>OY744609.1:42902954-42922954 GCA_963556255.1 Allolobophora icterica | reverse complement strand
CGCTTTATAAATGCCAAAAAAGTAATTCCTTAAAAATCCTGTTAATTTTAGTGATAGATTCCTTGTAGTTTTTCTGTGGTTCATTTATGTTTGCATACATGTACGCATGCAACGCATGCATGTATGTATTTATATGTACGCATGTGTGTATGTATGCATCTATATATGTATGCATGCATGCATGTATGTATGTATGTATTCATATCTAAGCATGTATGTATAAACTTATCCATAGCGAAAAACAGCGCATAACACTATAACACACTGCAATGTGGTCAGCCTACCTTTCTGGATGCATGTAGGCCTACGCACTTACATTCGTATGTATAGGCCCCATATTGTTTAAGAATCTAGACACTTATATAGCGAAGTATATATAATGTAAGCTATGTATGTCCCATGCATGTAATAGATTGCATTGGGCATAACCACACGAGCGTCTGTGAACACGTCATGTCCGTACTTGTGTGTATCTTTCCTTCTGCTCGTGTCTTTTGTGTTTCTCCTTTGTTCAGCTTTCAACTCTAATTTCTCTGCCAAGGGAATGAGACCAGTGACATTTTGAAAAGTGGCGCAGTATAAATGTTTGATTAGATTAGAGTGTTGCTGCCGTCGTCGTTTCGTTCTGTCTCTAACTGAACTGTTGCAATATTCAAAGCATCTAAGTGAAAGCATGAAAGCTGGAGGGATTAAGAGTTAATGGAGAGAAAGACGAGACAAAGATAAATAAATCCATGGTAACAATCGCAGTTATACCTGCAATACATAATGACACAAAATGGTACAACACGTTGACAAAGCACATCATGGCACAACACGATGACATAGCACATCATGGCACAACACGTTGACATAACACATTATGGCAACAGGCTTTAAATGAGTCGGTGTTGTTCAATCCCTTTGATTACCTTTTTTCATAATTTAGACAAACGGGAAGGACAAAGTACACGGTGGTTCAATAAAAAGTAAGCCAAACTTTTTATTTCATATAAGTACTTCTAACATGAAAACAGTATTTAATATTTTTTGTGAAAAAACTCTCAGTAGTATGGTTTGATTATTTAATTAAAGAAGATGTTCAAAATGTCCTCCTTCTGCTTGCACCCAAACCTAGAGGCGCTGGCGCCATTGGGCAACAGCATCGTCGATTATCCTCTGATCCAGACCCACACTTCCAGCAAGCGTTGCTTCAGATCGTTGACATCATGGATTGCCTTATGGGGCTAGATTTCTGACAACAGGTAGAAGATGTTGTGACAGCAGAACGTCGAGATTATAGGCTCCGTTAATTTTTACTCCATGATCAATGAAGACCAAATGGGAACGACCAAGCGTCGAAACCGCAACGGACACCATAACAGACTTGCTGAAATGGGTACGCGTAGGCAACAGTCTGTTTACAGTAACCTGCCTTTTTTAGTAGGAAGTAAAAACCGGAAGTCATTAAAATAAAAAAGTACGTATATGCATATTTTTATTTTGAAAATATTATTAATAAAATATAGTTCAAGTAATAATAAATTTGTCTATAAAGTTTGGCTTACTTTTCATTGAATCACCGTGTATATAGTAGGACCCTATGACTGTGATTCAGTTCGGCAAAGCAAGAATTTCTTTCATCTGTGATCCAACTTGGATAACACTGAACGCATAAAAAAACTCTTCTTGCACTGTTAGACTCCTGTATTTCTTTTATTGTTTATCATATATATGTTTATCATATTGTTTATCATATATATATATATATATATATATATATATATATATATATATATATATATATATATATATATATATATATATATATATATATATATATATATATATATATGCCGAACTGTATTATGTACGTATACTACAATGTATTCATTTGTATGTTCAAATGTCAATGCATTATACGTTAATATATATATATATATTATATATATATATATATATATATATATATATATATATAAAGTGTGCGTGCAGATGTCGTGTCTTCTTCCGGTTCGTGTCTGTAGTGATTTCGTTTGTCGTCGCTGCCGCAAGGTGGCGTCCCTGTGCAGTCGTCCGTAATTCGCTACATTAAACTAACAAAAGGAAAGTTGATTGAATTGTCGATCGAAGTCTAGGACAGAGGGCGCCCTACTTATTGGCTACACTGGCACTATATAAGCGCTGTGCCATGCCCGAGGGAGACGACCAGAGGGATGTGACGCCCTTGTGGCTCATTTGCGCAGGATTATGCCTGGCTTATCCGTGAGGTGAGAGGAGAGCTGGACCTCCGGTCGAACATGGTCGGTGGCGCCGTTGCTCTGATTTACACCGTCGCGGCCTAAAAAGGAAGGGCCTTGTCTTATATATATCTCCCTTTATATACTAAATTATCTTATGCCTAGTCTTGTCCTGTCTTATCATGTGCAGTGCTGATGTTCTCATATCCTGTTACGGGAGGTTTCTTCTGCCCCATTCTGCTATGTACTGTATACGCTACACTATGCATGTTCTGTCCTGTTCTTTACTATCCCATCCCACACCACTTCAATCCATCCTATGCATCAGTTTATCAAAATTTTGCTTCAAAAGCATGATCAGTTTTTTTCGTAACTGTCTGAGCTACATAAGTTAGCAAGTGATTGCAAACGAAACGTAAACGTAAACAAGCATGTTAATAGTAAAACTATATTGAAGCGAAACTGCTCAGATTTTAGACGTGGCTTTCAATATGATGCATACAAATAAATGAACTGCACAGCGGTCCAATGCATCACGCATCGATGTTTACCTCAGATGAAATCAAAGTGAGAATGCAGAATGCAGATAAAGCGACAGGAGAAAGCGCAGGATGACAGTGACAGAGATAGTCCTGTCAACTGTCCTGTTTGGCCGTGCTGGAGTCGGGAGCACCGCTGAGTAGCCCCCTCGAAGAGGTGCTATATAAATACCCGAATGAATGAATGGAAAGTAGGACAAAGACAGCCTCACATAGGAAGTGACAAAGCCAGAGTTGAACAAATGAAGAGACAGATTAAATAAATGGAGAAACATAACAACAGATAAACAGAGAGATAAATAGAGATGCAGATAGAGTAGGACGAAGAGACGGAGAAGCAGAACAGTTGAGCTGAAAGCGTCTGGTCCTCAGAAAACGATTCCAGTGCGCATCACGACATCTATCGACGAGACGCAATTGATATGATGGAAGTTAGAGGGAAAGAGAACATCCAGAACGAAGAAAGTGGGTAATAGGGTAACGACCCCTAATCCACAACACCCCCAGAAGGTCTTCTGTTAACTTGCATTTGGCGCGAACTGGGTCAGGTCATCGATAGCAGTCATTCTCAGATGAAAACCAGAGATCAGAGGCTGACGCTTTGCCAAAGATTCATCCGCTGGGAATTGCCGAACTATTTCTCGATGCAGGAAGACACAAAAATCACAGGATAGAAGGAAGGAATGAAGAAATTGTAGAAAGGAGCAAGTAAGAAATGAATGAATGACGGAATGAGAAGAAGAAAATAACAAAAACAGGCAGGAAAGACAAAACAGCGAAAGATGGACGGAAGCAAAATTGAAAACAAGGAAGAAAGTAAGGAAGCAAGCAAAAGATCCTTGATGAATAGAAGCGAGAATGAAAACAAATAAATAAAACAACAATGGCTAGCTGGCTGGATGGAAGGATGGTTGGATTGTTGTAGACGTACTGGCAGATAGGCACACATACAGGCAGGCAGGCAGGCAGGCAGGCAGGCAGGCAGGCAGGCAGGCAGGCAGACACACACATAAATGAATTAAAGAAAGAGGCAGGACGTCGAATGAAAGAAAAGACAGAGACAAGATGGAACGATTAAAGTCTAACATACGTAGAGAAAGAGAAGTTGATAGGCTGGATTCACGGATGATAGCATAGATTATTCTGGTCTATTAATTAACATGGCGCTGGAGTTTAATGAAGAATGAACGTCACTGGCCAATAATTGCTTCAGAGGTTTGTTGAAGAGAAGATCATACGTAGTAACAGTTACTGGTGAGAAGACAAACTGATATTTCTAATTAATTGCATCCGATAGTAACATCGGAGTATCGGCATATTCTCTATTGGCCTCATAGATTATCGTGGTTTATTGCAATGACAATAACACGCATGCACATGATACAGCCACGCACACACATACACACATGTGAGTTGACACAAACACACGCCGCATGCATCAACATACAGGAGTACACACGTGCTAATGTACACAGGAACACGATCACATAATTATACAGACGCAGTATCGATTCTTTGATCTTAGTTAATATGCGATTTCCCTTCCACTTCTACCACTCCATAGTTCCACCCGTTCCATCGTCCACCCTTGTCCGTCGCATCTTTATTCCGTGTTTTCCTTTCTCTTGTTGTGCATGGTAGTTCTCGCCTCCTCGGTTGTTATTCGTCCCTCAATGACTCACTCCATTGGCCTAATGACTCACTCCATTTCTCTTTACGTTGTCTCAGCCGCAATTCCACTCTTCCTACGGCTGCCTGAAGTCACTCTCCTCATTCATCGAGACCCTCGCTCCATCAGTCACTCTTTCTTCCCCCTCCTCCTTCTCCTATATTTGTTTTTCCGTCACTCTTAAATAATCCCGTTCTCTAATTCATTCCTGTTGCCTTTGTTTTCATTCTGTCGATCCTACCACGCTTCCATCTGCTTTACCCTATTCCTTTATTCAATCCATTGTTCTGCATTCCATACAGCCATCCCACTTCCTTCGTCTTTCCCTCTCTGTCCATGCAGTTCGTCCATCTGTCCGTCTCGAGGCAGCTCTCCATCCGTCCGCCCGACAGTCTGTTTACGTTTCCACCCATCCTCCATCTCACTCCATCCCGCGGAATGTCCCACTTTCTGTCACTCCATCCCACTATCTCTATCCAACTTTTAACCCATCCATTCCGCCATACGGTCTCTCTCCTTCCATCCACTGCACCCTACGTTGAAACTGTCATCCCATCCATCCCACCGCTGACTGACACTCTCAGCTTACTCCTTGCGTCTAATCATCCCTTGTACACACATTTGAGCATGCATCTCTTCTTTCTCCGCATCCCTTGTCCGATTCCGTCCCATCCTCTGCGTTTGAGTCCTTCATGGTAATTCGACGCATCGCGTCTTTCCCAGCCACTCCACATCAGTCCACAGGAAGTGGATGACGCAGACATTGGGACGGATTGCATTCCAGTTCCATGTCGCATCGTCATGTTTGTTTAGCTCGGTTTTCATAGCAACAGCAACATCACTATCACCAAAAGCACCTCCGCAGTAGTTATCATCATCATCATCATCATCATCATCATCATCATCATCATCATCATCATCATCATCATCACCAGCAGCAGCAACAGCAGAAAAGTTTATGTATGCGTGTAAGGGAAGGTGGCTGTTTGGAGAGGTTGATAGAGGGATGGAAGAAGATTGTGCGTAGGGGCGTAAGCGAGGGAAGAGATTATGTGAAGGGGTGTTATGGAGAAAAGGAGATTGTGTGGGGTGTTCGGGAAGGAAGGGGATTATGTGCAGGGGTGTTAAGGAGGGAAGGAGATTGTAGGGAAGGGTGTTAGGGAGAAAAGGAGATTGTGTGGGGGGTTTCGAAGGGAAGAGGATTATGTGCAAGGGTGCTAGGAAGAGAAGGAGATTGTAGGGAGGGGTGATAGGGAGGGAAAGGAATTGTGTGGAAGGAAGGGGAAATGCTTCGTCATCGTCTGTGTCGTCGTTGTCTCTTCTTCCGTCTGCGCTCAGCGAACGAACGTCGAATAGCAGAAATAAATCATGAAAATATTGTTTTCCTCTTCTCCTCCTTCCCTCCTCCTCCTCCTCCGTCTGCTTCCTTTCACTCATTTCCTTCTCTGTCTTCCTCCCTTCCTCTCTCACTCATTAATGCCACCCTTCTCTTTCTTCCCATCTCTCCTATGATTTAGCTCTGTCTGCATTCCCTGCAGTGTAGTCAGATCTTAACAAGGGATTCCCAGACAGCGAACATGATGATGGCTGATGAAGGCCGTAAAGAAGAATGGACGAAAATCTTCTGTCCTTGAGGCACGGTCACTACCACTGCAGCTCCTACCGCTACTACTTCCACTTCAACTATGCTGCGACAACCACTTCCACTGCAGCAGTTCCTCCACACCCAGTGCCCTGCCTCAACTACCTACTGCAGATCATCCATCAACATAGTCATAGTTAGTTGATGGATGATGACTACGGTAATGAAGAAGAAGACGATGAATGATAGTACTATTTATAGGGAAGCGGTGGCAGGGTTGGAAGGGCCAGTAAGATCAATGCAGGGCACAAACGGGAGCTACAGTACCAGCAGGGCTTTTGCTCCGAGGGAACTACTGTACCAAACAACTGAACGTATTACGGGAACGTAAACAAAAGTGTAGGCCTACAATCTCTGATAGGAAATAGAAAAGGCAGAGTATGACAAGCCGAACACGTCATAATATCGCTGGAAGATGATCTCATCCATTATTAATAAGCACTTGAACTGGTCTCCTTCCGACCAGACATCATGTGGCTTATTTCGGTTGCGATCAAGATAACGCCGTCGAAGATTCTCCCGGTCATAAAAACGCGATAAAATTTTTCAATGGAACTCGCCGGGTGGTCTGACCAACCAACCGCCTCTTCCAATCCTCCTCCTCTCGATGATTAATGGTTCGCTATTACTTCGGAAAAAGCGAGAAACGAAAACTCAGTGGCTGTGACGAATCGCTGTCGTTTATTTCAGTTAATGAAAATTTCCTTTGTCGAGAAACTCATTAATAGAGAGACGAAGCCACCGAAGAGCGAAATTGCAATTACAGCCGTGATTTTTACAACACCCTGTCGCATCGTTGATCCTGTTTAAACCGGCTGGACATTCTAGGCCAGGACGCGACAAAGGCGGATTCGTGGACAACACACAGAGAGACAGACAGACAAACAGACAGAGGAGATGTCCGGCTCGGGAATCTCATAATTTCCTGAATGAGTTGTTACATATTTTCATGGGACTCAGTACAGAAGCAGAAACAGACACAAACAGAGCCCTGCAGGAATATACAGACAGATACATGCAAACAAACAGACACACACGCGCGCATACAGACACAAAAATTTGAGACACACATATAATTTTACTGACAGCCAAAGACAGGCTGATTCAAACACATTCAAACATACAGACACGCAAAGAGACACATGCAGATAGACACATAAACAGGCATATATAGACACATATACACAGACTAACAGACCGATATATACAGACAGCAAGACAAAGACAGGCATGTTCAGACAAATTCAGATGAGCAGGTACACACACAAAGACGGACATATACAGACATGTAGACACACAAAGACAGACATATACAGACATGCAGACACACAAAGACAGACATATACAGACATGTAGACACACAAAGACGGACATATACAGACATGTAGACACACAAAGACAGACATATACAGACATGCAGACACACAAAGACGGACAGACACATACATGTAGACACACACAGAGACACGCACACACAAACGCAGAGACAGACTGATTGACTAGAGTTGCTGCTATCTGTGCAGAGTTGTTTCTGGTGACGATGAGACAAAGCGAAGATGAACTCAAGTGGAACAGAATCCGTTGACGTCATCAACATTCCACTTCCGGAACCTCTGCCGGTCTGGCCCATTGCCAAGCAGGTATGGCGCTGGTCGTGGTCGTTCCATGTCTACGGTCTGGGCAGCCTCTACCTCGTTGGGTCGTTGGCGTCGCTGGCGATCGCAGTGGCCAGGCATCGACGCCTCAGGTCGCAGCCGTCGCTCGCCCTCCTCGTCTTCTTCGTCGGTCAGCTGTGCCTCCTTCGGACTCTCTTCCTACTCGTCGATCCGTATCACTCCGTTGGAACACTTCCGCCGAGTGTCGTCCAGCTCTTTCACGGACTCGCCTTCCCGTCGGTCATTGCGGCCTGTGTTCTACTCGAGCGCGTTCTCGCAGGACTCATCCGCTTCCGGTTGGACCAGGCGTCGACATCGCGACGTCGATCGATGTGGATGTACGCCGTTCTGGTGACGTACTTCCTGTCCGTGTCAGCGATCTACCTGGTCGTGTCGATGCGTCCGAGAGCCCGTCAGTGGCTCATCCTCTGCCAGGTCGTCTTTGTCACCTGGGGATTCGTCATGTGCTTCGTCATCGTCTACAAGTGTTTCCGGATGGCTCAGTATACGAGCCGAACTAGCGCCGCTCTACGACAGATCGTAGCCTATACGAGACTGAAGCGCGAACTGGGACGGACGGGAAGCACGGTCAACCCGCGCAACCTCGCCCTTCTGAGGATCGCAAAGACGCCGCTGGACGGTGGCCAGGGTCGGTGGTCGGCCGAGAACGGCGTCGCCTGCTGTAGCGCTGAGTCTGACGATGCTTCGACCGACTCAGACTGTTTCTACAACATCTCTAACTTAAGTCCAGACGACGATGCAACCTCTCTGAACTTCTCAAGGGTCGATTCCCCTTCTACTGCTGCTCCTTCCTTTGGCTTCCAGCGCGTCAGCACTGCGGTCGGGTGTTCGAAGCGACGACGTGGCGCGTGGACGCGGTCCTGTCGCGGAATGCTAAGGAATCGACACCGGGTGCGTTGTAGCACTGGGGGGTCGGACGGTGAGGGGTACGACACGGAGACACAGTCGACCGATTTCATCTTCTCGCTTGGGAGCCAATGCGGGTCGAACCCGCTGAGCGAGGAGGTGCTGGCAGAGGACGTCATTATCAGCAACCACATTGCTGAGGACAGTTGCGAGGACGATCGAAGGACACGGCGCCGAGGGACAGGTACGAGGACAGCAGCCGAGGACAAGTGTTCGATCCGCATGACGCGAAGAGTGATGGATGCTGATCGAAGGCCTTCGATGCTATTGACCCTCACGCACGTCAACAGGGCATTCGACTGCGACTCCGACCCAACTGCAGGAGCTCAAACCCCAGACCGGGTCTCTAGTAGCTACTCCCCCGTTCCGGATGTGACGACACAAGCGGAAGAAGAGACGATCCAGAAGGTCAGTAATACGGACGACGAACCGGAAACCAAGGAACGGGGGTACTTGGCCGACACAGAAGTCAGTTCTCCGTTGACGGAAGGGATCTGCGACAAAGAGGTCAACAAGTCGAAACAGCTCCATATCCGGTGCACAGGGAGCTCACTTCCGGTCGAGGACCAGAACGAGACCGTTGCCCCCGGAAGTCCGCCGGATCGTCTGTATCCTCTTCCGGTTCGTAGCAGCAGTTTAGGGCTTCACCGGATAGTACAGGGCTGTGTGATTCAAACTGTGCTGAGGATTACATACTTCCTGCTCACTGGAACATTCTCTATCTGCATACTACAGGTCTACGCTATGTTCGGGGTGTATGGAGTGCTGTCGAATGAGAAGACGGCCTCACCCTGGCCCTGGTTCGCCTTCCAGACCCTCTCCAGGTATGCCACGCAGTTTACTTAGTTTCATCGGTTGCTGGCCTTCCACTACTTAGCGGGCCTAACAGTGCAACAACAACAACAACAACAACAACAACAACAACAACAGCAACATCATAATCACCAACGACAACAACAAACTTAGAGCTCCTGGTCTTTGTCAAAATCTCGAGGGATCATTCCATATCGGATGAAACCCAATTCCGATTATAATAACATCACGCAAGACTAGCCACGCACTCGAGAACAACGATCGCCATGTTTTTCATAATCTAGATGGATCACACACACACACACAACTTGGGTAAGACAATAATAATAATAACCAGAATAACACCAACAACAAATGCTCAGAACGTCCATTCTGTAACGTACTAATGTATGCAATGAAGGCGTTACATGGCTAATGCCTTTGTCTCTTCGGCGCTTCTTTCGCAAACTTCTGACCCGGAAATGACGTCGGAAGTCCTGTCTAAGATGACATCAGTCGGTCGACGGATGGCTTCGTCATTGATTTCTTCTCTTTTCTACTTGGCCGCACAAAGGACTTCATTCTACTGTATGACGATCGCCCTCTACACACATCCATCCGTCTATCCGTCTGTCCGTTCGTCCATCCATCCGTCAGTCCATATATCCATCCATACGTCCATCCATCCATACTTCCATCCATATGTCCATCCAAATGTCCATCCATCCATTTACCCATCCGTCCATCCATCCATCCATCCATCCATCCATCCATCCATCCACGCATCCATCCATCCATCCAATCCACGCATCCATCCATCAATCCATTCATCCACCCATCCATCAATCCATTCATCCATCCATCCATCCAATCCACGCATCCATCCATAAATCCATTCATCCACCCATCCATCCATCAATCCATTCATCCACCCATCCGTCAATCCATTCATCCACCCATCCATCAATCCATTCATCCACCCATCCATCAATCCATTCATCCATCCATCCATCCATCCATCCATCAATCCATTCATCCACCCATCCGTCAATCCATTCATCCACCCATCCATCAATCCATTCATCCACCCATCCGTCAATCCATTCATCCATCCATCCATCCAATCCACGCATCCATCCATAAATCCATTCATCCACCCATCCATCCATCAATCCATTCATCCATCCATCCATCCATCCATCCATCCATCCATCCATCCATCCATCCATCAATCCATTCATCCACCCATCCATCAATCCATCCATCCATCCATCCATCCATCCATCCATCCATCCATCCTTCCATCCATCCATCCACGTGTGACGTGTGCTCTACACTGTTCTCTTTTTCTTCCTCCTCTGCTCTAAAGACTAAGGTACTGTTCGTCTGCTTCCCTGCTCGGTCGTGTGTCCATCCGTTCCGTCTGTCTGTCTGCCTCATTGTGTTTGTTTCTTTCTCAGGGCACTGCACGACCTTCGACTAATCAATTTTTCTGTTTATGCTGCACACTTAAGTTGTTTGCTTAATTGTTTTCATTGTGTGTCTGGTTCTCTGCCAGGGCATTTAGACTCAGACTGTGCGTCCATCTTTTCCCAGTCCATTTCTTTCCAGTCATTTTCTCTGGCCATGCGGTGTTTGCCTGACCAATAATTTCTGTGTATGGATCGGGTACATGTCCAATCGTTCCACGGACATTCGCTGGTCAATAATTTCTCGTGTTTAGTGCGCGTGTCCTTTGCGTTTTAACCCTGTTTATACTGTTTCCTGTTCAGTTCTTGGTCTTCCACTTGGACCTGCTCGTCTCGTCTCTGACCGTCTTCTGATGGAGCTACATGATCCTCCCCTCCCACCGCAGTCAGCCGCAGCAGCAAGCCCCAGTGGAGTAGTGGACAATCGCATCAAGTGTTGTACCACTTAGCGTTTATGGGATGCTTCTACTGTGCTTCGTCCAGCGTTAATTGTCATTGTAGTCTACGGTTCGGGGTTGAAAGTGCTACGCTTAGGGTTGTGATTTGATTTATGGTTGTATTGATGCGAGATTCAGTTTCAACGACGGCCATGTGCGTTAATATCCGACTGAAGGTCAATATCAACCACGACGGGACTTATTTTATTTCTACGCGAGTGATTTTCGGTTTAAGCTACTGTAGTCATGGCAATGGAGGTTTGTCTGCCAGACGGTTTCGTCACTTGGATACTTACTGAGCCTGGTGTGAGGAGTCGTTCGCCTAGCATCAGCAGCAGCTCCGTCTTTTCAGAAGCACCGACTGCCCTGCGCTTCCCGTCATGCTATGCGGCTGAAATCGATGAGCAGCCATCTAGCGACAGACAGCAGCAACGGCGGCGGATCTAGTTGTGAGATAAGGAGAATCGAAGGCAGAAACCGAAGAAGACTGACGACCACGTTGGCTGAAGAACAGCGACGCCGCCGCCGTCATCTAGTGTCTTAAGCAGCAACGACGGAGATGCTCCTTCGATTAATTTACGACGACTTCAGCCCCCTCTCGTCCCCTGTGAAGATGCCAACTATCTAGGCAATTACTGTTGATGCATTTGCATGGTGCATATATACACATATGCCTAGCCACAAATGCAAACAGAGGAGGTCCATGTTATATTATTTATATATATAATTATATATATATATATATATATATATATATATATATATATATATATAATTATATATATATGTATAATTATATATATGTATAATTATATATATATATGTACGTCTATATTCATTGTTTTTAGTTCATAATCGCTTGTTTAATTGGTAATATTTTAGAGCATTTGATAGTAATATAGATTAGAAATTGGTCGGCAATTATAGGCAAATAATTATTTGAGTCTTGAGATTTTCTTTGGTAGATGATAGATCAATGAATGAGACAAACTGATACAGAGATTCTCTTCTCAGCAGCATAGTTTCATGCTGCGGCCATTAAGCCATTGAATGTGAAAGCAGAGACGCGAAATTACATCAACCTCGGTCTTCAGTTAGAATGAAGCAGAAGAGAAGAAGCCTTGCAACAGACGAAACCCCGTGAGAAGCAGCACAAGGGATTACTATTTCTGATTCACATGACTCCGACCTACTTTATTCCGCAAATACTCCACCTAAGTCCAGGGCCACGAAAGTTATCTTCTATTAAGACGAGAGTGCTCAGCTTTCCTTGAAAATACTACACCATAAGTTACCTATTGTGAATAATCACTGATGGTGAATTACTTCGGGTGAAGTTGAATAAAAGAAGTCGAACTACTTAGGATGAATCCTTTTAGTATGAGTAACTTAGTCTGAGCGAATCAGACTTACTTAGACGCCGAATTATAATGAACAATTGCTATGGGAATACGAGAATTGATGCTGATCACGGAAAGCGTCCAAGCCATGAATCAGTATTTATTACCATGATAATTATAGAATTAAATGTATATACATGTTTTTAAATCAGGATTATCAAGGTGTGCCCTGCATTCATATAAGAAATTAATTTTCTAGTCGCACCTGTGTAGAATCAAAGCGTTGAAACTCAAACTTGCACGCATATAAAATACATTATTTTTTTGCTACAATTTTATGTCTACATATTACTACAACTATAGTGCTATAATTCTATTAGTCTGTCAGTATTGCTATTACTATAATGGATTAGTTTTGGTAAAGTCATTCATGCTTTATATATATATATGCATGAATGACATTGACTATATATATATAAATATATATATATATATATATTAAGAGATTTGTATGCATGGGCTGAAGTATAGGTTAGCTGCAGGTGGCATCCGCTGTCGTTGGCACAATGATTGACGGTGGCATCTAGAGAAGAGGCTGATTTCCAGATGTCACGGCTGCTTTCATCTGCTTCCGCAGCATCCGAGACGTCGTCTGTCCAAGTCCCTTTCTCGTCCTTTACGTCAGTAGCAGCAGCAGCAACAGCATCTTTGCAGAATCTCTGCCCATTGTTTTCTTCCGTACGTTCATAGGCGTAATTTTCGGGGGTACGGGTACCCTTACCCAACACTGTTTGGACTGGGGTATCGGACCTCCACTTTTCAATACCGTGAAAAACAATGCCCCTCACTTCCTATTTAATTGTCCATTACAACTGTGCTCCACCAAGTACTGCTGTCTCAGCCTACCTTTGCCTAAGTGGGTAGGGTGGTACACGTGAGTAGACCCATAGACAAATTAATACACAGTATAGTTCGTGCTATAGTACTCTCATTTGTCTGTCTTATGTCTGTTTGTCGGTCTGACAAACAAACATAAGACAGACAAATGAGAGTACTATAGCATGAAGCATGAAGTACTATGTATTAATTCTCACCGAACACTAATATGTAAAATGCAGTATGAGAATGACAGGGAATGATCTTATCCATACTTGACAACCAGGGTGCCGGGATACTTGGGCTTGTTTATGGCGAGGAAACTTGAGAAGATGGGCTGAGCTGTCAGCCGTCATGCATTACTTTAGGATTGTAGTAGGCCTATATCACATTACTGGTGCAGTCGGCTCCAAACTCAAACCATGCCTTCTGGATATTTTAACATATTAAAATTCTCCACAAGTCGCGTTTGAATTTCCGATTAGGATAATGAATAAAACTGCTATTAAACAAGTAGATCTATATCAATATCTATGACAAAATTTGCCACTGTGAAGGTTAGCTCATCAGCTTTTCATCAATCTTACTGTGTAGATCTTACATGACAGCCTTGACAATCAGTAATTCAAAGTTCAACTCCAGGTAGAAAATGCTCTTACATTGAATCAGCCTCTAGTTTCACGACAATTTTGGGATAAATTGGTAGTTTATTAAGTAATTAGAGCATTTCTGAAAAGTTCTTATGAGGCGCTCTAGACATTCTATAGTTCAATTGCAATTAAAAGATCACAATGGTTTCTTTTTCTTACAAACGATGCAATTGATTTATCATTCGTTTGATCATTATGGTATATATTGTATCAAGGCTTTTATAGAGCGCATTTTAGAGCCTCTCAAAAGTGCTATGAACATGGGAAAGGGAGTTAAACACATGCGTCTTAACACCAACCGGAGCAACCAACGCCCGCGGTGTGGAGCCGACGACGACGAGGCCTGGCCCAGGAACAGGATCTGCAATTGGATTCTGTCTCCAGTAGGAAGCCAGTGCAGCCTGTCTTTCATAGATTCCGAAATATGAGAGAATTTTGTAACCTGGCCACTGAACGGGCGGCACAGTTGAGAAAGGACTGGAGCTGAATCGAAATTTTGACAAGCTTGGTCTATTTCTTGTCATTGTAATAATAATAATTTTGATGAAAATAATAATAATTTCTCTAAGACCCCGAGGGAATGAATTACCACAGGGCATAAAAATAATAATAATATCAGTAATAATACTACTACTACTAATAAAAATAAAAACAAAATGATAAAGAATAATAATAATAATAATAATAGTAGTAGTAGTAGTAGTAGTAGTAGTAGTAGTAGTAGTAGTAGTAGTAGTAGTAGTAGTAGTTGTAGTAGTAGTTGTAGTAGTAGTAGTAGTAGTAGTAGTAGTAGTAGTAGTAGTAGTAGTAGTAGTAGTAGTAGTAGTAGTAGTAGTAGTAGTAGTAGTAGTAGTAGTAGTAGTAGTAGTAGTAGTAGTAGTAGTAGTAGTAGTAGTAGTAGTAGTAGTAGTAGTAGTAGTAGTAGTAGTAGTAGTAGTAGTAGTAGTAGCAGCAGTAGTAGTAATAGTAGTAATTTAGTTATATAACTGTCCCTGTGGATGGTTTGTGGCTGCGTATGGTTCACATGGTCTTTCTTGCTCGTTCGACCCAGACCGCATTGCCAGCCATTCTGCTCAAAATGATCTCATTTATCATTTAGCCTCATGCATCCCCATGGGCGCCCGCATGATTTTTTTGCAAAAGAAGGAGCAAAACCATGTAATACAAACTCATTTTTAGAAGGAAGGAGAAAGGTACTGATTTTAAGGTATATTTATATAATAGTTGAAAATAAACATCAAAAATAAGAAAAGAAAACGTTAATTCACAACAAATTTATTATGTTTTAGCATGCGCATTTTAATACATACCGGTATATAATGTAAGTAGCGAAATGTTGTGGAGGAACGCAACGCTAAACTGCACAACTACATTCACTACAAAGTAAACTGGTGGGTACTGAATATATCATTCCCGAATTCGACCACAACATTCTTCATACATTCTTTCCTGTGTTGGTTTATCTAATTATTTGTACACTTTTTAAAAATATGCGCAAAATCCAGGGGGTAAATGGACTAAATGCACCCCTCAGCCCCTCGACGTCCATGGTTGCAGCGGATAATGCTAAGTGAGGGGGATTGATGATATGACTGTTGCCAGTAGCCGAATGTACTGGCAATTATCATAAAGCTAGCAGGTCAGCAAATCATCCACAATGTTGTCTATGAAGCTTCTATGTCGAGGATTTAAGTCAAAATGATGGCTATCAGCAATATTACTGACAAATTATAATACTTTTGTAGAAGTGCCGTATCTGTGGGACGATGAATATCACCTTTATTAAAATAGCTGTCATTCCAATGGTGTTCCGTTGCACTATACGCTTTACGGCCCTGTTTATAATTTTTATGCTCTAATCAGGCCAGTGAACGTCACTCTATTCATATGATCTAAATAGTTAGAACTCTGTGCTCCTTTCCAAGGGACACACTTGGTTCTAAACTTGACCCATTGATGTATCTACGAGTATGCATATGTATGTGTATATGTATGCCTATGTGCAGATATGCTCCAAACAAACATGCAAACACACATGTATGCCTTGTATCTAAGTCTATAATCGGACCAGACATCGAACCCACTCCTGATTAACTTACCCACCATCTGGTCGACGGTTCCAAACCTGCAGTCACTTTACGCTATAATTTGTCAATGTTCAGCTGTTAACTGCTGATCTGGTTTCTTTACCCCCAATGTACACGAGCTCCCTTACATGAGTTAGCAAGCAAGCACACCAGATATCAGAATAATTTGTCTTATATATATATATATATATATATATATATATATATCTAAAATTAATAATATTTTAATTTTTACATATTTAGATTTTAAATCTGGGAAGCAAGTCCTCTTTACCCCAACTTGCGGGCGCCCATGTGTTTTCCTACAGCTAAAGATCCCTGTGTTCGATGAAGAACGATTGCAAGAGACCCGATGGTCACCATTATTATTGTACACGGCGTTCAGGCCGGTCTAATTTGGAACGCATGGTAGCCCCCCTCTCCCAATAGATACCATGGCAACCTCTTTCTCGTCCACAACCTCGTAATCGTAATTGTAATCTCGAGACTACTAGATCCGAGGGTCAGTGTACTTGAAAGAGAGATTGTTAGTCTGCTCGTCTGCATCGACGAAAGGACTCGATGGCGAATGCAATCTTTTCCCCTGTGATTTGATGGCGAGCGGCGCTAGAGTTCGTCGACTTAATCTTCGGTGACTGAGCCATATACTCTAGCAAAACAATGTAGTAGATAACTCTGAGCATCGTGATTGTCGTAAATAATCCGCACATAATGAGACGCGCCTCTTTGGTTGTTAAGAAAATTGAAGGCAGTGATCTCTTAAAGTGTATGCTTGCATTTTTTCATAAGTATGGTATATGGTCTACTACAAAACCGTCAGAATGGGAATTAAATGCAATTAGAGAGACACCTGATATAATTAATTGGAAAAGCAAAGTCATAGACAAAGCTGGAGATCACAGACAGCTAATCAGAAGACACGTCGACATTGGTCTGGAGCAGTTTTACAATTTACAGTTTAATAAAACCGATATTAATGCGGTAAAGAGACATGATATCGGAAACGAGATCAACGATTGGAAAGATAGAAGAAAACCTTTGGATGTAGGTCACCTAGGTTTTGCCAAGGCATTTGACAAAGTATCTTGTGTAAGGCTGGCCAAAAACCTGCAAGCACGGGGGATTAGAGGCCAGGCGTGCCTACTAACATGGATTCAAAGTTGGTCATCTGCAGGCAGAAGGTAAATGGTGGGCGTAGGAGACAAATAATCTAGTTGGACAAGAGTGCTAAATGAAGTAGGCCTACCACAAGGATCAGTATCTGGGCCACTAATTTTCATAAGTTTAATCAATGGTATAGATGGTATTCTAAAAATTCTAAGTCTGCTACTGATAAAAAAAAACTACGTAGATCAGTGGCTGATGATGATGAAGTGGAGATACTGCAAGATGATCTAAGAAGAAGTTTCAAATGGTTACAGGACTGATGGATGCTCTCTAACTTTAAAATGTACTTATTCATTCATTCATTCATTCATTCTGAAATTTAATATAGCGCACCTTCAAGAAATCTACTCAGAAGCGCTCCCAATCCAGCCACGGCAATAGAGATTAGACTTGAGCAGCTTGTAAAAAGCAGATGTGTTACCCCTGAGTGTAGGCGAATCTCTAATGGAAGGCCATTCCAAATGGAGGGCCCAGCAATGGAGAAAGCCCGGCGTTGCCTAATTGTGGACGATGATGATGATGATGATGATGATGATGATGATGATGATGACGATGATATTTATTTATTTATTTATTTATGATAATAATAATAATAATAATAATAATAATAATAATAATAATAATAATAATAATAATAATAATAATAATAATAATAATAATAATAATAATAATAATAATAATAATCACCGAATACTAGCCATCCCCCTAAAATTCTATTCCTAAGTTTTGAAATTCTGAGGGATCATGTGTACCTAAGGCAAATAATAATAATAATAATAATAATAATAATAATAATAATAATAATAATAATAATAATAATAATAATAATAATAATAATAATAATAGTAATAATAAAACGAATTCACTGAAACTAGTCATCCCAGTAAAATGCAATCCCTACTTTTTTGAAATCCTAAGAATATTTGCATTCTGTCGATTTCTTTAGCTTTTGGTGTAATTCTAGCAATAAGTCTGTCTGCCTCCCGGCCTCCGTGCCTCTGTCTCTCTGTCTCTCCTTCCGTCTGCATGTTTCTGTGGCGCCTTTACCCTGCCACCTTCTTTCTCTCTGCATCTTTGTACGTGTATCCTCTGCTATTTGCGTAGAATGTATGTGACTTGAGTTGTAGGTATAACCCGTTGCCCTTTCCATTCTCTAATAAAATATGTACACTGCAATCTGACGCAAGCAAGTCAGAGCCCGATCAGAACACATCCGAAGTCACCAATGAAAACAGACATACAGACAAACCGCCAGTCTGTCATAGGCAGGTAGGCAGACAGCAACGCAAATAGACACACATTCAGACACACATAGACAAACCAACAGATAGCAAGAAGAAGACAGATAGACACACAATTGACACATAAATAGACACATTATACACAACAAACAGATAACCAACAAACAACACAGACTGATAGGCAAACAGAGAGAGAGAGACAGAGAAAGAGAGAGACTGACAGACAGACAGACAGACAGACAGACACAGAGACAGAGACTGACAGAGACAGACAGAGACAGAGAGAAACCTTGACAGCGCAGTAATCTAGAAGAAGCAATGCATTAGTAACTGCAGTATACGTCTGCAGTGATGACTAAGAGAACTGGGAGAAGAGGAAGAGGAGGAGGACGAGGAGGACGAGGACGAGGACGAGGACGAGGAGGAGGAGGAGAGCCAGTCAAAATAGGAAATGCAGATGAAGGTAGAGGGGAAGAGGAGGAAGAGGAGGAGGAGGAGAAAGAGAATAACGAAGAGGAGGAGGAGGAGGAGGAAGAGGAGGAGGAGAAAGAGAAGAATGAAGAGGAGGAAGAGGAGAAAGAGAAGAACGAAGAGGAGGAGAAGGAAGAGGAGACAATCGGGAAATTAGGAAGAGACGACGGATGAAAAGTAGGAAATGGAGAAGGAAATAAAAGACATGGATCAGTAGAAGACACGGCAGAGGTTGACTGACCGTCGCCAGACTATAAACAGAGAGCAGAGGAATTGAAGAAGAGGAATTGGTGGGGACGGAGTAGGACTGACCAGAGGGGAAGTATAGCGCAAACGAAACAGGAGACATGGAAGTAGAGGAAATGAAAGACAGGGCAAACAGAGTGGGGGGTTGTCCCCTAGAGCGATAGATGGTAGGACATGATCTATTTGAGCCGTGTTTGACCTGTTTTGTGTTTTAGGTTGTCTGAATTGGTTATCGTCTATGCTCTGCTCTGGATCACTTTCACCATCGGACGTCAACGTTCCAGAACAATCCTCCGCAAAAGGCCGAGAGAAGGCGCCAAGATTCCCTGAAACGACCCTGTCTCGGAGACGTGCTCGGATGAAACCGCCTCCAGCCACTGGCAGCCAGGCTATAATCCAGTCAATAGGATCAGGCTGCTTTTCTGCGGAGCCAACGATTCATCAGCTGTGGAACTGGATGATCGCAAAGACATGCATATGCATGACTCCCATAGGCATATGCCAGCGCATATGCAGACAGGATTCCTAAAATCTGGACGAGTTTATGAAGTACAAAACTCTCGACGCAAACAT
>OY744609.1:42890454-42897954 GCA_963556255.1 Allolobophora icterica | reverse complement strand
AATTCACCTGGATACTGTTTTCACTTCCTTGAATGCGCAGTAACATATCAATAACTCGTTTTAAACTTCCTAACATGAATCTGACTATCTTCAATGTTTACCGACCGACCTTCTGCTCCTCATCTTGCTCCTCCTCCTTCTCCTCTGCCTCCCCTCCTTCTCCCCAACCTCCTCACATTCAAGTCCTCCGTCTTCTTGAACGAAATCACTCACCTCCTGCACACTGGCGCCAATGCTCCTAATGAATTCATGATTACAGGTGAGGTTAATGATCGATAATCCCTTGGAAACATTTGCTTCCGAAATTCGTCACTAAGTTATCAACTAACCTGGTCTAGCAAGTGACCTTCTCTATCCGCATTCACAATTACACACGCAGCAGCATGCCATCGCTTTCTATAGGTCATCATCGCCTGGTAATTACTATCTTCACATGCCTAATCACTGCACCTATTCCACGTCCTGATGCAGTCTTTAATTATTTCCGCCGTATTAGTTCAATAAACATGGAAGGCTTGGAAGCCTTAAAAAGATATATCCTATTCAGACTTTGTTTTAATCTCCACTTCGCCTTGATTTCTTCTTTCTTCCAACAGCATCAAACTTTCCACGATAGGCTGAGTGGACTTTGGGAGGGTTGCGAGAAGCGATCCCGCTACCTACTGCTCTTCACGCCAGTGATGTTACCACTACTCGGTGGACCCTTCCCCCATGTATGTACCAAACCTCTAAACTATTCCTAACCCTTTGTCTTTGTCACTTATTTACCATCAAATCACTCCACTTAACCCGTTCCTCTGCCACCTTAACCATCCTTCGCCTTTCTGTCATTCCCTTTTGCCTTGTGCATTAGACAACGGCTCACTAGAATCTACTAATTACAATTACAATTCATTAGCAAATGTTAAAATCGCTTCATAACTCAGGCTACTCCGCCCCTCTGGAATAAACTCCCGTCAGCATTAAGATGTTTAGCCATCTCATCTATCCTACCAACTCACCAAAACTGAACCTCTTGCAATCTCTGTACAGATCTTTCACTCAAAATTGAAAACATTCCTTTACCGTAATCCTATCCTGAATCCTATAATATCGCGTCACTCTCTCGTCGCTCCAGTTCTAAAAACCACCCATCGCTTTGCTGTCTGTCTGTCTGTTTGTCTGTCTGTCTGTCTGTCTGACTGTTTGTCTGCCTGATTTTTGGATCTTAACCTGGAACAGATTCTGACCTTATCTGCCTATCGACTTTGTTTTGACTGAGCGACTGTGAATTGCTCTTTCCCACGAATTAGCCTATTCGGGCGCTATAGAAACATCTAGACTACGATTACGGTTCGCCTGTAAAGACAAGCTCAGGTGAGAAAGTGCAGGTGTCACCATATACATTATGCAAGCTATACGCTTATTAGATACGAAACACCAGGTAAGGCTATATGAAATTCGTGCTCAGGCAGGCTTTTATATATGCCTCAAAAGGTACTTAATCCCTGGTAGCAAATAATTGCATCGACCAATGCTATATGTATAGAATGTGTTATACATCCATCGGATCAATTACTTCTCCCAGGTATCAAGAGGAGAGCAGACATCGACAGAATTAATCACAGGCGACATTTGCAACAAACTCATTTTTATGATTAATACGAGGAAAAACCCGAGTTTTTTGCAACATTGAACGGGTTTAATCCGCACTTCTTCGCATGAAATGTTGTTCTGAAATGAGTGTTTAAGATGTGCTAATTTTTGGAAATTTCGACAGTACCAACGTTCTTGTTTGGCTCTAATCCGCACCTGTTTAAATTTATAACGACTAACTTAGTAACTGTGAATTTGGTTTTGTAATACAGCGAGGGGTCTTTTACATATTTTAAATATAATTTAAATTTCATATTACATGACTTTTATAGGACCGGAGACATCCATAGTTGCCATATATATATATATATATATATATATATATATATATATATATATATATATATATATATATATATAGCCTACGTGCATATCTTCTTCTCGGTCTTCTGCTGTTGAGCAGGTTTGTGACATGGACGACCTCTTGTTCTACCCCGACCACCTCCATCCTGTTCTGTCCTGCGCCTTCCTCTTGGTGTGTCCGTATGAATCACCATTATCGAGATCACTCAACATACATGTATGTATGTATACATGTATGTATAAATACACATAATCGTTAGTAGTTGCCTAAAAATATGAACAATTATACTAATCGGTATAATAGGTTAAAGCGCTATTATATTAATGGAATATTTGCAGGCAAAAGAATCACTCACTCTTGCGAACACCAACAGAACAATCTCAGACGGCGACAAAACGAGAAAAGACTCTCGAAGAGAAACACGTAATTGTAATTGTAATTAGTAACTTCTATTGTCAATCAATCAATCAACTACACATTTATATAGCGCGCTCTTCAAGGCAACTATTCAGAGGCACTCTTTATTGAGCCAGTGTCTAATGCACAAGGCATCAACCGATGGCACGCCAAAACTCAGTCTAACTTTACGTAGTTTCCCATGTTTAGCTAGACACTTTTTAGGACCGTTGACCCCCTTCGACCTTACCTTCCCTCAATACTAACTTTAACTAGTAGCTCTAGTGTTAAACGACATCTTTTGTCTGCCAGGACCGTGACGTCGCCCCCTACTTTTTCCTGGAATAGGATTGGCACTACATGGCACTATTGGTATTACATGACACCATTGGCACTACGTGGCACTATTGACATTACATAGCACTGTTGGCACTATATGGCGCTATTGGCACTACATGGCACTGTTGACCCTACGGGCAGAGGCAGAGTTATTAACTATAAATCAAACACTGAGCCTTTATGTAGGATTTACATTTCCCACCAAATATCTCTACGGCGTACAATTTATACAAATTTTTGCACTTAGTTCAATACAGCACGCCATACACAACAATATATATATATGTGATATATATATATGTGATATATATATGTGATATATATATATATATATATATATAGGTTAATTGTCTCCATTTTTATCATAGTGATGGAATGCATCATCACAAGCCTCTAGGCGTCCATCAATGCATAGCGCATGCGTATGGGTCATAGTTTCTTCAGTTTCTGCAAGTATTTTATTAATAATTATTATTATTATTATTGTTATTATTATTATTAAAGCAGTTTTTTAAAGCGCCCCTTCAAGACTTCAAGATTGCCTACTCAGGAGCGCTCCCAGCCCAACCACGGTCGAACAACGCAGTTTTGAGAACAGTAAAAAACAAGGTGAAATGACCAATCGGTATTTGGCGGAGTTTGGTAGGGAGCCCATTCCAGGTCATGGGGACAGCCACAGAGAAGGCACGGCGCTGTTGTATGGCTGTCCGCGCACGGGGAACAATAAGTTCAGCCTGCCCAGCTGAGCGGAGAGAGCAACGACGTTGCGAACATGAAGTGGGACAGCAGAGCTCCCGCAGGTATGGAGGGGCCACGCCTTCAAACCATCGCCGAACCAAGGCATCGCCGAACCAAGGCAGATATTTGTGCAGGCATTAATAATGTATTTATGTGACAGGCGTTTGTTAGTCATAGGGTAAAACTATTCCTACGCTCCATAGCATTAAGTCCTCTTTTCAACTGGAGGTGATTGACAAGAAGATTTCGAAAACGACTAGGGCCTACAATAATTCTCAAAACAAATATGTACAATAATTTGTTAATCAATATAGGTCTAATAAATAATATTATAAGACCAGTTCGGTGAACAATTAGACTCGTTCTAATAAATATAAGGGTCAATTGATGAACGACCGAAGAGGCTGAAGGAAGACGACAGTCATTTCGTTTCAGATCGTCAGGTGGGTACGTCCTGCAAAAAAATTGACATAAAAATCAGCACAGAGTTGTAAAGTAATATAAGTAGGCCCTATCTGTTGAATAAGAAAAAGAATAATCGCAAGTAAATATAAAAAACACTAATTAAGTATAAACATTATGATACAATATTACTTGCCAATTTTATGTTTACACGAACTGCAAGTTAAGTACCGGTATTCATTAATAAAGTTTCCATATAAATTTTTATTACGATAGCATGTGCTATTTAAATAGTGCGAATCCCACGCACGACAGTTGCAGGTGGTATTTTTCGAGGATGGTAAGGTCAACCATAGGATGTAGGGATTGTAGGCCTAGTTAAACATTGGAAACTAACTGCAGTTTTATATGACTTTGTGATTACAAGGAGACTGACTCAACAAAGTGTTGAAGAAATGCAGGCTTATGTAGTGATAACCGTATAATGCAACTGAGCAAAATTTCCCAGTGCTTCGCAGAAGCTGCACAATGGATACCAAAGTTTAAACTTTTAAACACCAGTTCCCATCCAAGAGGTCCATACCAGAAGATTGCAGACTGCGTGATGGGTTTTAAGGAGAGAGAAGTGGTTGAAAGTATGCAGGAGTTTTCGTTTTGAGGGTTTATAGGTAAGACGTGCCAGTTTAGATATCATTCTGAAATCTAAAGGAAGCCAAGCAGAGTTAATAAGCTTGACTGAGAAGATGCAAACAGAATCACGCGATTCAGAGAATTGTTGATGTGTTGAAGCTTGTTGACTTCGAAATCTGATATGCCTGCAAACACAGAGTTGGCATAATCGAGGCGAGAGCAGACAAGAGAGCAGACAGTCTGTGACATTTCCTTGGAAAATGGCAAGAGCAGATATCTTATGTGGCGTATTGCTCTGATGTGATAGAAACAAGATTGATGCAACCAGTAATTAAGGTTGATGACCAACCACTGCAGCAGCAGATCATCGAGTTGAGAACATTTTCACTGGAGTGATGTTTCGTTCAGAATTGGGTTAAAGAAGAGAGCATTAGACAGCAAGGCGATAAAGGCCAACAGGCTCTCAAACTCAAAGGAATTAAGGTCTAAAATGGAACGGTCGTTTGAAAGACTTTCCTTAGGTGACAATTTCAAACGTGTTGCATCGAGATTCGAGCCATTTCTGCTGGAATGACTTACCCTTGTTGAGGAAATGTCTTCTTTCTTTGCGGTTGACCGCTTCCTGCACCTTCCACTCACATCTCGGTTCGTCGACCTTCACCTCGTTGAACAGCGTGCTCATGTTGTGTATCTTCGGAAAATGCCTGCGTGTCGACCGCAACCATACCTGCTCCTTCTTGCCCTCGACGTGACACCAGCTTTCTTTAGCCAGACCACGTCGGTAGGCCTCTTCCCGGTCCAGCTGGGTCATGTGCTTTGGCCTGTCACTGCTATGGGCATCCTTGCCTGCACTCATCGCCTCATTCTTCTCTTCATGAACTACAGTGGGACCATTCTTCAGTGGTTCTACTTTTCTAGGAGAAGGCATCTTTTTGGTCCACCGATCCAAACAATTCTCCAATTTAAATTTACTAAAATCTCGCAAGTCGGCAAAATTGTCGACTACAGAGAAGCTAACGACTATTGCGATGACGAAAACAATTAAAATGACGTCATAAAAACGATACGCAGTCAATTCGAGAGACTTGGTAATGAAAGGTTGTTATTGCTTTATTCCTTTATAGGTAATCGAAAAATGAATAATGAATTGATTGCAGCATTGCTGAGGTCTATGTCAACTGGCAAAGAAGGCGTTTATGATGTCGTTAGACACAATAATTACTATAACCTTGGTAAGTCCATCTTTGCTGGACTTTCACTAGCTAATATTTCGAAGCTTCAGTCTGTGCTTGCTGTCCAGCCATTCTAATATTATCGTGCTTCTCTAATCTGTTGCGTTAAATTGTCAACTAGATTTGTTGAATTAAACGAATATTGATTGATTGATTAATGCTGCTGCCCGTCTTATTGGAGGTGTCCCAAGGTTTGGCCATACAGCATCCTTTATGCGGGATACTTTGCACTGGCTCTCCATCCACCAGCATATTCAGTTAAACATTAAGATCCTGACCTTTGCGCAATTGTCTTGTTGGCTCTGCTCCATCATACCTTAGGGACTTCTGCATTATAGTCTCCTCGGTCCCGGATTGTGACACTCTTCAGTCGGCTGGCCATGGGCTGACTATCTCAAGTATGCGTAATTGCTGCAGCTTAATCCAGAAACTTTGCCTATGTTGGACCCACCAGTTGGAATCGCCTTTCTCGAGAGCTGCGGCTTGAGCTACTCAGTTTTTCCCTTCCACAGTTTCGCAGGCGCCTGAAATCTGTTATTCAATAGTACTTTCCCTGGTTCGGGTTGGGAGCGTCACCGGTGAGTTTTTTTCTTCAAGTGACGCTTTATAAATGTCAGATTACAATTGCAACATACTCTACATAAATGTTTTATAGGCTACTAATACAACTCTAACCATGTTTCAACATAAGGTGCCTCTGAAGTAACACTTCATGCAGAAAGTAGCCTATACATACTGTAGGCAGCTAACTCCATTTGTATTGATATTCTATTCAACTCCTGTATATCAGTATTGAGAAATTGTCCTTAGATTTTGTTAAATGGAGCGCACAAGTTGGAACTGTGTTGAATCTCTGTTAAATAAAAGTCGAGCAGTTTTAAATTTCTCTTGGATTTCAATTTTCTAACTAGTGCCAGGCTTCGAATTCCAGAGGCGAATGTGTAATGCGGCAAAACTGCAGTAAAGTAACTAGAAATGAGCTCACTAGGTTGGCCCACAGGAACTGCTATGGGCATGCGTCCAAAATCCAAATCAACAACATTCCTGATAAAATGTAGAAGGCCCATTTCAGTTCCGCTGCTGACGATGAAATTGAAAGCAGCACCTACAACATAAGCTCATGAACTGATCGATTGAAACCTAGAAGCGTAAATTTTAAAATGGTTTCCAATTTGGATAATATGTCATAGCGACTCTTTGCCTTAAGACGACAATTGAGTATACCAAAATTCTATTATCATCGACTCAATCAACGCTGGTTGACAATTTTGTCCAGCAGCAAGCAGAGACGAAAGTGAGAGGCGGTTAGCATCAAGTGACACATGGTACTACGATGGTACACAAAGCTTCTGCAGGATAAACGCATCTTAAGTTGAAGGCCAAGGTCGGACGCGAATATAACGAGGACAGATATATAAGGACTAAATGGACTGCTAGATAGATGTATGGGTACCTGTGTAGATGTAGGATGTATGTGGACAGATGGACAGATCGACGAAGGGATGAATGGGCGGATGGATGGATATATAGATGGATGGTTGGATGGATGGATGAATGGATGGATGGATCCATTCATCGAGACGAAGAGAGAGTTGGATAAGGTCGTGTAACGTCTTGAACGTGTCGGTCACTCGGTCTAAGAGCAATAAAGTGATAACTGAATAATTCAGTTTACGGATGGATTGATTTACGAGGACATAATATCTAGAGTATGACATAAAATAAAAAATAATATAAAATAATTGGAATCTAGAATTATTTGCGCATGAAATCCCTGTTCTTGGCAATCAAAGTAGATTCAGACGTGTAACCGAATTGTTGAGC
>OY744609.1:42886570-42890254 GCA_963556255.1 Allolobophora icterica | reverse complement strand
TATGAAGTGTTATCGGTTTCATTTCTGAGCCTCGGCATATGAGGGCGAGTGGCCAGTCCTCTCTCTCTCGCCGTCTCATCTTCCCACAGACAGTGTACGGTAAGTGTACTCATTATAGCTCACTCAGCTAGGGGCGTAGGTGTAGCAGAAATCTCGAACTAAATTTCTGCTCTTGCGAGGAGTTGAACCTCAGACCTCTCGGTTAATAGCCTCGCACACTCACCACTACACTGTTGAGCACCCCCAAGTGAACAAACGAACAAATGAATGAACAAAACTCTTAGAAAAATAGGCTACAGAGAAGCGTTGAATTTGTCCTGTGTCCTTCACCTGATATTCCTAATGTCTGTATCAACTAATGAAATATGATCTAATGCAATACATTGTTCGCATAATAAATCCATTCTAAACTAATAAAAACAGATGATTATTTCTCTAACTGGTAAAGGTTATATTTATAAGACATAATGTCATACTTTTCTTATTTCTTGTTTCTTCCTACCTTCCTTCATTCACCCTTCTCTCCACTCTTTTCATTTGTCATCCTTTGAATTGTTTTCCATTCCCATAAATATGTCCATCTGTTATTTCTGTAATTCTTTGGTTTTCCTTTCGGTCAGGTTCTTTCACTCTCCGTCCTCCCATCCCTCTAGTTTGTCAAGAGCTATCAAAAGTTCTCTATCCTGTCTTTCTTTCCATTCTTCTTTTTCCACTATTCCTTTCTGCTTTTCCTCCTTTCTTCCTACTTTAAAGCATAATTCTGTTCTATTGCATTCAGCTATAAATTATTTACTTATACTTCTCTATTTCTCTTCTAATCATGTCCTTCTTTCTCTCCATCGTCTTTCATATCATCTTCAAAGTTCTTCCCTCTGCTCCACCTCTATGTCAGCCTTTCTTGCCAATTGCCTCTTCTGTCCCTTCTTTATTCCAACTTCCCCCTTCTAAATTCGCCCTTCCCTGTAATTCAACTGTCAGCTTCCTTGTTTCATTCTTATTCTTCGTCTTCAACAGTTTCTTCGGAAAGAATCCCGTCCGAAGGAAGTCTTGTTCTTGTCGCTACAATTCACACAAACCAACATCACATCATTAAGCCTATAAACAAGACGCACATAGCGTAACTCTTTTATGTGACTTTATCAGCATCGACAGCTGCCTCCTTGTATACATTGTGGTATCGACCTATAATATCCTATATGATCCCAGACTACATACAGTCGCAGCAAAGTCAGCGTAATGAACAAACTCAAGCGGCTATGAGAACGTTTACAAAACAAAAGTGTATTATACCAAATTTAGGAGTATAGTTCGATGACGTGAGTGGGAAGAGTACTAGGCCTACTGTCAGTCTGTCAGTTTAACCTGTCATCCCAATTCTGTGACTGGATCGCTAGTACTCCACTGTAGCTGCATTGGATATCGTTCAGGTTGACAACACTCTGTTGTTGTAGCAGTGCTTTTGCAATGAACTCTAAAGGTGCTATATTATTATCTTGATACATACAAACATAGGGCTGTAAGAATCGAAAGCTATGTTTGTTTGTGACACAATAAGCGCTCTGTACATGCAGTTGATCTATCAGCCGTTGGCAGCAGAAATCGCTTCCTATACAATACAACTGCACTTGATATTGCCAGGGACGTTATTTGAGAGGGGAATTCCCCCCCCCATTTCTGAAAAACAGGAAAAACGATGGAACAAGAAAAGGAGGAAGAAAGGGGTAAAAAAAATAAAAACATGATACTTGCATTCAGGGACGTCATATGTTCCAGCAAAGCTTTCGTATGGGGTAAGATAATTTCACCTTTTGTGCCCTCTCTGGCCTGCATCTAATTCAATGTTAGGGCTTACTTATTTCTTTGAATTAAGTGAAATCACATTTAGTTTGGCGCCATTAAATTTAACCTAAGTTTTTGGACTTTGCTCCCGTTGGCCTTACACTAGTTGATTTTACTTAATTTTAATATTTCGTAATACCTTACCACAATGTGAATGGCCGTACCTTCACGATTACATTACCAGACTGAACTTTAATCTTGCCATACCATACCTTACAATACATTACCCAATCTCGTCCTATTTTACTATACCTCTCCAGATCATACCATAACCTAAATTTACCAATAAGAATTTTTCTATCCAATATAATGGTAGCCCACCGTAGAGTTTTTCTACTTTCGGCAGGAGAGCCGGGGTATTCTTCCGATGCAGGACCTTGGCCGTCTTCGGACGAACACCTCCATAGTGACCTCTATCACTGGAAGAGGGTGCCTTGGTCTGGCAATCTTTAGTCCCATCTGCAGAGGGTCCAGGGCTCGATGGTTGGACAGGATCACCGGAACGTTCTTGGCTGGGCCCGAGGACTTTGTCGACAGGTTGACAGTTCGTGTTGCTTCCGCTACTACTGCATGACTGTGATATCATCCGTGACGCGTTAGAAGACGACAGAGGAGCGTGACCAGGTTTGATTCTGTCAGGATACTGCTCCTCTACCAAAGCTGGGCTGATCTTCCCCTCGCAACTTCTTTCCACAGGATCTGCAAGCGCATTCTGGGAACCTTTTGCGTAAAACACAAAGGTCAGCGGGTCCAATTAAAGCCTTTGTTGGAATTTAGTGTAAAAAAATTGAATTTCTGTTTAATTAACATATGATTTAATGTCAGTTCGTTAGAATGATTAACAGTTGTCCCTCGATTTCAGAGGCCCATTTCTAGAATACTGCGAACACTGGAACGAGGCCTGATTTTGAATGAACAGATCTCAACTTCTGACCAAATATTCTTTCCCGATGAACAATTTCTATCTCGTGCATAAATATTAGTGCTATTAGTTATTAGTTATATTATTGGCAATGAATGACTGTAACCAGTCCATGTTGCATGTTCTAGGCATATAATTATGAGCATTTGGCACAACACGTGGCTTGATTTTTCTCTACTACTTGTCTATTATTCTGCTTCATCCCACAGCATTTCTGAATAGACTAATAGTACCTGGACTGATTTGAATTCATCTATCACGTTGCTGGTCATCCCACTATTTCAAAACGAGAGGTTCATACACCATCAGTCTTATTTCTGAATGTTAAGGGTGACATAATATGTTGTTGCACCGCAGAATGCGATTGCTTTAGACTTCTTAGACTTCTGAGTCCAGGATTCGAATCATCGGTCGTCATACGGAGTAGGTCATTTGTTGTAGAGCCACGTAAATCGTGAGAGAATTAACCTGTTCAGTTTATGGATTGCTCGATTCGGTCGAAAATGGTCAAGTTTCCGAGGAATATTGCACACATGGGCGTCCGGAGGGGGCAAGTGGGCATTTGCCCCCTGGATTTTAAAAATATTTTACAAAAATAAAATCTTTTGATCATTATAATTATTCCAGCAGTCCCAACACGATTTTCAGTGCTAAAACACTTAATTATTTAGGTAAGTCAGCTCTATGGATACAACGTATTCCCCCTACGAACACTTTGCCCCCTAGAAATTGTTGCTCCCCTCCCCAGAAAAATTCCTGCGGACGCCCGTGATTGAACATATTACAATAAGCGTTTAATAAAATTAACGACCATCTTATTTTACTTTCCATTCTATTTGTTTCGTATTCTGCTTTATCTACATTCTTTCTGATATTTGGCTTCCGAAAACGTATGGAGATCAGCTCTCAAGTTAATGCTGATG
>OY744609.1:42474070-42881570 GCA_963556255.1 Allolobophora icterica | reverse complement strand
TCCACTTCTTAGTTTGGAGTACCGTACTCTACTTGTCATAATTATTCCGAGTAAACATTGTCCATCAATATTCAACCAACTACAGATCTACTTCCAGTTGCGCTTCTCCAAGTATATTGCTGTTTCTGTCTATCTTTCTGTATGTAGGTAGAGAGGTAGCTAGACAGACAGACAGACGAGACAAGCAGACAGACAGACAGACAGACAGAGAGACAGCACATAATAAGTATCGATAGCAGTAGTTTGCAACACCATCTGGATTTAATTTTTTTAATAATAAAATAACAATAATAACATTGCTTAATGATGATGATAATAATAATAAAAATAATAATAATAATAATAATAATAATAATAATAATAATAATGCTAAATATGATTAATATCCATGTAATAGGTTGTAAAAATTGGTATCCCCAATTTCTAGACAAAGTTGCGCCCATGGTCGTCATCATGGTCTCCAATTTACTGCCATCGTCGTTGTCGTCGTCGCCTGTATTGATAATTTTAATTTGATCGGAACTACATAAAACTGAACAATAGTCTGAAAGGTGGCTCTGCACATAACGATGACGTCCACGCACACCTGCATGTTGTCGACTCATCAAATACTTTTCCTACCTGTGCCTTGTTTTGCCACAGGTGTGTCTTTTCTCCGGTATACCTGCAATCAGACAAATACGAACAATTTCATATATAGAGATTCGCAGGTAGTTACTCAGTTACTCCAATGAAGAAATACTACGGAGAAATGGCACCGCAGAGATAGGCCGAGGTGACGGCTCAACTTGGTTTTTCTCTCTGGCGCCATTTCTGCGAAGAGGATTCCTAACTGAAGAGTATTAAGAAGATTAACTGAACATGTAACAGATTTCTTACCGTTGGACGAAACTCTGCAAGCGATAAATACCTTGTCCGATATCAGTCTGATATTTATTCCTCGTGTTTTGTTCAAAGATGCTTATTATTTAACACATCCCTTTATTCTCTCCTCTTTAAGCCATTCTATTATTATCATGCTTCTGTAATCTGTTGCGTTATTGTCAACTGGATTTGTTGAATTAAACGAATATTGAATTGAATTAAATTGAATCAAGAAAAAACACGAACTAGAATAGCAGCAGCAGCAGCAGCAGCAGCAGCAGCAGCAGCAGCAGCAGCAGCAGCAGCAGCAGCAGCAGTAGTAGTAGTAATCTTAATCATCGCTTATCGCGGCACGTTCATAGTATACTTAGCGGAGAACGAGGCCTGATTTCCAGGAAATAACAATAAATAGTCTAATAGAGGGATCATATTTGCCTTGCGGCAAAAAAATAATAATAGTAACAATAACAACAACTGCAAGAATAGTAGTGTGAGTAGTAGTGGGAGTAGTGGGAGTAGTGTAGTATTTGTAGTAGGAGTAGTAGTGCATGGTAGTAGTGTAGTGGTAGTAGTGTAGTAGTAGTAGTAGTGGTAGTAGTGTAGTGGTAGTATAGTTGTAGTTATGGTGGTGGTGGTGGTGGTGGTGGTGGTGGTGGTGGTGGTGGTGGTGGTGGTGGTGGTGGTGGTGGTGGTGGTGGTGGTGGTGGTGGTGGTGGTGGTGGTGGTGGTGGTGGTGGTGGTGGTGGTGGTGGTGGTGGTGGTGGTGGTGGTGGTGGTGGTAGTAGTAGTAGTAGTAGTAGCAATAAGTTTAGCATAAATAAAAACAACAAATTATAATGTCTGATCCAATATGAGCCTCACCTTCTTCATGGCGTGATTTCGTCGTCCAGCGGAGATGATGGTCCGATGCTGAAGGTTTTCTGTCTTCTGCGCTATATTTACCAGAGCAAACAATGTAATCTTTGATTCTTAGAAACACTAACAATGATGCTGCGCATTATGATGATGACGAGAACGAGAAAGAGGAGGGGTAGAGCGGAAAATGAGGAATGATGGAGGAGCACCATCTCTGGTCTCCTGGCAACCTGACGTGGATCTCCATTTGGTAGCTCTGGACACCCCTCCATCTCGACGTAGCGCTCGTGATTAAGCTTTAAGTGGAAATCTGAAGCTTACGATTACAAGTACGAAGACAGAAGAAGAGAACAAGGAAAAGGATGGTGTCGGCGATGAGGACGGCTACAAGGTCATAGTCTTGATGAAGTCATTATGACGATCATTGTATTGACAGAAAAGATTTTTTCTCGTCTGTCGCCGATAAAAGTATCCGACAGCGAAGGAACAAATCAGAGGAAATCTTTATCTAGTGTCTTGGCGGCGAGCGAGCGGTCTTAAATTTCAGCTAACTTTTTCAGAAGACTTAGGTCTACTGTAGCTGTCTTAAATCTTCCGAAAAACAACAAAAAGTTTTTCCATTTTCTAGTAGAGTAATAAATAGGTAGGCTCCTACAAGTATTTACTGCTACCTTTGCGAAACAACTCACAGTCGGTCAGTGCATGTCTTCCCGTGATCCAACCGTTGATAAGATGTACGTGCTACCTCGTCTGCTCCCCGATGTTGCCTTCTTCAGCGTCAGTTTAGCAAATACCTTTCACCCAAACTCCCCCCAACCCCATTATAACTTCCTTCGTTCACCTCTCACATTTCATTCCTACACGTATCAATCGACCATCTCTGCCCCAACCACCTTCCAATCTGTCCGTCCTCCACGTCTCCCTCTTTCAGTTCCGTTTTAACGACAGACATGAGCAAAATTTGTTATGCCACTGTTAATGACAGTCTGCCTTAAGTGTTAATTATATATTTCGAACAATTTTAAACAAATGAATGCAGTTAATGTAAGTTAAATAACAAAGTTACAACTGTGTCAAGACGATGATATATCAGACGATGATACCGTTTGACAACAAGAAACACACAAAAACTCTAAAAGAATTAGACCCTAACGGCGCAATGATGACCATACTTATAGCGAAATGTGGGTCTAATTCTTTGGGAGTTTTGGTATGTTTCTTGTTGTTGCTGGAATGAGTTATTCCTGAAATATTTCCATGGTAAAGATTCGACCTTTGATCCGTTAGTTGTCATTATCCAGCTAGATAATATAATTATGCGTCAGTATAATTACGTGTTAGTATAATTACGTTATATTACAGATATTATTGTAATGAATTCACAGACACACGAGGGTCTTTCCAATGTGTGTCCTTTATGGTTATCACTGGTGAGAAAAGTTTATTTTGAGTTTGGGCCATTAGGGAATCGTCTTCTTGTAGGCCCTAGGTCAGGTTGTTCGCACTGCTATATAACTATTTAATGTCAAGCCACCTTTCAATTGGATTATGCAGGCTGTTATTTGACACGCTTGGCTTTTGACCTATATAATGTACATATGACCTAATGTGCATATCAGCGTAATTTGCATCATTTTTTTACTGCTTGTACCATAATATCATAACATAAATGCCTAAGCTTGACAGTTGACTGTATTTTATAGGCCTATAGTCGATCGCCTTTGTATAAGGAGATCTTGAAAATCCGCAATAAAAATCTTCATCAAACTATCCAAAACCTGAGAATGGCCAAACATAAGAGTTTCTATCTGTCTGTATGTCTGTCTGTCTGTCTGTCTGTCTGTCTGTCTGTCTGTCTGTCTGCATGTAGGTATGTAGGCCTACGTAAATTGGTTATTTATGAGGTGTCTACAACGTTTTTGCCTCGCTATATATACATATTATATAAGTGGCTAAGGCAGAAACAAATTGCTTGCTTTTGGCGCCACTCCTAACGGATTTCAATAAGAGCGACGATCGACGCCCCAAGGCAGATGCAGCTTCCACTCATAAGCGATATTTTACTGTCTCTAACCTCTGACTTCTCTCAGCTCCTACACGTAATCTCGATTATAAATTTCCCATGGAAGCAGGATCGCCACCATTCTGGTGACCAGTCAGCTCTCAGCGGTGCTGGCGCTTAAGTTAAGCGCTGGGCGGACTCTACCGTCGGACCATTATGATCCTGCGTGGACGATTTATCTGGCGCCGTATTCACCTTAAAGAAAGGGATTATAACAGGCGGTCTGTTGACAATGGGTCTTTTAAAAGACGCTGATAGTTGTTCGTCCGTTGGGTAGCAATGTCAACCATCATTGCCGATGCTTTTGTGGTTATTATTATTTTTTTTAGCACCCATCTGAATTTAATTCTTTGAATAATAAAATAACCGAGGTAGTTCTGTTCCCCCAGGCTATGAAATTATGTCCGAAGACTGAGCGGTCTATTTATTATTATTTTTTTGCCCCGAGGTAAACAGGATCCCTCAGGGACTTCAACATTATTTACAGTGTAGATTTGTCTGGAATGGGCCCTATTCCTCTAGTTCTAAGTTGGTGAAGCTACCCCTTAAGGCCACCGCGTTGAAACGTTGAATCGTAATCGCATTATTATTATTATTATTATTATTATTATTATTATTATTATTATTATTATTATTATTATTATTATTATTATTATTATTATTATTATTATTATTATTATTATTTGTCCCGAGGTATCAATGGTCCCTCAGGAATAGAAAGAAATTATGTTGGGAGCAGGGGACAATGTCTGGAAAATCAAACCTCGTTATTATTATTATTATTATTATTATTATTATTATTATTATTATTATTATTATTATTATTATTATTATTATTATTATTATTATTATTATTATTATCATTATTATTATTATTATTATTATTACCGGTATGTTATTTTTTTACCCGAGGTATATGATCCCTCGGGTGTCAGATACTAATTAAGCATATTGATTCTGGAGTGGCCGTCCTTGTCAAGATCTGGAACAAAAAAAATATTATTATTATTATTATTATTATTATTATTATTATTATCCCATTATTATAATTATTATATATATTGTATTGTATATAATCTCTCGGAATTCAAAGGACAACGCTCCGGAGAATTACTGTCTGGATAAGTTAAACCTCGTCAAGTTCTGATCTGAGAGTGCTGCGGGAGGTGACAACATTAAAACGTTGGACCACAACTGAAAGGCGCTGGAAACGTGGCATTAAAACTGTTGTATTCATTTAAATATAGCCTACTGTTATTTTACTACGAACTGCTGAGCCTACTCCTCATAGCCAGCTTCGAGCCATAGGCATATGTACTTGGCTGCTTTTTCATCCGTTGAGTTTCTCTATGCAGCGTCGTATTGCCCTGGAGATGAGAACTAGGAACCTGAGCTGCAGAACCAGCAGCAATGTGATATACTGCCGAAGAGAGAGAGTGCGAGTTGGAGAGGGAAAGGGGCAAAGAGAGACAGAGGGAGAGAGAGGAATAGAAAGGGAGAGAGAGAGGGGGGAGAGGGAGAGGGAGAAAGAGAGAGGGGGAGAGGCAGTTAACGCCGCTGCCAATAAATTTATGCCAAAGGCCTTTAATTAGAAGACGACTCGCGGCGATATATCACTTCGTTCGTCGTCATTTCATCTCCGCCATCATTAGAACAGCAGCCTCTGCAGCAGGCAAAACCTCTCTCCCTCCCTCCCTCCTACGTCCCTCCAGTCGCAGTTGCATAACAGCAACAGCTATCACTACTACCATCACTACTACCATCACCACCACCGACATGATTAAGACAGATATTGGCACGACACAACGCAGACGGAGGCAGATAGGCAGTCGGACAAAATGTCCTCAATTGAACTTAAATATACTAAATATTATTCTGATGCACGGATCTTCCCACATACCTCTTAATATTGTCGTATATATATATATATATATATATATATATATATATATATATATGATATAAATCATCTACGCCGATACATAATGTGCGTGCCTACTAAATTATTAACTAAACTTTGATGGAAGAATAATTATACAAACACAATTTAATGAGGCAGTCCGTTAACATCTGCTACCGTAAATGAAATCAGTTACCCATGCATGCATACGTTCATCCATTCATTCATCTTTCCACCAGTCCACATATCCGTCCATTCGTCCATCCATCAACCCACAGAATATATTTGCACGGATCAGAGTTTTAGAGGAGGTACACCGCGGCGCTATATAAATGTTAGATCTAACCAAGAGCGATGGTCAGCAAGGTTTACACAGCGTGAGAACGACCTGCTTGTGCCATATACAATTGAGAGCAGCAGCAGCAGCAGCAGCAGCAGCAGCAGCAGCAGCAGCAGCACAAGACACACACGACGGACAAACACAGAGAGACAGTGACAGGCAGAGACACGGAAGGATACAGACGGATACAAGCAAACGAAGAGCCAGAGTGATGGATGGAGAAGAGAAAGCATCGGTCCGTTTTATCTCGTCATTTCCTGCAGCAGACGGACGGACGGGTGATTGCAGCTGCATCTCAGGTGATGATTTCCCGCATCCCGACCGTCGTCATCTGCTGCTGAGGCTGAGGCTGCTGCTGCTACTGCTGCAGGTGATGTAAACTGTCCTCGGTCAGCGTCGCTTCTGTTGACTCTTCGTGAACCGCAAGAAACCTCACAATGAGATTGGAACACGGATCAAGGCATTACGGATCCGATTCTTGGATCACGGATCAAGGCATTACGGATCCGATTCTTGGATCACGGATCAAGGCATGGCATTACGGATCCGATTCTTGGATCACGGATCAAGGCCTGGCATTACGGATCTGTTTGATTAATGCGATCATCATTTCCAGGTTATGGAAATGTGGTTGCTGTGGATTCGGAATCCTAATCCTAATAATAGATATCCACAGCACCCAAAGAGCGAAATCGTGGAACCTGCTTATTCACAGGCGCTCAGTCAAAACAAAGTCGATAGGCAGATAAGATCAGAATCGGTTCCAAGTTAAGTTCCAAGGGTCAGACAAGCAGAACAGTCGGACGGCTACGGTTGATGGCGTTTAGAATTGGAGCGCAAGAGATGCAAAGGAAAGAGGTATCAGGAAAGGATTTGGGGAAAAGAGAGTTTCCAGTTTTGAGTGCAAGAGCTACGCAAAAATTGCAAGAGTTTGGTGATTTCATAGACTGCATCATATAAATGTCGTAATTCTGACGAGAATTCTATTCCATCAGAGGGGCGGAACAGCCACGGCTATGGAGCGACTTTTTGAAGCGATTCCCAAATAAGTGATGAAGTGACGGAAGGGCGAAGAAGTGTTAGGGCGGAAAAGAACGGGCAGAGCGGAGTGTCCGGATTGTGAATAACTGACGAAGAAGGGCTGGGAGGATCGGAGTGTGTTGTAGGTAACTGATAGGACTTTTTACTCGATTCGTTAAGGTAGTTTAAGCCAGTGGAATAATTTGAGAAGAGGAGTTTGAGAAACCGTGGTGTTTGGGGCTTGAGTGAAAGCACAAACGAGAGCATCCTGGATGGCTTGAAGGTACTTTATATGGGTGGAGTCTAGATTGAAGAAAAGTTGCAGTAGTGTAGTTTAGCAAGGACTATGGATGCGCCAGTGGTAGATGCGGGTTTGAGGTCAAACATATTATGTCGGATTCTACGAAGGTCACGGATTTGTATGAAACAAGATGGAATCTAATCTGATAACTTCTATAACGCCGTTTTCACTCTGCACAAGGCATCAAAAGATGGTCACTCCAAGTGAAATCATACTCAAAAATCGTAGTTCGTTGGACGGTTGTAGAAGCACGGTCGAAATTCGAGAATTTAAGCGCAAGACTGGTAAATCTATGAAGAAGAAGACATAAAGAAGAAGAGAAAACAACAAGAAAAAGAAAAAGAAAAATCGAAAGAAGAATGGGAAAAGAAGAAACAGAATCAGAATCAGAATCAGAACCAGATGATGATGATGATGATGATGATGATGATGATGATGATGATGATGATGATGATGATGATGATGATGATGATGATGATGATGATGATGATGATGATGATGATGATGATGATGATGATGATGATGAAGCACGGTCGATGATGATGATGATGATGATGATGATGATGATGATGATGATGATGATGATGATGATGATGATGATGATGATGATGATGATGATGATGATGATGATGATGATGATGATGATGATGATGATGATGATGATGATGATGATGATGATGATGATGATGATGATGATGATGATGATGATGATGATGATGATGATGATGATGATGATGATGATGATGATGATGATGATGATGATGATGATGATGATGATGATGATGATGGAGAAGAGGATGGAAATATGATAACGATATTTAGTCACTCCCACTTGGGCACACTACAATTCTTAAGGATTACAGGTGGGCAGTCCAGTATAATATAATTATGGGTTAATATAGGCCTATGGTCTGTGAGATATTTGTCGTAGTCAATGACGTAATTGATAAGCGTTTCCCTTTCCATTGGTTAAATGTGAGAGCTGACAGATGACTATCACTGACCCGTCCAATCAAGAGTTGCCACGGAGAAGCGTAGCGTGGTTAGACTTCCAAGGAAGGGTTTTTAATACAGCCCGCATGGAAGAATGAGCATTCAGAGATTTCAGAGTTCACGACGAGTTCTGATGAAACCTCTGGATCATGTCGTGGGCTAGTTACCTCTCTTCTCGTATAGTTATATACTAGACGAACTAGTATAAAAACCGATATTATAGAAACCAACGTAAAAGGCTATGATAGGAAAGCGAGTTGAAAAAGGTGAGTTTTAAGTTTAGACTTGAAAGACAGCACACAACCGACAGCACGCACAAAGTGGGGCTGCGAATTCTACAACTTTGGATGAGAGAAAAAGTGCCAATATGGCAACCGATAACGGTCGGGAGCCCAATACCTGTTTGGTATAGCAAATGTGTAAAAGTACCATGAATAAAATGATAAATCAATATTTCCTTATATATAGGCGGTGAGAAAGAAGTAGAGCTAGGTCGGAGATAGGCTCCTTATATAAGGAACAACTTCGGTGCATCACAGTGCTCCTGGTACTTTCTTATCCTGTCATCCTACTCAAAGTCCGACCCACACCTCAACGCGTTCAGAGGGTGAAAAAAGCTAAATATGGGAATGCCTGCTGAGGCTATGCCATCAGTGGTGAAGGTCTTGGTTGAAGCACCACTTAGGGCGCTATGCAAGGTGGACAGGCTCAGCAGGAACCCCGAAATAAATAACCGTGGGCGACAACACTGCCTCTGGTACCACAATATATTGGGTATCAGAGCCAGTCTCAAGCCTGGAACTCACTTTACGTGAGAAGTGCGAAAGTCTAGCCGCTAGCGGATGGTTGCAGATACTCCGCTCATAAAGAAACAGACGAAAAGAAATCGAATGAATGTGATGATGAAAATTATGGATGGAAATGGGCGACGAGGAAGACCTAGCTGGGAGTGGACGGATGATATCAAGGATTGGTGCAAACAAGATCAGCACAGGCTGAGAATATCAGCGCAGGATCGGGAACTGTGGAAACAAATTATGATGCATTCAGAGGACATCTACGAGTCATGGTGATGATGATGATGTTATGGCTCTAGCCAGAAAATGTTTAGTCATTCTGTAGTTTGTGAAAATCACTGTTAGTGATTGCAAAGAGAAGCGAGTCACATGAATCCAGTTGGCTGGAAACCGTTTCATTTGCTGCTAAAGAAACTAAGACAGCCTGAGGCATGTAAGGTCGTATGTGTGATAGTGGACTGATTCTCAATTGCCTGAACATTGTTGGAAAATAACATGATGGAGTCGACAATTATTCCCAAACGGCGTCCACATCTGATGCGATTAGCAAGCAATCCATCCAACAGAATTGAAGTGAGCCAATCAAACTAGTGGAGTTGGTGACTTATTTGGAATTAGAAGGATTCAGTAGAAGTTAGTAACTAGCCATTCAGGAGTGGATATTACTGGAAATGGATGCAAGAAATTGGAGAACAAGATTAACTGTAATTGTAACTAGTAACTCGATCCTGTCTCAGCAGTGTCTAATCATTAATACATAAGGCATCAACCGATGGCACACAAAAACCAAGCCTTAATGAGATCGACATCTCGGTCAGGACGTTAAGACAGATAGGCAGCTTATTGTGAACAAACAGTTTGAAAAGGTAAAGCTTAATTGGATGACAGAATCACATAAGTGGATCCGAAATCTACATGTATATAGGTTCAGCAACCGAAAGAGCTCACTGACCAGGACAGTTCTAGTGACAGGTATGACCAGGTAAAGATAATCAGATGACCTGGTTGAATAATGATAAGTCTGGGGAACAAGGATTGATTTTAAGTATTGTGGCTGGCAACATTATATGATGTGTTATACACTAGGAGTCCAAATTTTAAACAAATTCTTTGCTGAACAGAAAGCAGTATGTATGTACAGTATGTACGTATGTATGTATGCATGCAAGTATGCATGTATTTATGTATGTATGTATGTACTTATGTATGCATGTATCTTATCTTATCTTATCTTATATGATTATTTGTAAAGCGCCTCTCACAGCATAGACTATTCAGAGGCGCTCCCAGCGTGTCAGCCCCGAGGGAAAAGAAAGGTCTTTAGGCAGCGGAGAGAAGAAGGCGAGATCCCAAGCAATATCTTGCTACGGAGAGAGGGGGGCAGGTCATTCCAAAGGGAAGGGCCAAGGATGGCAAAAGCACGATGCTGAGCCATCGAAGTCCTTGCGCGAGGGACAAGCAGATCAAAGCGGTCAGCAGACCGAAGAGGGCGGGAAGACAGAGCAGATAGAGGTTTGCGCATTAGGTCACAGAGGTATTTAGGAGCTTTTCCCAGTTGAGTCCTAGAGACCAGGAGAAGAACCTTGTATTGGATGCGGGAAGCAACAGGAAGCCAGTGAAGTACATCAGTCATAAAGGTAGTTATGTGAGAGAAGCGAGGAAAACGGGCAATGAGCCTGGCAGCCGCATTCAGAACAGACTGCAGAGATGAAAGGCGCGCTTTAGGGAGCCCAGCAAACAATGAATTGCAATAGTCAATGCGGCAGCAAATGAAGGCATGGACCATAGTAGTGAACACTGAAGGAGAAACTGATCTTCTTACAGCCCTCAAACGCCTCAGATGATAGAAACAGGAACGTGTCAGGTGGGAGAGGTGTTCAGAAAACGAGAGGGTACTATCAAGGGTGACACCCAAATCCCGAACACTGGATGAAAATGAAAAAGCAGGGTATATTGACGACAGAAGTGGGATATCAAGTTTAGAAAGTTGCTGTTTAGTGCCAAACCAGATCAGTTGGGTCTTAGAAGAGTTAAGGTTAAGTCGATTTGATGACATCCAAGAGTGGAGATCATGTGACACGGAATGAATGGATCCAACAAGGGAGATCTGCTGAGAGGATGGGCCTTGGACAAAGATCTGAACGTCATCTGCATAAAGGTGACCAGAGGTAAAGTGTTTAGTAAATATAGAAGGTATGTCAGCTGTGTAGAGTAAGTACAGAATGGGGCCAAGGACAGAACCCTGTGGGACACCATACTCAACTCTAACCCAGGCAGTTCTGGAGTCACCAAGGACAATCCTCTGAGTACGGTCAGAGAGGTAAGATTTGAACCAAAGAAGAGGGAGACCACTGAGACCACAAGATAGTTCAAGACGTCGAAGTAGGATTTCATGGTCAACCATGTCGAAGGCCGAGGAAACATCAAAGAGCGCTAGAAGCGTCAAATGAGACCTGTCAATGGCAGTATAAATGTCCGAGAGAAGGGAGAGGAGGGCAGTTTCCGTAGAATGGTGACCTCTAAACCCTGATTGACTAGAAGGGAGGAGTCCAGACTGTTCAAGATAGGGCAGAAGTTGAAGCGAGACAAGTCTCTCAAGAGTTTTAGAGAGAAAAGAAAGGTTAGAAATAGGACGATAGTTAGAACATACTTGTGAGTCAAGATTAGGTTTTTTGAGGGAAGGGAAGACAATAGCTTGCTTCTGAGATGGAGGGAGATGGCCCTCTGCTAGAGACCTATTGAACAAATATATCAAAAATGGGACAACATCATCCAAAACATTAGTAAGAATAAACGGAGGAAGCGGGTCCAGTTCACAAGATTTCTGGTTTGAAGAGCTGAGAACACGTCGAAGATCAGCCTCAAGGATGGGACGAAAGTCACCAAACTTGAAGTCCGTGCGTGTGAATTCAGGTGGAGGCGAGTCGGCGGTTGAAGCACGTAAGCCGGCAATCTTTTCTGTCATCATTCTGAGGAAATCATTGGCCGAAAATGCAGGAGAGGAAGACGAACGGGAGGCTCGGCCCAGGAGTCCCGAGATGGAAGACCAGAGACGTTTTGGGTTCTTTTCATCTCGAGCGACGAGTCTCTCCCAAAATTCAGCCTCCTTGCGGTGATATAGACGATGGAGCGATCGGAGTTGAGTCACCCACGTCAGGTGGTCGGCCGGATCTTTCGAGCGACGGTAGCGTCTTTCAAGACAGCGTGTACGTCGACGATACTGGCGGCACTCGCTGTCAAACCACACAGCAAGTGGTCGCATGCGCATTTTGACCCTCCGCTGAGGTAGTAATTTATCCAGTATTTCGTTCATGGTGGTGGAGTAAAGGTCAAACAGGTCAGCCACCGACAAGACATCCAGTGAAGAGGAGTCAGAAGCAAGTTTTGAGCAGCGAAGAGCATCACGGAATACTTTATAGTCGAGGGTCTTCCAGCCACGCACCATACGAATGACATGTATGGGTTGCAGATGCAAGAAGGGAAGAGTTAGCTCAACGAGCTGGTGATCGGACAAAGTCGGCGGGTGAACGTGTAGATCACAGACAGATACTTCGTCAGACGTGATGATCAGGTCAAGGATACCGCCGAGCACATGAGTGGGCTGATTTACATGCTGACGGAGACCAAACTGAGCAAGTAGAGCAAGGAACCGTAGAGTAGATGGGTCTGAGGAGTCTTCTAGATGGATGTTGAAGTCACCTAAAATAACCAGCTGACTGTTTCTTGTGATTAGACTCTCCAGAACAGATGAAAACTCATCAAAAAACGTTCCGGTTAGAGGAGCAGAGCCAGGTCTGTAGAGAGCCAGAAGAGTTGATGGTCCATGGGATGTAGAAATAGTAAGGCATAGCGCCTCAAATGAAGTGATGTCCGGATCAAGTGGAATTACGGAAGTTCGAAGTGTAGAGCGGATGTAGACAGCGATACCCCCACCACGAACCGAGCTGTCATCTGGACGAGAGGCTCTGGGGCGGTCGTAGATGGAGAAACCGGACGGAGCAGCACGAAGAAGAGGCACGTCATCAGAACCATGGTGCCAGCTTTCCGTAACGGCTAAGACGTCGAGTTGTCTTTCTTGAAGAGTTTGTGCTACATAAGCGAATTTGACCAAGAGAGAACTGGCATTCCAGGTAGCCATTCGAAGCCCTGGATGTCGCTTGTCGTCCTGAAGAGACTGATCAGGAGCGAGAGGATCAGAAGTAGATCGATCATGGGCAGCCAGCTCATCAGGGCCCAAATGAGAGCTGGACGCCGGAATGGAAGACGACGAAGACGATGAAACTTTCCCAGGTAGAGACAAAGTAACGTTATTGATGGATGAACGATAAACAGCCGGGCACCAAATCTGGTAATAGAATAGCGTCTTTCGAAGTGAGCGACAAGGGCGCTGGGCAAACGAACGGAGTAGATTGAGCTGTTGTGCTGTGTATTTGACAGACATCATTACACGGAAAATGACTCAAGTACTGTAGACGTATAATCCTCGTGTACACGCGGAAATGTAAACAAATATCAGTTACGACACACAGGTCAAGGTCACATCAGGCCGGTAGCGCATAGAACGTAAATCATCCATGTACACGTAGACATGTAAATAAACCGATGACGTCACGCAGCCCAATGACGCATCAGGCCGGCAGCGCGTAAATGTGTATTTTGAAGGCAGACAAAGAATCCAAAACTTCATTAAATTTAACAACGATCAGCTAACCAAACTCACGAAAATTAACAACCGCATATCCACAAACTAAATTGAGAGATTATTGAAAGACGAGGCTAGATAACTCCTAAGATAAACTGCAAACGAGACGTAAAACGATCAGAGCTGAACACATATGTATGCATGTATGTATACATGTATGTATACATGTATGTATGTATGTATGTATGTATGTATGTATGTATGTATGTATGTATGTATGCATGCACGTTTGCATGTATTTATGTATGCATGTAGGCCTATGCATGTACGTATGCATGTATGCATGCATGTATGTATGTATGCATGTATGTATGTGTGTATGTACGTATGTATGTATGTGTATGTATTCCTCTGGTTTTACTTCTTTGAATGAGGTGTAACTGCTCTACAGTTGAATGGTCGTTGAACTTCAAAATGACAGAGACCCTTAATAAATTTATACATAACCTTAGCGTCTTACTACCATAGTCGTCACCATTACAACACATCATCATCCTCAACATTACAGCGTAGTCTTTGAAGGAGGATATCAAGAATTATGTTAATCTTTAGAAACGGCGATTTTGATGATCTGCTGGATAACCGTGTTACAACACCTTAATACACGCTATATAAGTGTTCAGATACATACCCGCATGCATACATGCACGCATGCATACATACATACATACATACATACATACATACATACATACATACATACATACATACATGCACACATACATACATACATACAAAACATACATACATACATACATACATACATACATGCACACATACATACATACATACATACATACATACATACATACATACATACATACATACATACATACATACATACATACATACATGCGTCATACATACATACATGATTGATGATGGCGGCGACGACTAAAGGAACGATGGATGCCTGCCTGCGATAACATAGTCCCAGCACTTCGTGTATATGCGGCAGATGGTGTTTCAGAGGCTGACACCGTCTTAATAACTGTCTCCATGACAACGAGTTTTGTAAGTGGACAATGCGTTTCGTAAGTGGAATCCTACAGGGGATGCAGCTGCAGATCATTATACCTGGACCAGCAAACAGAACTGACGAATTGATGGCCTTACATTATTATGTTCGCATCTAGAAATCACTATCATTCTCATTCAGCAAAATCCATCCACTCATCATCATTCAGTGCCATTGTATCGTGCACTTAATTGAGTCCTTCGTTCAATCGTACGTGATTGTCATACACTTAACTCAGTTCTTCATTCAATCGTTCTTCATTGTCATACACTTAACTCAGTTCTTCATTCAATCGTTCTTCATTGTCATACACTTAACTCAGTTCTTCATTCAATCGTTCGTCATTGTCATACACTTAACTCAGTTCATTCAATGGTTCGTCATTGTCATGCACTTAATTCAGTCCTTCATTCATTCGTTCTTCATTGTCATACACTTAACTCAGTTCTTCACAATCGTACGTCATTGTCATATACTTAACTCAGTTCATTCAATGGTTCGTCATTGTCATGCACTTAACTTAGTTCTTCATTCAATCGTTCTTCACTGTCATGCATTTAATAGAATCCTTTATTCAATCGTTCTTCACTGTCATACACTTAACTCAGTTCTTCATTCAATGGTTCGTCATTGTCATGCACTTAACTCAATTCTTCATTCAATCGTTCTTCACTGTCATGCACTTAATTGAATCCTTCATTCAGTCGTTCGTCATTGTCATACACTTAACTCAGTTCTTCATTCAATCGTTCTTCACTGTCATGCACTTAACTCAGTTCTTCATTCAATGGTTCGTCATTGTCATGCACTTAACTCAATTCTTCATTCAATCGTTCTTCACTGTCATGCACTTAACTCAGTTCTTCATTCAATGGTTCGTCATTGTCATGCACTTAACTCAATTCTTCATTCAATCGTTCTTCACTGTCATGCACTTAATTGAATCCTTCATTCAGTCGTTCGTCATTGTCATACACTTAACTCAGTTCTTCATTCAATCGTTCGTCATTGTCATGCACTTAATTGAATCCTTCATTCAGTCGTTCTTCATTGTCATACACTTAACTCAGTTCTTCATTCAATCGTTATTTCTTTCATTACTCGTTCAGCCATTTCTTCATTTAGTCATTGCATCAATCAGTCATTCCGTCATTCATTCAATTAATCTTTTTGTCCTTTTTGATATTTTTATAGCGCATTTTGAGGGCTTTAGTTTCAATCTGTCATTTCGTCAAGTCCATCCTTCCGAAAGTCGTCCGCCCTTCGTCTGCAAGTAGTTATAAATGATGAATGAGCTTATAAATAGACAGACACACACAGACAGACGGAGACACACATAGACACACAGACACGCAGGCAGACACGCAGAAACTGAATCGCACAGGCAAACACAGACGATACAGTAAGAACGTTATTTCTTCTCCTGCCTATAGCTTCTTTTCTTGTTTCGACAACATGAAAATTGACTTCATGCGGTACTTTGGTCAAGCGATATTGGAACACGGCATATGTAATACCCTGCTAAGGGGCAATGTCCGGAGTAAATACTTGGGATTGAGGTGCTTGGTATAGGCCTACGTGTACAGAGGAGGGCCTACTACAGACACTTGTGTGCAGACGGCAAAAAGGATAAACTGTCAGAGAACATCTTTAAAGGTAGTTAAAGTACTAAAAGAAGGAAGTGTCTTAGAAGTAGAGGGAGAAGTTCTTGAAGTTCTTAGAGTTCTTGTTGTGGAGTACTTGTTCCGTACATCATTCCCAGTCCAAGTATCTCCATGATCTTTTTCACCATCCAGGCAACCCGCTCCGCCCGATCCTCCTCCTATTTCAGTCTCTCTTGACCTCTGGTCACTACCCATCTCAAGTTCTCCAACCGTGCCATATCCAACGCCATGCCTCTGGAACGATCTCAACTCTGAGTTTCACATATTCTCGGTTCTTCCATCATCATTACAACCCGTCCTCCATCATCTTCCTCCTCATACTCCTCCATCTATCATCCCTGAGCTTTTCACTCAAAACTGAAGTCTCACCTTTAAGAACTCCTACCATGACTCATCTTAGCCTTCCAATTCTACTCGCCCTAAACGACACCCGCCTTGACAGCTGTTCTGCCTCCTTTCTTGATCTGGCCCCCATGGTAACTGGACTCGGACTTCCTCTGGACTACTCTTTGGAAAACCCTCTCTGATTTGACGCAACGCTCGTGAATAGGTTGGTGCCCTGCGCTTGGCCTTCGAGTGGCGCTTTAGAAGTTTGGAGATTACGATTGTTCGAGTTGAAATTCGGAACAACCGATATGGAGAACAGATGAACTCCTAATAAAAACAACGAAATTGCACACAAAAATTTAATAATAGTTCTTTCGATTAAATTTCTCAGTAAAACACGATAGTAACTATGGCGTACGGGTTCAAATGTCAGTTTATACAGCTTCAGAGTCACGACGAACTGTTCGTCTGACATTTGAACCCGTACGCCTAGCAAGCGAGAATGGACAAGTCAGAAGCAGCTTGCAGCAATTTAATTTATCTACACGTGCATGCAATGCACCGGCTGGACCATATGCCATGTCGTAGAATATTTTTCTTCGGATCTGATTTATTCACATGTTGCGTCTGTGACAACATTGTATTATTTGTATGTCGAATAAAAGAACATTGTATTGTATTGTATTGTATTGGAATTTTCCGTCGTTCTTCGGAGCTTTATATTCATAGAAAGGCACGAAGAATTAATGAGAATTCTCTAAATCGTTTTTCTTTTTAGTCGCCTCCATCGAAGGCCAGAAAAGACCGTCTCCTATTTAATGTCATCCGGTTCAAATGCGCTCATAGCTCTTACAAAGCAAAGAATATATAGCTACCTTTGTTGGCTGTATCGCTTATTATTATTCTACGTGCATGTATTAGACATGCATAAGCAATGAAGCATGCGTTTTAATTATACCAATTGTAGTTGAGGCTTTAAAAGAACGTCGGTGCGTGGTTAGAGGTGAGGGGCATGGCTCGAATTTAAAAGTCTGGTCGAGCCAGAGATGGTTTTGATTTCTCACTTTTGATCCGATAGAATAAATTTTTGATCTGCATAAGTTTGGATATTGTTAAACTCGAGCATGAGAAATGATAAGCGACAAAACTGATTAGGCCTACTACAAACGATGTCAAAATTCTAGCATTTTAGCGAAAAGAAGTACGACCTGGTTTACTCTGCTCTTCCTTTAAAACTGACGAATCTCAGTGATCTTTACAATCGGTCAACCATTCCGACGCCTCTGACAGTCATAGTTGCATGTAGTAGGCATACACAACTATAGTGCATGCAGTGATGTGCAATTTTGCATATATGCGTTAGAATAGTTTTGTTTAATATTCGCTGTAATAGACCTATATTGTGAGAGATACAAATTCTCTGCAAATGCGCTATATAATTGCCTACTAACAATGACAGAATCCCGTTGGATTTTATGAACAATTGCTGAAAACATTTTCATGCTAAAACAAATTACGCACTGCAGCCAAGCCCTAAAAGCTGCATATAACCTCAACTGCACGCTTTACACACGGCCTTAGTGCGTGTTTAGGTTGCATTGACCTCTGCGTAGAGTTGTCGACTCTGAGGATCCAAATTCCGGGTGAAATTTGACATATTATTACACGATAGAAACGAACATAATCAAAGGTTATATTAGTCTACGTTATAGATACAAGACCTACGAGTATACGCAAATACTATATAAAATGCCATAAGTTCAATGTTCAAATAAAATGTGAAAAAAATCGCGTTCTCAACGACCAACGCCAACACAAGATGTATTCCGCCTAGACTGCAGCTTTGCTGTTCGCACCTTCCTGAACATTGAACTGAACGACCCAACAGATCGAATCATACGGCATCTAGTTATGTATTAAGTCAATTACTTCCAACACTCTGAATAGGTGAACGCAGGCCTCGATCACAGGCGACCAAACACTGTTCGTAATTAGACACTTAATCCACGCATGACTCAACATTATAGCTCAGAGAAAGCAAACTAGAAGTCTAGGACATCGTAGAAGTCCGAACATACAAGAATTATCGAGAAAAATCATCACATGACGAATAAATATTTCAAAATGACACTATAGGCGACACAGGAGGCATTTTTACCACAAACATGCGCAGAGATTTGGTCTTGTTTTGATTAAGCAATGAAGATGAGGGTTCTTGAAACGGAGTCTTTACGTCATGGGCGGCGATCCGGGGGGATCGAGGGGGACAAGACCCCCACCTTTAAGAGTGGGAGAAACGCCATACATTGAACCCCCAAATTTTGAAGATACACCAAAAAGGTCAACAAATTCAGCTGTGTGTGAGGGCGAAAATGAGTTTTCAGTGGCTTTTTGACCAGATAAGTTATTTAGAGGAGAAGTGTCCCCCCCAAAAAAATTTCAAGGGAAAAAGTAATAAAATTGTGTAAGAGAAGGATAAAAGGGAAGGAAAAAAGGTCTAAAAAATTATGTGGAGATGAATTGCTAATAAAAGGTCGTCAGTTATTTTGAAGGTATGATTGTTGAAGAAGTAACGAAAGTAGGTGGAGGACTGAAAAAAAGTCATCAACTTTTTTTGAAGATGAGATTGCATATTTATAGTAGGAACATGAGATCCCAGAAAAGACGAATTTTTTAAAGAGAGGTGAATGAGTCAATGACTAAAAAAGAAGGTCATCAACTTTTTTCAGATCTGAATTTTTAGAAAAGTCTGAAAGATTTTGTGGGGATGAATTCCAAAACAAAGTTTGAAAATGGTTTCTTTGGGACGTGAATTCCTAAAAAATGGTCATCGACCAGACTATGGCCGACTTTCCCCCCCCCCACCTCTCAGATAAGATCGCCGCCACTGCTTTGCGTTGTGCTGTGGAGAAATTTAGAGAAAAGACAACTGCACTATAAGAAGCATCGACTACAGGATGATAGAAATTATATGCAGGTGAGGTCTGGAAATTGTGTGTACTAGGTTAAAGATTCAGTACTCTGCCTGCAGTGTTTCTCTAGATATTATGTGTACTGCAGAGTGCATGCGCGTGTGTGTTTGTGTGTGGTTGCTGTATTGGATTCCATGGTCTCGACATATGTGCGTCTAATTATCTGAAGTTGTTGATTCGGAGGATTGGGATTAATTTGTTCCAAGCGACTGAAAACTAAGGTAAATGGAATCTTGCTGCGTCCAAAACAGCGGTCGTAATGGACCTGGGTCATAGATTATAATACCGCAGCGACCATTACCTTAATTAACACACGCAGTCGCCAACTTCCGTAGCAGGAGATCACTATCTCCATCATATAAACTAAACACAATTAGGACATTACATTTGTTATTTTAATTTGGCATCTTCGCGTTTATCTACATGTCTGTCTCTCCATATGCTTGTATCTCTGTTCGTCCGTTTGTAATGGACGTCTCTCTGTCTCTCTGTATGAATGTAAATCTCTTCAACCGTTTGTCCAATCAAGCGCTTCCCGTTTTTTTAAAGTCTTTGTACAATTTTAATTAGAGGATCGATTAAAGACGACGCGGGTTCTACACTGCGCTCTTATCATTGCAGCATTTATTAAGCGCCTGCATCTAATGGCAAGCCATTAATCTATGGAGCTGTGCAATTGTGCTTGAAGGCATTGGTCGAGGTCCTTGTGAGGAATAGCTTAGGTCTTCATTTGGCAGATAGGCTTATAACGGCCGCATACATTCATTTCGAAGCGAAACGTATAGATTCGCCTGTCTTAATTTTCATTCAAAGTTAATTTAGGCCTAAAAGGCTTTTTTTACATGACGTGTACGGTGTACGTACATCCGATGCGCGTTGTTTGGCGCCGGTTCTATTGAGTTTGAATGTAAATTAGCAGTACTGTTGACTGGTGCGCGTGATCAACCGTAACGGTTGTGGTAATACAGTTAACCTCACGTCCAGGTTAGAAGTTTGGCTCTGGACACACAGAGACGAGAGGACGGATTTTTCTGTCGACAGACTGAGAAGAGAGTAATGGTTGTACGTTTTCGTTGACATTGCACTATAGACAGTTTGTTCCAGGTTAAGTTAAATCTATGTAATAAATAAGCAGTTTTGTTAATAAAAACCAGAAACAAAGTCAATTGCTTTTTAGGTCGAGTTAGAGAACTGCTCACAGTCCTTACACAGATTTAGACGTCGGTTCCGGCGACGTCATCGTTTTAAATAACACCGAGCTTTATTGAATTTCTTCCCTATTATAATATTAATGTATGTATATATGTATGAGTGCATGTGTGCATAGGTATAGGCCTACATATGTTTGTATGTATTTAGCTAGCTGAAAAGCGCCTTTAAGAACCTCACAAAGGGCGGTAAACATTGCAATCTAATAAAGATCAAAAGAAATGCGCCTTAAGATAGCTTGAAAATGTTTCTTGAGGGATATCGCAGAGCTCTCTGCTGTAGTCTGACGCCGCACCGACTTTAGAAGCTCTTCCGCTGCTGAGGCAGGGATTATTTTAACGTGCAATGATAAGCTTACACAATATATGTAGTGATGAAAGGCTGATAACCGCTATCCGCGCACGAAAAGAATTGTACGCCCCTAATTCATAATTATATTTATGATTTTTATGCGCTCCGGCGTTCCCCATGTGCAGTGATAAATATTCCTTAAAACATGCCCTGCAGTTGGGTGCATTTCAGAGAGAAAGTTCAGTGGGTGCGTCGCACTCTGAAGAATTCGGACCTTAAATTCAAATTTTTTTACACCTAAGCAGTAATCTCACAACTTGAGAAGCAGGGGCGTCTATTCCCCCTAAGTCATTGTAGCAACGTCCCTTTTCCCCCTCTTCTCCCCCTCCCCATTCCTCCCCCTAAAATGGTGGCACACACACACTGACAGATCCCCCCATTTCTTGAATGGAGCATTTGCTCCAAAGTTTCTGGTGTAAACGTCCCTGTTGAGAAGTACAACTACAACACAAATACCCAGCATTGCATGATCTCACAGTCACAGCCCTTACATAAATAAATTATCTATTTATTTATTAGACCCCCTATTTTATTTTAAATAATAAGTAAAAAATAACACTGGAACGCCCGAACGTCACCGATTTCCAATACTTTTTCTAACCTCTTAGGCCCTAACCCTTGACAAGCAAACAATTTTCTTTCTCCAAAAATCCGCTAAAACTCACCTACCTAATTATTTTCAAATGAATGCATTTACTCAGGCAAGATGGAATTTGCAACACAAGCCGTTTAAAAAGGTTCTACATAAAAATAAACATACGCATCTACAGTGCAAATAAAATGTTAATAAGACCCCAAGAAATTCAGAATCTGTGGGCCCCATGCTACGGATTGTGAGGTTAGAAACGAAAAAAATGGAAAAAATCATGTCACTGCGCAGGCGGGTATCGAACCGGGGTCCGAACACATCTGGTGAGTGACACGGTGGCAACCAGCCACGTACGCGGCACAAGGCCATTGGGTATGGTTAAAAACGATATTTATTCAAGGAAGTTGATAACGACTTTTTCATTGTGACGTTATAATGCTGTCAAGCTGGGATATCCGGTAGGCGGGACTGCATAGTTTGAAAGATTTCAAAGAAGAAATTCGATCGTCTGCATGTTATAACCATTTAATTCCTTCTTAAATTTTGATTTTCAGGGTCGTAGCGAGCTATAATTGCGCTCTGTGTCAAGCGTAAATAATAATAAATTATTATTATTACATCCATCCAGAAATAAATTTAGCGCCCCAAAGATCAACTTTAACCAATAACGACCAAATTTGTGGTCTCAAATATAATATTTATTACAAATAGGCCTATATTATGTTCAAATGACAATTTTCAATTAAGGGATTGTTTTAACGTGCATTGATGCACAAAATGTGCAGCGATAAATTGAAAAGTGCAGTGATGAAAGGCTGTTTGTGCAGGAAGTGTATTGCAATTCATAATTATTTACGATTTTTATTATTGACCCACTACAGAGTCGCGAATTTGTGCAGTGATAAATTTTTCTTAAAACATCCCCTGTGCTGAGGATCTTGAAGATAATCCTGTCTTCGACCGACAGTCAGTGTAACTTCATTCACAACGCCTCTCTCATATAAGTAGGCTAAAGACACGCGATACCTTGGCAGGTCATAATGACGATTCGGGTGACGCAGTTGAGGAAGGACTGAAGCTGTCGTATCCGGAATTTCGGCAGACCAGCGAGTATACAGAGAATAATAATAACAATCTAGGCGCGCTAGAATGAAGCATTGAAGCAGTGAACGAGAGTCCCAGCGGACCCGATGAACTGACCATGGGTGGCCACATAAACCTGAAACGTGGAAGTCATCCACATGGCACGATGGTCACATCCTTCATCTTACTCATGAGAATTTGGAACCCAGCAGGCCAAATCTAAATAAAAGTGGAGTTCTCCACATATCTTTTCCAGTGTCTTGGCGGTGAGGGGTGCTAAAGTTCAGCAGCTTAATCTTCGAGGACTAAAGCCCACTCGATCTAGCTGGTGAGTTGTTAATCGTCTGAAGCTAAGAAGACGTAGTTTTGGCTTTGCATTTTTTTATTAATGTGATACGTAGGCTACGATGTATTCACAGCGACCTTTGCTGAATAAATTAGGGACCACCATCCAGTTTCTTAAGTCTATTTTAATTTATCTCTTGGTTTTCCGGACACGGGGCCACTTGACCGACAGTTTAGCGAATCCCCCTCTCTCATAGCTACTTCCCTTTCATTTCCTCATATCAATCATTCATCGATATGAGGAAATCCCTGCCCAGCCATTTGCCAATCAACAGATCCGGTCCTTTCTCCGTTCATCTCGCTTTTAATAACCGATGTCCATCATTCACGTCTGCCTTTCTTAGTCTCGTTTTTAAAGACATGAGCAAGTCAGTTTATGTCACTATTAATCACAGTTCGACCTTGCATTTCAATGTTAGGCCTATAGTTAGAAGTTAAAATAAATAAAATGGTTCAAACAAACTAACTAATAAAATCTGCGCTAGTTTTAAACTAAAATCATTGTCGTCTAGCCCGCATTTCACCACAATAGGATCTCATCCTTTAGAACTTATATATGGGCCCCTAATATAGTTCGGCTTTATTCTTTTAATGCGTAAAGAGTGCGCAGGCTTTACAATAATAATAATATTCAAAACTTAGGCTAAGCATGATGCGTCCACCGGCCTCGTGAGGTCCTATTTTTTTACGAAGGTTAACAAATAGAAAGGCAACGTGGTTGTAGGCCTATATATACGCAGAAATGGGCTTTAATTTTGCGAGCAATCCATTTAAAAATCTTGATGCACGCATGCCTTCACATGGTGTATGCTTTTAGAGTACAAGCACATATATTGTATTATGGGTGAACCTGATCGACATTCAAGGAGGCCTAATAAGAAATCATGCGTAGCCAACTGATGACGCAGAATGCCCGGCTATTCACCAACGCCACAAGGGTTCAATGCCTCGATCCTTGCCCGACCATTCACCAACGCAACAAGGGTTCACTGACCATAATTGGCCGGCCATTCACCAACGCCACAAGGGTTCAATGTTTTTGCATCGAAGCTAACAATTTCTTACGATCCGGGGAACGCCTTTGGTTTGATGCAATATTGCTGTTGTGTTTGTTAGGCCTACATAGGCCTACATGTATAATCCAAGCCTCACATTATAGTAAAAGTTAAAAAGATAATGTCATAGGCTCTAATAATAAATGAAATTACACGTGTATATTATGAAATACATAATCCAGTATATGGCCAGTGCTAGGTTGAATTTTTAAGACCAAAGGCTACTTTCGTCAATAAAATTTCTGAGAAAGTTTTTTGGTCCTCGTGACTTTTTGGCACAGTTTCAGGGTTTCAAATCGCCAATATTAGGCCTACTAAAAACCTTTTAAAAAGCCATTCGAGTTTGTCTGGCCAATTTTCCTGGGTTTTGGTTGCAGTTTTTCCATTTGCTGCTCTATTTACGCACTTTTCTGCGGCTTTTCCTCTTTTGTTTTCTCATTTTCCCTCCTAATCATTTCCTTTTAACGGCATTCTGATAACATATCAACATACTGTAATATACATTGATTTTTAATTTATCAGTTTTTTGCTGGGGCGGTTCAGTGGCGTGCAACTTCTAAATCAGATGGAGAGACATGGATATTTCGCTCTGGATCCAGCCATGTTCTGGCCACATTATCTATTTTAGTTTTTGACGAGAGATAGATAGATAGATAGATAGATAGATAGATAGATAGATAGATAGATAGATAGATAGATAGATAGATGGATGGATGGATGGATGGATGCAGGCCCGGTTCGTCCATATGGGCAACTGGGCAGCCGCCCAGGGCCGCCGATTTTTAGGGGCCGCCAATTTTCCATTTTTTCAAAATTATTTAATTCGTAAAAAGAGGTGAATGACTAAAAAAAACAGGTCATCAACTTTTTCTGTGCTTAGCGCCGCCGGTTTGCCTATAGGGCCGCCGATTTCGCCGATTTGCCCAGGGCCGCCAAATGTCTTGAGCCGGGCCTGGATGGATGGATGGATGGATGGATGGATAGATGGATAGATAGATATATAGATAGATAGATAGATAGATAGATAGATAGATAGATAGATAGATAGATAGATAGATAGATAGATAGATAGATAGATAGATAGATAGATAGATAGATAGATAGAAAGATAGATAGATAGATAGATAGATAGATAGATAGATAGATAGATAGATAGATAGATAGATAGATAGATAGATAGATAGATAGATAGATAGATAGATCGATCGATCGATCGATCGATCGATCGATCGATCGATCGATAGATAGATAGATAGATAGATAGATAGATAGATAGATAGATAGATAGATAGATAGATAGATAGATAGATAGATAGATAGATAGATAGATAGATAGATAGATAGATAGATAGATAGATAGATAGATAGATAGATAGATAGATAGATAGATAGATAGATAGATATATAGATAGATAGTTTATATGGCTTACCTGAGCGTCTGAGAAGAAGTCGAGTGTCGTCGGTGTAGTAGAGTTGCACTGGTAAATAATAAGCAGCGCCGACCAACGACCAGCGGACACAACTACATACGATGATATAACGTTCATCGATGCAGCCCAGCAGCATACATGCAGTTCGTCGTCGTCTCCATATACTCCAGTGTGCGTCGATGTCCGTGTGTGCCTCTGTCTGTTTCAGTCGTTCTGCTTGTCTGTTTCTGTGTTCGTTGCTTGTTACCGTTAGTTCTTGAACGACATGCAATTATATGTCTTTACATCGCCTTGAGGACCGTCAGGTGTCGCTACATGCATTCCTCGACTCTTCCAATGTTCACTTTAAAAGCCAATGCCAGTCTTTCTTCTTGTCTCTGTCTATGTCTCTTTGTCTGTCTAATCTCCATTTCTCTTACCCTGGCTCTGTTGCGATCTCTGTCTCTGGTGTTACTGTAGGCCTATATCTGTCTTTGTCTTTGTCTATTTTTGTTTGTTTATCTGCCTCGCTATCTGTCTGTCTCCTCTCCCTCCTCTTTGTCTCTCCTCATTCTCTCTGTTCCTGTCTTTGCCACTGCTACTGTTGCTGTCTCTCCCGTCTACCTTTCCGTAATTGTTGCCTATAGTCGCATCTGCACCTGTCTCTCGGGTACTTCCGTCTTCTTCCGTCTTCTATGGAGCCACTTCATCCGACTGGTTTGCCCGAGGGAAGAACATCCGCCTTCGTTCAAGTGCATTCGACTAAGTCAAGGAACGACGGACATGTCCATCGGCGCCAACTCTCTTCAGCCAGTGATGTCTATGAGTAGCAGACACTGGTGTGTTGTCTATGATAATAAATCAGGGATAGATAGACAACTGTGCCAACAGGATTACGTAGTGTAGGCCTCCTTCGGTGCCTGCCATACAAAACATGTCGACGAATCTCTAGAGGTCATTGTATTTTTGTCTCTGTATACACGACCGCTGTAGATGTGACTCTGGGAGGAGTCGTGAAGTTAAGCGACACGGAGCCCAGTTTGTGCTTAGATGTATGTATGTATGCATGTATGTATGTATGTATGTATGTATGTATGTATGTATGTATGTATGTATGTATATATGTATGTATGTATGTATGTATGTATGTAAAACTATGTATGACAATGACAATGACAATGATGACAATGACAATGATGACAATGACAATGACAAACTCGTTTATTGAGACCAATAATCAACGTAAAATGCATACAATTATACTTTCATAGGAAGCTGGTGACAAAAGGATGTCCCAAAAGGGAAAAGCTCCCGCTACCAGGGACACCTATCTGCAAAGCAAAATACAATGGCGCGAAACAAAACCAGCTTGTAATCTAAATTATTTGCATATACATAGCAGAATAAAAATCTTAACTAACATTGCCACACTTGGGCAGTGAACAACATTATAGGAAACGCAGTAAAACAAACTATTTTGCATGTACATAGTAGAATAAAAGTCTTAACTAACATTGCCACACTTGGGCAGTGAACAAAAAATTATAAGAAACGCAGGAAAAAAGAAAAAGGTAAAAGACCAACTGTCGGAGACTCAGTCCAATGGGGCAAACGATCAGGAAAGATACTGAGCCAAGGATCAGACATTCTATCAAGGTTAAACATAAAAATAGATAGAGATTGGATCGTACATTTAATATAAAACACGATTCAATTACTGGGATTTAGTAAGTAATGGCGCAGTGATTTTTTAAAGCTCTGAAGAGTCCCCACCTTCTGAAGTGAAGGGGGAAGGGCATTCCATATTTGAGGTCCAGAAACATTAATCGAGAATTTGCGTGTGTTTGTGCGTGCAAATACTGGCCTATATTTAGCGGCACTCCTAGTGTCATGGGAATGGATGTCAGAGCCAGTTTTAAAGAAATTCTTAAGTTTAATAGGTAGAAGATTTCTTGTAAGTTTGAACATAAGTAGTCCTATTTGATAATTCCTAATTTGATCAATTTTTAGTATTTTATAAGAAATAAATATTGGATCCGTATGTGCGCCCCAGGCAGCTCCGCTAACAGTACGTATGGCTCTTTTCTGCAAGAGACCCAACTTATGAAGCCTAGAGGCATAGGTGGAGGCCCACACTATACAACAGTAGGATAGATAGGGGTAAATAAGCGAATAATATAATTGGGTGCGTATTACAGGCGGTAGTTTGTTTGAAGCACGGTAAATTATTCCTGTATTTTTTGCGACCTTATTTGCAATACTCTTAATGTGCAAGTCCCAGGTTAGATGTTGGTCTATTATCACTCCCAGAAATTTAGTACTCTGAACTTGGTTAATTTTATGATTATTTATAGTAAGATTAATAGGGCAATCCCACGGCCCAGCCTTTCTGCGAGATTTGAAAAGCATAAAGGCTGTCTTATCAACATTGAGGGATAATTTATTTGCTAGAAACCATTCAGATATAAGACAAAGTTCAGTGTTAAAAGTACTTACAAGGTTTGAGTAGGATTTATCCGAATAAAACAGGGTCGTATCATCAGCAAATAGTATAAAAGATAAGATAGACGATACGTTGGGCAAGTCATTAATGAAAAGCAGGAAGAGCAGAGGTCCAAGGTTAGAACCTTGGGGAACCCCAAATTTAATGCTATTAGTATTAGATGCAGCACCATTACAGTACACATATTGCAACCTGCCACTTAAGTAACTCTTAAACCATTCCAGTTGAATACCTCTTATACCGTAATTAGCTAGTTTGTGAAGGAGTATAGTATGATTTACTGTATCAAAAGCCTTGGAAAGGTCAAGGAAAATGCCTATAGAGTACTCATTGTTATCAATGGTATTAGATATTTTATCATACAAATTAATGAGGGCTAGGGAGGGGGACTGCTCCGCTTGAAAACCGTGCTGGGAATGAAAGATAATATTAGATTTATTTATATAACTGACTAGCCTGTTTGCCATTACTTTTTCATAAAATTTTGCAAAGTAAGGCAAAATCGAGATAGGTCTATAATTTGAAACCTCGTTTCTATTGCCTTTTTTGAATACAGGAATGACTTTTGCAATTTTTATAGCCTGAGGTACTATACCCGTATTTAAGGAGCAGTTTATAACTTCTGATAGTGGCGAGGCTAGTAGTGGAAGACTAATAGCAGCTATGGTAGGATCGATATCATCGAAGCCTCTGCTATGTGTCGATCGCATAGAAGCACCAAGCTGCAAAATTTCCCCTGCAGAGATGGGAAGCAGACCAAAAGAGTTAGGCATAGGAGGACTGAGATAATCAGAGTAAGAAGATTGTGCAGCCGGAATCTGGTCAGCTAAAGACTGGGCAATATTGGTGAAGTAATTGTTAAAGGTAGTGGCTATAAGTAACGGATCTTTGCTTTCTATATTACCTATCTTCAGACCTTCTAACGGAGGGTCTCTCTCACCTAATTTAATTATATTACGAATAAGACTCCAAGTCTTTTTTAAATTAGAGCTATGCTTGGTAAACTCTATTTGATAGAAGCTTTTTTCGGCATTATTCCTGGCAGTTTTGAAAATATTTCTGTAGGTAGTGAATTTTTTTTTATTAGTGACAGTGGGATTTTTTATATATTTCATATAGAGTCTAGCCTTTTTTTGGGCAGATTTAGCTAAACCTTGAGTCATCCAGGGGTATTTGACTTTAAGTTTTTTTTTATTTTTAGAATGGTATTTAGGAAAGGCACTGTCATAGCTGGTTAAGAATTTCCCTAGGAAGAGGTCATATGCTAGATCAGCTTTATTACCATTGCAAGCATCGTAAACAGTAGACCAATTAGTTTCTTCAATCTTTTTTAGGAACTCTTTTTTATGCACTTCAGTAGTTAATCTACCATCAGTATAAGTAATGTTATTAGATGGGGGTGGGTGTAAATCAAAGGCCGCAATAACAGGTAGGTGATCAGAAATATCCGAGATGATAATTTCTGAATGAGTCAATTTGTCCCAAGCACTCGTGAAAACGTTATCTATTAGAGTAGCAGAATGGGTGGAGATTCTTGTGGGTCTAGTAATGGTTGGTAAGATATTATACGAGGCTAAAGCATCAAGAAATAAGGCAGTTCCGTGATGACTCTCAGTACGTAGTAAATCTACATTAAAATCGCCTAGGAGAAAGAGATCGTTATTCTTAGTGGTAATTTTTGATAATAGCATATCTATTTCAAGTCTAAATTTCTCTAAGTCAGCGCCCGGCGGTCTATAAATAGTGCCCAATTTAAAAGATCCATTATTAGACCTGATATTAATGAATAGGCTTTCATATGTTAGTGGGGAGCCTACAAGATTCTCCGTTTCCAATATAGTATAAGAAATACCTTCTTTAACTAAAAGACCGACCCCTCCACCCTTATCAGACATTCTAGATTTGTGGAGAAAGTGATAACCATGTATCTTAATAGTTTCCGCCGCTAAAGGATCCAGCCAGGTTTCAGTGAGGGCAAGAGTGGAGACGGGGAGCTGGTCTAATAGATCTTCTATTTCAGCTACCTTATTCAACATACTTCTACAATTTAGGTGCATTAAGTACAGGTGGTTGTATGAGCAAAGTTTATGCTTTAACGATTCAGTAGAGGAGTAAGGACTATCCCAAGAAGTATGAGTATATATATTTGTGTCCGGATCAATATCGTCATTATTTAGCAGAGGATGGTCGTCCAATTCAGGAATTACCTCTAGCCTGGGTCCATTAGTAAGTTGGGTAATGAGATTTGACGTAAGGAAATCGGGACAATTTATAGTAATGAGATCACTGGTATTATCAATTAATCCGAAGGGGAATATCACCGCTAAACAGTGACTACACCACCATGAATTTATGGGTGCAGACTTAAATTCATTCATGTAACATTTGGGATGACATCCATTCCCACATTCTCCACATGTTATGGGAACTCGTAACGCAGGGTTTTCACTAGTTACCCCATTAGAAAGAGTCTCCCGACAAAGTAAGCACAAGTGTGACTCCTCATCGGTCATAGGACGCTAGGGAGAGAAACGACAGCATCAGAGTAGAAGTAATTGTGCAGTTCATTAGCGGCAGAAGAAACAATGCCAACTGTACGCAAGGAATCTAAGTAAGGTAAAGGGTAAGCCCAATTGCTCCAGATCAATTAAAGAGAAAATCAAAAGAGAAAACCAAAATAAAAAATTAAAACCTCCACACTAATAACAAGAACAATGCAAAAATAAGTACAATCAATCCTGAAGTCAAACGAAATTTTATCAAAACAAGTGAAAAATAAGCATTAATTTCTGTAGTGGCGTACAAAGTAAGACTTGCAGGCAAATAGAGAAGACCAACCACCGTTTCATGACATTTCTCCATCCACCCATCGACATACACAATAGAGAGACACTATGTTCCACACTACTATTTGTTGACTATGCCACGTTCAAAAGGCAAGACAACTGGGCTTCATGTACGGTCTACGCTAGTGCAAATCTTAATAGGGACACTGATTTGATGAAAGACTATCAATCCAAACGAACAAAACAAGCAAGCAATAACTGTAACAACATCCACAGCGAAGAGACTCTATGATCAAGACTGCTATTTGATTACTAGACCACGAATCGAGAGGCAAGATAAGCTGGACTTCCAGTTTTTTTTCCTTCTCCTCCCCCTTCCCTTTTTCTACCATCGAACAATTCTTAATAGAATCCGACTTATTAATAACAGTTCAAATATTACAGTCAACAATTTCAATGATCTTTCAATTCAGGTTCCAAAATTTTGTGTTTATAGCGCAGTTCAAACAAAGAAGTTCAGATGAATAGCTATAGCAGCTTACAGTGCAGTTTAAGCAGAATGTTACAAGTCTATCTAAATTACTATTGAATGCATATAGATAAAGTAGGAAACACAAGTTTTATTAAGTTTAGCATACAATACATGTTTTATACGTTTGGCAAGCAATTAGGGGTAACAGCTGCAATGTTAAACAGAAAATATGCACCGAAGCAAGAGGTTTAGAAGGCAATGGATTAGGGATTATGTTAAGTTAAATTTAAGAACACGCTAAACCATTGCAAGTGCAGTTAAATTTCAAGAAACATAATAAACAACGTTCAGTTATATTTCAAGAAACATACTAAACAAAGGACAATATTCGATGACAATGGTTTGGAGATTATGTTAAGTTAAATTTCAAGAAACATACCGGTACTAAACAAAGGACAAGGAAAACGGAGCGAGAAGGACTTAACTATCAGGTCACTGTCCGAGTGAAATGTCCATCGAGGCACCATCTATGTATGTATGTACGTATGTATGTATGTATGTACGTATGTATGTATGTATGTATGTAAAACTATGTATGTATGTACGTATGTATGTATGTACGTCTGTAAGTATGTATGTATGTATGTATGTATGCATGTATGTGTGTATGTATGTACATGTATGTATGTATGTATGTATGTATGTATGTATGTATGTATGTATGTATGTATGTATGTATGTATGTATGTATGTATGTATGTATGTATGTAAAACTATGTATGTAGGTACGTATGTATGTATGTACGTCTGTAAGTATGTATGTATGTATGTATGTATGTATGTATGCATGTATGTGTGTATGTATGTACATGTATGTATGTATGTATGTATGTATGTATGTATGTATGTATGTATGTATGTAAGTAAGTAAGTATGTATGTATGTATGTATGTATGTATGTATGTATGTATGTATATACGTATGTATGTGTGTGTATGTATGTATACGTATGTATCATGTATGTGTGTATGTATGTATGTATGTATACATGTATGTATGTGTGCATGTATGTATCCAAGCACTTATATAGCTCATTTTTTTTAATTTCACAGATGTCTATCCAAACTGCGACAACCACTAACTCAGCTTCCATCCGATATTTGTATATCTATTGATGGCTGTAATAGCAACTTCGAAAGTTTAAAGTGTTATTGGATTGTTGTGGTGTGGATATCTTAGATCTGCACCACGTGAATGCTCTGAATTATTGGATGGTTGCGTTTAAGCGGAGTCTGTACCATAGCCGTAAGTGTGGGGATACCATGGGTGTACCCGTACCCCCACTTTATGGACTGGGGTACCGTACCCCCACTTTTTGAACAATACGAATCAATATTTTATTATTTTGCCTTCCCAGTGATCGCAGTCTCAGCCTTAAATTTGCTTCGTGTATGTAAGAAATTGATACTCCCCACTTTTTAGACCAAAGTTACGCCCCTGGTCTGTATAGTTTTTACGTAGACGTGAATACTAGTGCGTTAGCTTCGTCTTTGCCCTTTAAATTATCAGTTAATCGAACAGTAGATACGAGGATGCCTTCAAGAGCGCAGATTATCGCACATCAAACGAAGACAAGTCTCCAGAAGACGGTTACCGGTACATTGACAGACAGACAGTGATGGATTTGTGGTCCAGTCAACCTTCGTCTCTTTCTTCGATCTTTTCTTCGTTCGTTCGTTCGTTCGTCTGGTGGTGAGAGCGTACTGCAGGCAGCGTCGTCTGCAGTGACGGGAAATCGTTTGATGGCGGCAGCGTTGGCAGAAGCCTCGAGCGATGGATGATGGATATTGATCGGATGAACGCCATTAGCAAGACCATCACTCGTGAAGTCAGGAGGCCAACCAGATTGCCGGATTTCGATGAAGACAGACTATTAACGATACCTCTCAATCATGTCTATAGTGTGCTAGGGTAAGCTATAGCTATAAGGTATTGCAAGAAAAAAACTACCACCATCCTCTGTTGTAACACAGGCGCCTCGACATCAATTGAAGAAGGAGCATTAACGTGGTTCTCTGTGTGCGTGGGACAGATGCAAATTCAAGAGTTCTGAAAGAGGCTAGTTCAAGTTACCAAGGTCGTACTTTCTTCTGTCAACAAAAAGTGTATGCAACACTAAAGAGCCTGTCAAATGGCATTTATTACATTGTACTGGGTAAAGTGTATTGCTATTGGCTTTGCATTTGGTCTGTACAGAATTCAGTCAAGGTATGATATATTGCCTGCAAAGGACGTATAGGTACTTCGGATACACCTGCGCCATCGACCAATTCATCCTGCTCCAAGGTAATGTTAGAGCTCTCTGCCAATTTTGGGATGTAGGTTGATATCAAGCAACTGGAACCAACTAGGTCCAACTTGAAATGTTTCCTAACGAGAAAAGTGTACAAAGCATTTGGTTCACAGATGAAAAGATATTTACAGTTGCGTTTGTTTACTAGTTTCGATTCATATACTTTGATGGTCAGTGTTACAGTATAATGTAAATGGAAATAGAAATGAGAAAGGGGCACCCTATAGCTGCCAGCGAAACAGTATTGTTCCTTTCGGGTTTAGGCCTACCCGTTGACACCGGGATGATCTAGGTCCTACTACAATAAATTGTAACATATGGACTTGTAGTGGTGATCAATAAAGCATTGAATTGAATTGAAAGTGGTCTCGACTCTCGAAGGCGATAAACTTTGAGAATCACTACTAGTCATCATGAGCGTCGGGAAGAATTTTTGTAGGGGGAGTCAAAATGATGTTTTTCAATGGATCGAATATAGCTATACATTCGCCAGCTATATTCATCATCCAACCGTCCGCATGGGCGCCTACTCTGCGAGGCCCGTGAGCAGTGTTTATAATGTTGTATATCGGCTTAACGACACTTTTTCATATCGAAGATGATCAGTGTCGGAGGCAGAGTACAACCTCGTACTCCACGTTTATATTGCGACCGAGCCACCCGCAGTAAAGATCCGAGAAATTAATCTCTGAGAAACCGACCGACCGGGAATCGAACCCGGGCCGCCGGCGTGGCTAGCGGGCTACAAACCCACTCGGCCACTCAGGATCTCTGGTGTTTATAATCTAGTCCCCCTCCTATGTATAGCTATATTCGATCCATTGAAAAACATCATTTTGACTCCCCCTACAAAAATTCTTCCCGACGCTCATGATGACTAGTGGGCAAGGTTTGTGGGACCAACAAGGGCGACCTTTTTTGGAAAATTTCATCCGTGTTCGAAGATCCAACGACTTTTACGACTTTTTCGGGAATTTCATCTTTAAAAAGTTGACGACTTTTTTTAGGAATTCCTCCCACAAAACCTTCATGAAATCACCCCTGAAAAATGTGACGACCTTTTTTTAGGAATTCATCTCTCAAAAACTTTCATATTATCTTATATTACTCGCATCTGGGGGGGGGGGAAACATGTATACTGGGGGGTGGGGGTGGAAATTTCCTCCTCCTAAATGTGTCTGCATTAAAATATTGCTTGCCTCTGGGGGAACATGTCCTGGGAGGAATTTCTCCCCAAATTAAAGGTGTCTAGATTAAACACTGGCCCGTGAGTGCTCAGCACCACCAGAAATAGGCCATGCGAGGCCCACCTATGCATGGGCATTCCCAGAAATCAGCCCGCAAAGAGCGCTTTTTAAGAGATTATTTTTCTATTGGCATTAGGCCTACTTAGGCTATCTATAAAAAGATCCAAAATTTTGTCCGCGCTTACTCACGAAAATTGATTTGAGTCTCTTTGGGCATTCACACTTTTTTGGTCAACTCGATGCAGAGATCTGATCTGGCTCGAGCTATCTGCATCGAGTTGACCTCTCTCTTTCTTCTCTTCCGTCAGTGATCTGACGATGAGGCCTTTACGAAACTTCTCCAAAGTTCTCTATTCTTGATTGTCTCGCCGATTCCGGCTAAGTCGGTGCCTTTCTCCCCTAAGTCCTCCTTGATGTTGTCCATCCAGGTCTTCCTCTGCCCTCCTCTACTTCTCTTCCCCTCCACATGTCCGTGTAATGCAGCATTTGGTAGCCTCTTTTCTTCCATCCTGCTTACATGGCCAAACCACCCGAGTCTCCTCTTCCCGATCTTTTCCACTATTGTTTCTTCTACTCCCAGCTCTTCTCTTGTTTTCTCATTTCTGATCTTCTCTCTTCTGCTTCTGCCTATGATTCTTCTTAGCCAGCCCATCTCCGCCACCAGCAGTCTTCGTTCGTCCTCCTTCCTCAAGCACCAGCATTCCGACCCGTATAGTAGCACCGGTTCTACCAAAGCATGATATAGCTTCATTTTGACTCTGGTGGTGATATTTTTTGCCTTCCACATTTTTCCTAATCCTCCAAATGCCGCACACGCCAGGCCAATTCTTCGTTTGATGTCCGCCTCACATCTGCCATCTTCCGTTATCAGTCCTCCGAAATAGACGAATCCAGTAACCTGTTCCAGTTCCGAGTTGACCAAAAAGGTGTGAATGCCCAAAAAGACTCAAATCAATTTTTGCGAGTAAGCGCGGAAAAAATTTCGGATCTTAAAGGTATACCTACCTGGTCTCAATATAACCAAAGATATTTTGCTTCGCTTTGACTTATCAGTGGAAAAATGCAGAGGACAAGAGTATGACTCTGCCATGTGCGGGGGGATAACTGGATTACAGTCGAATTAAGGAGGTTCAAATAATAGTGTCTGTGTTCACTATAGGCCTATGCAAATCACTCACTTAATTTAGGCGTTCAGGAAGCATAATCTAGAGTTCCAGAATGCAGAAACAATATAGTCAAAGATTTAACTAATTTCATCAGACATTCTACTAAAAGAATGGCATGTTTTGAAACAATGCAGTTTGAGAGAGAAGCCATTTAGGGCCTAGTTGTGAATCATTGTAACATATAAAGATATTATACTTATAAAACGAAGGAATTATTATAAGAATTGCTGGACGAGAGAAGCCACAGTAGGCTATTTGTAATTTGACATTAATTTGACATCATTATTATAAAACAAAAGAATCGAGAATTGATACTGGAGAGAACCATATGTTATTTTGTAGCATTACACAGTGGCGGCGCGTGGATTTTTCAAAGGTGGTGCGAAGCATCAGTGTGCCGCCCCCTCCACCGTAAGGCGGCAGGCCTGTCTAGTGAAATTTTGTCTGTGCTGTGTATGATTGCAGTTAGTAGTAGTCTTAGCCATTAGTAGCCTAGTATAGAGCACAGTAGCAGATGATGCAGATCCGCTACTAGTGTCACTGTGTACTTAAGCTAGAGCAAATCAAATCAGAGGTTTTTTTAGGGAGTAGTCAAAAAGAGATCCGAGTCCGGTTTGCAGAAGGCCAAGTCAAATCAGAGTGGGTTTCCAGAAAATAGTTCAGAAGAGACCCGAGTCCAGTTTCCAGAGGGGCAGATCAAGAGAAGAGGCAGAGTAGCTGTCAAGGCGGGTGTCGTTTAGGGTGATAATAATTGGAAGGAGGAGGATCAGATGAATGAGGGTAGTAGGCCTACTTGAAACGGTTAGACCAGTTTTGAGTGGAGAGCCAGATGGTGATAGAGGAACACGAGGAGGAGGATGAAGGACGGGTTGCAATGATGATGGCGGAAGTGAGAAGCTGCGGAATTCAGGGGGGAGATCAATCTATAGGCGTGGTGCTGTGTTGACTATGGATCGGTTGGAGAAGTTGGGATTAGTGACTGGCGGTCTAGAAAGACTGTGATAGGAGGAGGATCGGTTGGAGTGGGTTGCCTCAATGGTGAAGAGATTACTGAGGTACTTAATTGGGCCGGGAATATTATAGGGAGTTGTAGATTTTTAACCAGTGGTGTGATTTGAGGATGATGATGCTTGGGCGTTCTAGTGACAGCTCTGTCAAGTGAGATTTGGATAAGTTGCAGACGCTTGATTTGGGTGGATTCAAGGCTGAGGAAAAGGGAATTGCAGTAATCAAGCTTTGAATGAACTATAGAGGTAGCAATGGTGGAGGCAGTTTTAAGGTCGGGCATGGGCCGGATGCGTCGGAGGTCACGAATGTGCATGCAACAGGAGTGCGGGAAGTTGGAGATGTGGCTAGAGAAGGAGAGGTGCGCATCAAAAGAAATACCACATTATCAATATAATCAAGCGCAATCATTATTTCTAGAAACCAGAGGCGCAGCTAGGGGGACAGAGGGTGCAGGGGATGGCGCCAAAGGAAGGGGCGCCAAAATGAGGGTTAAGATAAATAATTTTACTCTTAATTTTGGTGCAGTTTTAACTAATTTATCTCAATGAATTTATATGATTTAATTTTGGCGCCCCAAATATAGGCTATCCAGTTATACCCATATTACTTACAAACCAGTTCTCAGATATGATTTTGGCACCCCATTGAGCACTAAGGGCCAACATGCATGTAGGGCCTACTATCTGTATTTTTCATATTTTATTTAATTAAAATTAAAATTGATATTCGACTATTTGGAAAATGTGAAATAGTAAAACGGGGAAGGGGGCGTCAAATTCATGGTTCGTCACCGGGCTTGAAATATTCTAGCTACGCCGCTGCTAGAAACTAGGCCTAGGCTTATAATGACCTAAATCGATTTACAGCTAAGAAATGCATTTAAACTCGCATGAACAGTGAATATTTCCAGTTCACTGAATTATGATAATTTATTAAAGTTTCATTGAAATTTCTAGCAACAAATTACGTAATAACTCCAAAGGAAACACTAAGGTGACCACAGGAAGCACCAAAAAAATATTCCAGGTTGTCAAAGTGCCGCCCCCCTCAAGTGGCCGCCCGGTGCGACCGCACCCCCTTGCACCCCCCACGCGCCGCCACTGGCATTACAACATTGTAACAAAACAAGGTTAAAGAAATTCCTTTTACTCTCTTTGGGCACTCACACTATTTTGGTCAACTCGGCGCCTATGACCGTCCGGGTTTACTCGCTCATCATCATATCTTTCTCTATCTCGGCCTCCAGTCTCCTCCTCCAGAGGCGTCTACACCATAGAAACCTTGGAGCAAATGCTCCATCCAAGAAATAGGGGGATCCAGTCTTGTTGTCCTCGAGACCAAGGTCTTGGTCTCGAGTGCACTCGAGTTCGTTTATAAAAGTCTTGGTCTTGGTCTTGGTCTTGAGACCAAAAGTCTTGGTCTTGGTCTTGGTCTTGAGGTTCAAGGTCTTGGTCTTGGTCTTGGTCTTGAGGCTCAAAGTCTTGGTCTTGGTTTTCCAAGACCAAGACCAAGACTTTTGACAATATGAACAGTCATTTAACAAAACGCAAGGATTTTAAAATTTATCCAATAATTAGGCTACTAATACAATTGCTTTCGTATTTCCATGGTGTGAGTGGGGCTTTACTGTTGTTTTTGACATTTATTTTGACTTCCGGTTATTTACCATGGAATGATTTGGAAACAGACTCACAATTTGTACATTTACATCCGGTACTTGAAAAGCTACTCTGTGTGCCATGGCAGTGAATTCAGCACTGTAGAACTATTTTCACATGGCAGAATTTTTATGAGGCCCCATAGGTCACATCTTGGTCATAAAAGTCTGAGCGAATTGGTTTTTATAAAATGCAACAGGCATTTGGAATAAGATTTCGCATGAAGGACTTTTGCAAATTCGAATTCGGAATTCTCTGCAGTCTGCATTTAGAGTTGTTTTGTTTGAATAAAATAAAAGATTCATGTTTTAATTAAAATAGCGAGTAGTCCGACTTGACAATTTTTTAGTAAGAATAGAAATCTGGATATGGTTGAGATTTTTGGGTATTTTTCTCGGTTTTGGTCTTGAGTTTCAAAGTCTTGGTCTTGGTCTTGAGGTTCAAGGTCTTGGTCTTGGTCTCGAGGTTCAAGGTCTTGGTCTTGGTCTTGGTCTTGAGGTTCAAGGTCTTGGTCTTGGTCTTGGTCTTGGTCTTGAGGTTCAAAGTCTTGGTCTTGGTCTTGAGGTTCAAGGTCTTGACAACAAGACTGGGGAGATCTGTCATTGTGTGTGCCACCATATTAGGGGGGAGGAACTGGGAGGGGGAAGAAGAGGGGAATAGGGACGTTGCTCCAATGACTTGGGGGGATAGACCACCGTAGCATCATTATACTCTCCTCGGCTTGACCTCCCAGGACTCTGACCAGGTACCTGAGCGGACAAGGCAGCCTGGCTATTGCAGACTTGATTTGATATAGCGCCGGCGATAAGCTGGTCTCCATGACGTGGCTTTGGGAGGCGCTGAAAAATTTCGGAGATTTACAATTGCATTACATTACATACTTATACTTACTTATCAAATCTACGAGGATCTATTTATAAACGCGCACCGCTGCAAAGAAATAAAGATAAGTTTCGCACGGAGTCTGATAAGCGAATCGGTTACGTTTCTCTTTGGCGTTCACTTTAAGAAATAAGTTTTCCTGTTCATCTTCTTGCTCCACCAAGTGCAATTGAATCGCTCGTGATGCTTACTAGCGACTTTCGAAGGATGTGTGAAGGATTTTCAATGATGTTCAATTTCCAAGTGATGGCTTCTAAAGAGACATTTTAAAAATTTTAACATAAATTTTAAACTGTTTTACTTATTATTTCGTGCTGATTTTATCGCCTGTCATGGTTTTAGAAAGCGTCGTTGTCGATCTCGTTAATCGTTTTCTAGGCGATTTTATTGAAAACCTCGATAAATCTCAGCTGTCGATTGGTATTTGGGGAGGTATAAATGACTCTTAATGTCGCGTTAGATTGATTGACATTCGTATATGTTTTAATAAAGGCCGTACAGATAAATGCAAAACTTAATTGACGGTTGAATTACTTCTGGGTGTATTTGCATTGGTCCAGATGGTTTATTTTTGCAAGGGGCGAAGTCGGATGATGTATTTTGAGTGATGGATCAGAAGACGATGAATCAGATATGATATGAAGATGCTAATGATAATTGTTGATCAAAGAAAGATAGTGATATGATGACAGAACAGTGTGGAGAGTAAAGATATTGAATGTAAATAAATTAGTAAATCAGTGGTTGTTATTGATGACGATGATGATGATATTGATCATTGTGGTGAGGGCATAACTAGACAATCGGGGACCGAAAGTTTCGGTTATGTTGGGCGTGGCTTCAGAATGTTTGTGCTAAAAATGCTAAATGCAAGGATGACGTTCAGCAGTAGGCCGCAGAATATTGCAATATGCCAAATTAAAAGTTTGTCCGAAACGTATGCGACATAAGATGACCAAACAACTTGGAATCATGTCCTTTTGGGTTCCATTCATTCGCTTGAAGACGGCCTTTGTATTGGTGTGCGCTTCGTTTAGGGGATTCACGAATTGGACCTATGACAGTATGCCAAAAGATACTGTATATTATTCAAGATATAGCCAAAACTTTCGGTCCTCGATTGTCTAGTTATACCGTGGTGAGTAGGCCTGTAGTGACCATTTCTGACCAAATAGGTAGGCACTACTCTACAACAGTGCACTTGTATTGAATTGTAAAAGTTAAATGACTTGAAGCAGAATTATGTAACTTTAATAATGATTATGAGGTTTTTGCAGGTGACATCTTACTTAACAATCTGTTCGTTAAAGAAAGTTTGCTGGTAAGAATTTCTTAGGGCTTAAATGCTATATAAGACACCAATGTAAACCGGGTGCGTAATGAATTCCCGTAACCCCAATCCCCGAAACAGAATTTTTGCCGGATCCATGAAAACTATTTTCTAAGTGACAACAAAGTTGTTTCAACAAATCTAGATACATTTTCGGATATATATTTTTCAGGATATTAGATGGCTAATCCATACTAGTTTTCAGGATTCGAACGCTTGGCAGAAAATTGTTTTCGGGAATTCGATCAAATTTGCATTTCCACCACTTTCGGGAAATTGGGTTTCAGGGATTCGGGAAGACCCCCATGTAAACCACTGTGTCTGTATTCCAGTATACAGCCCCAGAAACTAATTTCTGATGGCTTATATATATATATATATATTCGTTTAATTTTGAACTGACAAACCGCATACGATTACACATGTTATAATAATAATATAAAAGATATGACTTTATGTAGAAGAATATTAACTGTTGCTTAAACCAGGAACTTCTGTCAGTGTTTTGAAGTTTGAATCATATGTCGAAATGGTAACAAAAGATATCAGGAACTGGCATGAATGTGTGGTTGGTTTTTATTTAGCTGCCACCTAACAGTCACAATGTAATTCCACTGAATGCTACTCAATATACACAATTTAAAATTTACAGTAATATCACAAATTTGTGACGGGTATGACCTGGTATGTACAATGAGATACCCTTAACTGGTGTTACCTGAAGTTGTTTACATAAGTATTACTCTTTAGAGCTGCTTGGGAAATGTTTTTTGGCAATTCTCCCCACTCATAGTGCTCTATAACTATTTACAATAGACTATTGAAACAATGTGCACCTAGCCCTCGACCCCTCACTCTAACATGGGATTTCGGATCCATATGAAGTATCACATTGCCGCGTTAAACTGAAATGGTAATTTGTATCAATGTAGGTGTGTATATAGTTGTGCATCATAATATTATGAGGTTTTCTTTCAAAGGTTGCAAGTGTGCTTAAATAAATTTGAGATCTACAGCTGTGACCCCTGTTATTCATGAAATCACTTTATATCAGAAGGGGTTATGCAAAGACCTGCAGTCATTAATTAGGTTTAAAAATGTGAAGAAAGCCAGCCAACCTGCAATGTAACGTGAGAGTGGATTTCTACTACAAAATGTTAACTTCTGTTGCACAATATAAATAAGCCATGTGTGTTGCTTTTAGCTGCAATGTAGATGTTAGGTTAAGGTGAGATCAGGTAAATTAAGCTAAGGTCCGACAATCAAGGATTAACTTAAGGCTAAGCAAGCTAAATGCATTATCATGCAATTAATTGCAATTAATTATGCATTAATTGCAATTAAGCAATTTAAATTAAGGTTTTTGCATCTCCATCTAGTAAAGTCCTTAGGGCTGATAGAGCTTTAACTGAACTGATGAGCAAATATGAAAACTCAATCAACCTTTGACCTGAATTTGACCTTTTAAATTTTTTACGTGACTTCTTGGCAGCAGCTTGTTATTTGTAATGGCACAATACATACGGTCCGGATATGAACTCGGAACACTCATCAAAATCCTCGAGCATGTCACCTTGCCATCGTACTTGAATGCCAGCTAATTTTATGCATTAAATGATCATGATCTCAACTTCCGTTTTATGGTTAGGCATCCTTCAAAATGTGTAAAAAACCTCACTGTTTAATTATTTTTATCTGGCACTTGTTTTTTTTAGAATGAGCTTGATCTACCAATCAGAGTGACATATGGCAACATTGGTCAGTTCTGCTTTAGAATTTTTTAGTTTATTTTATTTTTTGTAATGACAATTATTACTGTTTTTAAATGATATGGAATCCTTGGAACAGAGAAGTAAATTTGTGTTTGGAGAGCAATGGCATTCAGACATTTGTGCTGTGATAATTAGTAAATTCTTGTCAGGGGTGTGGCGTGATATGTTTTGAGTGTAATAATTACTCTGATTTACTCTGTGAGACTGCTATATTTATTGTGAACTAGCTGGTTTACCCGGCGTTGCCCGGGGTTATAAGTTTCATTCGCTGTAGCGAATAAGCAACAAATTTAGGTATAAGTTTAAATCCGTGTAGCGAATAAGGAAGAAATTTAGGCGACCTGTGTGGGAGACTGCTTCGCAGTCTTGTGTACGCCTTCTGGCGTACAGCGGAGACTGCTTCGCAGTCTTGTATACGCCTTCTGGCGTCTAGCGACCTTTGCCGTGGACTGAAAGGTTTACCCGGCGTTGCCCGGGGTTATAAATTTCAATCCCTGTAGCGAATAAGCAACAAATTTAGGTATAAGTTTAAATCCGTGTAGCGAATAAGGAAGAAATTTAGGCGACCTGTGGGGGAGACTGCTTCGCAGTCTTGTGTACGCCTTCTGGCGTATTGCGACCTCTGCCGTGGACTGACTGCTTCGCAGTCGCCCTCTGGCGACGACTGCTTCGCAGTCGGGGAGACTGCTTTGCAGTCTCCCGTGGACTGACTGCTTCGCAGTCGAAGAGGGTGAACCCGGCGTTGGCGGGTTAAAGAAATTACACAATAGTTATTTTTTAATGTTACTTTATTTTAAATTTAACTGTAGAGCTTGGAGATAAACAACATTAGTTGTCTTGCCATTTGGTGCCAGAAGAAACAGATTGTTACTGGCCCGAACTGGAGAGCAGGCAACGTACAGCGGACGCCTTCTGGCGTCTAGCGACCTCTGCCGTGGACTGACTGCTTCGCATTCGCCCTCTGGAGGCGACTGGTCCGCAGTCTTGGAGGCCCTTGTGGCGTCTGGCGACCTGTGGGGGAGACTGCTTCGCAGTCTTGTATACGCCTTCTGGCGTCTAGCGACCTTTGCCGTGGACTGACTGCTTCGCAGTCGCCCTGTGGCGGCGACTGCTTTGCAGTCTGTTTGTGTTTGAACCTACCTGTGTTACAATTTTGCTGTAAAACGATTAATTTAGTTCGAAGCGATCGTTATTAAATTCTTTCCGAAAGTAAACAACGACGCTATGGCCATTATTAATGACGTTGGGGAATACCGGCGCCGGAAATTTCCAAATCTTCCGTACGCGTCCGTGGTGCTATTTTTAGGTATAACGTCATTGTGCTATAATTAATTTGTAGTAGGGAGTGGAAATTTCCTATGCCGTGGGGCGAGTTTTTGGCCCTTATCACCATGTTAGCAGTGAAAACTGGGGACGCGAACCCCTCCACTGGGTGTCCGATGCCGAGGCGGATACAGTAGTGAAGGTTTCGAGTGAAAAGGTGCAAAATTGTAGAAGTTAAGCCCGGTCAAACAGACAGAGAGACAGACAGAAAGCTGTCTTTATTTATATAGATGAAGTAAGGGATTGCTTTTTAAAATGTGCATGTGCTCATTTGCTTGCATGTTATCCAGAACAACTGAAACTGAAGATTCCATGGAAGAACTTGTACACTGAGCCAACAGTTGCCATTCTGGATGGCTTGTATATTATCGCAGTTCCTAACTCAAGTGAGTTGTTTTTAAATCTGTTAATGTGATCTTGTCCTTTGGGCAGAGGTCAAGGGTGGTCGTAGAGTTTGCAAAGTCTAAGGTTTGAGTTGGTAACCTTAGGTATGCTAAGGGAACAGCCCTTTTCTTGTTTGATCATTCAGTCATACTAGTCCTCAAAGAGCTGTCCTGTGATTGACATTCTGAGCTGACTACTGTTTCTTATGGGTTACATGGCTTATTACAGACTTGTTGATCGGACATGGTATGTCAAGTTTCAAACTTCCATGCTGTGTGAAAATGACCATGGCATTGTCATTTGAAAACATATTATCATACCTGTGCCCAGGCCCTTACCCAGAAATACAGAGTTGCCTGTCCAAAAGCATTCTAAGTCGTGACTGCCCGACGCCGTGAGTGTACGAGGTTGCAACCGCCTGAAGTCCTGCCGCCACACAAGTCCGACTGCAGTGCCCGTATGCTGTTTACAGAGCCTAATCAACCCCTGCTCCTTACAGAACTGTCATCTGAACGCTAGCAATGGTTACAGAGAAGAAACTAGACGGTGCTGGAGGAGAATCGTGCACAATGTATGCCCGTCCAAAATAATTTTTACCTGTCCAAGGACAGGTGGCTGGCTAAGGGCCTGCCTGTGCTGTTATTGTATAGACATGATATAGTTCCTTTTCTTATGACTTAGGAGGTTTCTTATGAATGGCCATTAATTACTACTGGACTTTGGAAGTTCTATCATTTTGAAGATGAATTAAATTGACATGGGAAATGTGTTTCAGGTATCAAATATGATGAAGAGAAAGAAACAAAAGCTGCCTGGGATTTCAAGCAAAAAGAGCTGGCCCAAATTGAGGAAGCAAAAAAGAAAGCAGCAGAAAAGCGTATGTGTAAACAATTGATTCTGTCAGGGCCTTTTAGGCAAAAGAAATTACCATAGGATTTTATGCACCAAGGTGCTTGTCTTTTAAACGCCTGTCTTTATTAATAGCTTGACATTGTTTCCTTGCTGACTTGGTACCTAAGAAAGGAAATGAATGCCTAGTCTTAATAAGGTAAAATTTCATGTAGCTGAACTCTGTATAGCAGGGGTTCTCAAACGGTGGTACGCGTACTCCTAGGGGTACGCAAGGTGTCGCTAAGGGGTACGCGAAAAAATAAAAAAAGAAGAAATTTTCTATGAGTTTATTCCCATGTTTCTTTGATTAGCTATTGACTATTGAAGTCACTATTCTACGTCCACCACGCTTCCTTTTCTAAATTTTTTTAAAATGTTCTATGAGTTAGTGCCCATCTTTCTTTGATTAGCTAGCTATTCAATGTCTATGATATATTTTTATTGTTGAAACGTTAACCGCTTTAAAGAAAGCCAGAACCTCTCAACGCAAACGTTAGCACTGAATCTACCGAGACTGACACTAATGAGGACGACGGTACTCGTAAGCAGTGTAAGATTAGACGGTATACGACGAGAGCTATTTATCGATCTTTGCATTTACTTGGTGTGGTAATGAAAATGAACCGAAACCTCAATGTGTCATCTGCAGTGAAAAACTGTCAAATAATTCAACGAAACCTTCTCTACTTCAGCGATATTTCAATACAAAACATCTACTTCTTCATTGTAAACCACTTGCATCTTTTAAACGAAGAAAAATGGAAATGCTACAAAGTAAAAAAAGTTTAAAGTCATTTACTACAGCTAGCCACAAGCATTAGAAGCATCTTATTTGATCAGTTTGCGAATAGCTCAAACAGGGAACCGCACACGATTGGGGAGAGTGTAATATTACCTGCTGCCAAAGATATTGTGACTTGTCTGCTGGGACAAAATGCTAAAAAAAAACTGGACATTGTTCCTTTGTCGAATAGCACTGTTTTCCGACGCATTCAAGATTGAGCTTCTGAAGTAAAGAAGATCCTCATTCATAGGATCAAGGAGAGCAATTTTGTGCGATTCAGTTAGATGAGAGTACAGATGTTACAAACTTTGCTCAATTGATGGTGTATGTTAGATATGAACGTGAACAGGCCGTCGAAGAAGAATTTTTGTTCTGTGAGCGATCAAGAACAAATAAAAAACAATGCTTGAACTTCAACCATATTTGCATTTGAAATTGACAAATATTAAACCAGATATTGTAAATCTGTGCTTGTCGAAACAGGGCAACAGCTCACATTAACGCTTTGTAATAGTGATTTAATTTTACCTTTTTTGATATGATTTCATTCTTAAAATTATATTTTAAATTTGTCTACCTATGCCATGGTCCTACGCTTTTGCAAGGGCACTTGGCGATCGCCTGTTGTTTCTGATCAGACGGTACCTTTGCTGGGGGTACGCCAACACTCGATTTTTTTACCTGGGGGTACAATAAAAATAAAGTTTGAGAACCCCTGCTGTATAGCACCTTCTAAAAATAACTCTTGAAGGCACTCTTTGCTAGCCTAAACGATGTTAGCATTCATTAAGAACAAGTGCATAACACTGGATTTCTTGTTTGCATCTGACACCTTCATTCACTAGCCACATTTCACAGTGTGAAACTAGAAAAGCTGAAGCAGACTTTGTGTCTGCTACTAAACGTGCTTTTGGTGCTTGTTGCTCACCATGCTAGATACCAGGCGACACTGAGTTCATTTTTACTTGAACAATGCTTCAAGGCTAAGGAAGTTCTATGCTATTAGTCACTTGTGGACCAAATAACACCAGCTAGAGTAGATTTTTGGTAACATGCAGATGAGAGGTCTAGCTGTCAGAACTGCATGTAAGTGGAAGCATGTGCTGATGAATTACACAAAAATCGCACAGTCTTCATGTTACATATTATTGTGTAGGTCTATAGTTCCTTGTACTGTATGCAGTTGCAGCATTCAGACTGTAGACTGTAGACATAAATAAAAATTTGTACAAAATGCTAAATGCAGAGTAACTCATTGAAACTTAAAAAATATGAAATTAGGCTATAAAAGACAATAAATATACTGTTTTAAAGAAGGTTTAGGTGGCAGATCCAAACAAGTCTGCACTGTTTATTAGCAAGGACTATATATCATGTGCAAAGAGCTTACAGTGATGTAAAGCTGCCTCAGTTGGCTTGTTAATGGCGACATAGTAGTTTCTTTATCACTTCCCTAAATACAATTTCATCATTAACTGTCAGCCTGTGAAGTTCCATCATCTGTTAATGTGACACAATTTCATGATAATTTTATTATGTTTTTGAATTACTGGCATTATTTCTGTTTTCATCTTCTGAGAAAACTACCATATATGCATATAAATGTTCGATTACAATGGCATTGTCTAGATCTGGTTTGCAGTATTGCCCTTCATGTTTTGTTGAAGCCCTTCAATAGAATCCATATTTCTTCAACGACCCATTGTTTGCCAAGCTGCTTAGCCATCAGAAATAATCTTAGAGAAATTTGACAGGTGGTTTTCTTTCATGGAGAGGGAATTTTTATGCTTGCTCATTGCGATTATGATATATATTTCATATTAAAAGTAGTTAATACTAGAAGAAATGTATCTTTTTGTTTCAGTTCTGCCCAAAGATGCAGCACAGGACACTTTCACAGAGAAGCTTGTGACAAATGTCATCAAAAACCTTGAAGTTAAGATCACAAACATACATGTTCGATACGAAGACACCTTCACAAATCCGCAGAAACCGTTCTCCGTTGGAGTCACTTTGAGAGAGATCTCATGTCTTGTCAGTATCTTGATAATTATTTGCTTTTGATTCTTGCACCAGCGTGTAGGCTGAGTGATTTTGCTTCTGTCTTTCAGTGCAGTGTCATGGGTTTGAATCCAATTAGTTCAATGATACTGGCATATATTTGTTTAACATTGGAACTCTTGATTAAAGGTAAATACTTTACATTGTTTAATTTTCTTACTATCTGTTATTGATTAACCCTTAGGGCGCCGCCGACGTGTTTACACGTTATGGCAAATCTCCATCCATACGCCGCCGACATGTTTACACGTTTTTTAGAGTGCCGTAGTTTACTTATTTATAACTTTGTTGTTTATATTCCACAACGTGACCTGACACCATTTCCTGTTTGGCCATTGGCCAAAGTATATTATGGGAACCCAAATAATATAATTTAGGTCAACTAATTTGCATAAATGAATAATTAATTAGGCAGTGTCCATTTTACATTATATTATTATTATTATTATTATATTATATTATATTATTATTATTATTTTACATTATATTATATTATATTATATTATATTATATTATATTATATTATATTATTATATTATTATTATTATTATTATTATATTATATTATTATTATTATATATTATTATTATATATTATTATTATATATTATTATTATTATTATTATTATTATTATTATATTATTATATTATTATTATTATATTATATTATTATTATTTTATATTATTATTATTATTATTATTATTATATTATTATTATTATTTTATATTATATTTTACATTATATTTTGTTATATTCATGTTTTTCGCTGAAAATGCCAAAAATAGCCAGCGGTTGGGTTAAGAAAATAAAAAAAATAGTTGGCGCCCGAAGGGTTAAGGCTTTGATATATTTCCTTATTCCCTTGACCGAATTGTTTGATTTTGATTTATTTCCTGATTGACCTTGGCAGTGTGCAGCAGACGGAAGGCATGAAGGGAAACGATTAAGTGTGCAATGGATGGACAGCAAGGGCATATATAGGAATGATGACACCGGAATGTTCAAACAGTTGGAGGCATGCAATTAACACTAGGGAACAGTGAGCCCATGGACTAGATGCCCATGGATGCCAAAAATGGAAGCTAGGATGCTACCTGCTTTCTAGGCCAATGAGGACTTTTATACCAGCGTTGTTAATTACGATCAAGTCATAAATGATTACACAAAGCTTAGGGTTATCTTGAGATTGGTTATGGTCAGGCCAGATGATGGATGTCTTGTCATTAAAGCTTAAGATGTCCTCATGCCTATTTATAGTTTAATTAATCTAGACTAAGGCAGCTAGTCCTTGGCCTAGTTCATAGCATGCAGAAAATAAGTGAAAATTTGTAAACCGCAACTTCAAGAACAAACTCATCAGGAGCGCTCCTGACCACAGGGAGTCCTCACAATCGAACAAAACAGACTTCATTTAAGCAAAACAGTTGTTAACAATACTGTCATGTGCAAGGCCATTGACCTATATGTTTAGGCCTGTCAGTGAGTGCCGGCCTTCAGCCAGCCGCTGAAGGCCGGCATTCAGACCTTGAATCATATACCAAGCCAAAGATGCAATTGCTGTATTAGTCATGGGCTGGTCACTTAATAATATGCAGTTGTGCCTGGCCTGTGAAGCCATGTGGAGTGAGGAATTAGGTTGCAGTAAAGAGTTATTGATCATCACATGCGGCATGTTGGGCAACTGAAGCATTATCCATTGACGAAGTGTTGGTAGTCGGATGTCGGATAGACTGAAGTACCCGGGCCATGTTTTAAAAAACTTTGACATATCTATTGACAACGCTGTTTTAAAATAAATAATGATCCGTTACCTTGTCTTGTCCTTACATAATCAATTCAAAACATGGAAGCACGTATTACTTGTTTGTTGTATTTGATCAGTAGCCTCTGAATCCTAATTCCTCTTTGACATCACTTCAGCTGCATTTGTAGTGACTTTTATAAACTGTGGACCAGAATTCCCATACTACAATTAAAGGAGTTTTCTGAGAGGCTCCTTAATTGCCATGTTTACTATGTGTTTCATGTTAAATTTGTAAAAATTTCTCTTTGTTTCTTAATTGCTTCCAATTCACCTGAAGGCTAAGCTTGTTTATTTCTTGTACATAAATTAATAGAGCAGATAAATCATCTAATCAGCTTCTAATAATTTTGAGACTTTTCTCTTGATTGAGATTTTGCATGTTTTCCAGACAACGGATGAGAACTGGAAAGTTTCTGTGATAAAGGAGACTGCAGTTTTGATTTACAAAGTGAGATAACCTTTGCATTGGAAAACTTCAGTATTTTTCTTGTTTATCTGTTTTGACAGTGTGATGCAACAGTATTTATGTAGCACCAGTTAAAAGGAACTGGTCATCCACTATAAAAAATCTCTGGTATTTTGCACTTAATTCTGTTTTGGTTGTAACTAAAACCTAAAATTTTTATGATGGCGATGCTATTGATGATGCTGAAGAAGAGGATGAAGAAGTAGCTTATGGTTTTGATATTTGTGCTGTTGGTGATGATGATAATGTTGATGATGATGGATTAGATTCGATGGTGGTGATTACTAAGATATTGATTGTGATGTGTGATAATGAGATGAATTTCTATTGAAGAAGTGTTATATAAATTTCTCATTGCATCTAAAATTATGATTATAATAAAAATATAAAGAGCGTGCTGTAATAATGATGGTGTGTTTATAGATGCTGAAGATGGACAGTCTTTCTCTTTATTGGAATGTTGGTGATACAACTTTTGCTGGAAAAGACCGTGGTGCAATTCAAGCTTTTCTCAAAGGGAGCATTGCACAGACGGCAAAAGACACCGGTTACCTCTACTGTAGGTTGTTCTATTTGACCTTTGCCATTGAGGAAAGAGTTATTGGTCTTTGGATGGTTGGTTTGAACTTTAACTGGAAGGTCCTAAAGATCAGGATCTTGCCTCTAGGAATTATTGTTGGGAGAAGTGCACAACAAACGAACCATTGTCCTTTCCAACTTTAATCAACAGCATAGTCTTTACCATGTCTCTCTCTGTCAAGCAATTTAAGATTGTGAGCAGACAATTGTGCAGAGCTTTAGTGAGAGATGCTGAGGTGTGTAGCTTGTGTGCCACAAGGGCTTCACCTATAATCAGTTTTCTATCAGAAAAAAGTGCAGAAAGTAGAGATGGCCAGTGCAAGTTAATTCCTGAGTTTTTTCTTGTAAATCTGAGTCATCGAGTTCCCTTCCAAATATAATTAAGTTTTGCAAAGTTTTACGGATTGACACCGCTACTCAAAACAATTTGTCACCAGGAAATTTCTTCAAAACTTTGCATAATGTCTATATGCATACATGCACACACACACACACACACACACACACACACACACACACACACACACACACACACACACACACACACACACACACACACACACACACACACACACACACACACACACACACACACACACACACACACACACACACCTACCCACACACACACACACACACACATACACACGCACACACACACACACACACACACACACACACACACACACACACACACACACACATATATACATACACTTACTTATATGTATACTAAACCTACATGCACACATACATACATTCATCCACACATACATACAAATATGAATACATACAGTTAGACCACCATGTGACAGCATTGGTCTTATTTGTAGCATGCTTGCTATGGATAAGCATCCCATGTACCATTTGAAAAATATGGGAGAAGTTCATGCTCTTCCTTTTGTCAGGTCTTTGAGCAGACATTAAATGGACCCTAAAGTCCCAACACAAGACCGATGAATTACAGAACTTGCCTTTTATTTCCACTTGTGTGCAAACAACGTACCGTATGCAAGATGATGGTCAACATATTACAAGTCAGTTTCACAGGAATGTAGACCACTGTGCTGCATTGTATCACCCCAGAATCAGAGACCAATAGGCATTGTTTTTTTGCATAAACACAATGCTTCTTTTGCATCACAACATGGAAAAAACTGTAAATGTTTTTTTGTCAAAAGTGATAGAGCCGATGTCATCTGTTATTCATCTGCGGCTCAACACGAAGCCAGAACAGGATGGCTTCATCAAACCAAAAGTCCTTGTCGATGCTGTCTTTGAAGAGATTGCAATTATCCTCAGTAGATGTCAGGTAACTTGCAAAATAAACCTTTTGCCATCATCATTTCTCCATTTCAGGTTTTGGTTCTATTTATGCCTTCGTTGGTTGATTGAATGATTGAAAAACAATTCATTGTTGAGTAAAAGCTAGTCAGTTATTCATTCAATGAGGAAATTAATAAATTAGCAATCATGTACGTAAATTATCAGTCATTTGATAAATCAGCCATCATTTCATTAGTTGACCATTTGACTGCATGCTTAACTGATTAGTTAAGTGATTATCTAGGAAGAATTACCATGACAATGGCTGATCAACTGATGAACTGCTTGAATGTTGTGTAATGTGCGGATTTGCTTCCCTGAAAGGGTTACTTGGTAACCCTAGACCTTGAGCAAGTCTTCAAGGCACAAGCCGTTTTCATCCCATGATGCTTCATTATGAATGCTATGGAAATATTAAAATAGATTTATTAATTGGGCATGTTATGGTTCCAAAGTTTCAAGATTATCAGTTGACTGATATAATATTCAACTTCTTGCTTTCTTAAGATTGATTGGTCTTATTATTGGTGATTAAGACCGAATGAGAGACTGAACTGTGGTCAGAATGAGTGGCTCTTTGATTGAGAGTATATATATAAATCAGGAATGGACAATCAAATCAATTGAATGTACCTTCAAAAGTTGACCGTGTATGGTTTTCATGAGTCATTGTACATACATCTGTGAATGCTCGCTGGTGGAGACAATTGATGTATGGATTGTTCCTGAACTCTTAACGCTAGTATGATGTATTGTCTTGTCTTTAACTGTCTGCGAACTGAGGATTAGCCACACCGTGGATGCTTTTGTTCCATCCACTTCTGTTTCTTGTCTCAAATGAGAATCCAGGCCATGACATTATGTTGTCAATCCATGCAATTTTAAGTTTAATATGCCAAAATAGGGTGTAGCATGTTTTTAGACCTTTTAAGAGATTTTTCAAAAACGTTTAGTCGTTTACATATTATTGTAATATTTAGCGATGTTGCACTGACATTGATTAAACAAATTAAGGCTTTATTTGACTGGAATCAATTTCTTTTTGCAGTATCAGATTCTTATGGAGTTTTTGGAATCATTTGAGCGAATGAAACTTGGTAGCAAGTATAGGAAATATCGACCAAATAATACAGACCAAAAGAATCATTCAGCTTGGTAAGTTTCAAATAGAATTAGGATAAGCTGTTGAAGTTTAACTATTAAAGAATTGTCCTAAATATAGTGTCATGTAGCCCATTATCTCTTTGTTTTTGTGTATGTATGTATCTAAAGCACATTTGAAAAACCTATCACATGCACTTGAACCATGGCTGTACATTGTACAAGGGATTCAAAAACAGCATATTGACATGGTCAGCCTTGGATAGGTCTCAGTCGAAGAGCTGCCTTTGATTCAGTCAGTGACGTCTGACATATAATTGTCGTGTTACTGCTTCATTCTCAGGGTGCAGACCCTTGAGCCAGCAATGGAAAATGCCAAGGTCTGTGGGACGGGACCAGTGCATCACAGGACTTTTTATTATGACACGGGTGCTGATGTATATTAAATGATCCCATGGGTTGTCATGAGGTAAATATTTTTGGCACTGTTAGAGTCTTTAGAGACAGTGACCAAACAGATGAAAATATTTAAACTCGTCATGTTTTGCGTACTTGCTTCCTGGACCTCTTCTGTTATAAAAGTTTCATATTCTATTTTTAAATCAAAAGAAAATAGTGGCCATTGCCGTGCAGTTTTTTTTGGTCTTTCTGATTTCTTCAAATTCTGCACTTCACAGCCACTCGCTTATTTATCAGCCTGGCCTATATATCTAGATTCAAATCCAAACATAAGCCAATATGCTCACTGAATTTTTTTTTTTAGCTCCTGTGTATAAGCTGTTTCCTGTGATTTTATTTATTGGGCGCTAAAGAAATAAATGGCATAAATGAAAAACACAATTACATTTAGCATGCTGTTATAGCTACCATTACTGAAAAGGTGTTCCAGTCAGCCTGACATCCTGTATGTCAATCTGACCTTGATGATGATAATAGTAATGGGGTTTAAAGAAACACTGTTTGTTCTGCCTATTCTGTTTTCCCATAGGTGGCGCTTTGCATACACATGTGTCCTTGAAGACACAGTGCGTCGGCGCCGTGCCATGTGGTCGTGGAAGAACATAAAAGAGCACCGTGCTTTGTGCCGACATTACAGGAACATTTACAAGACCAGGCTTCTAACTACAAAACCATCAAATGAACTTCTTGCAGATCTGGAGGTCAGTGTCAGCTTTCCTTTGGCTTATTTAGTCAGTGTAACATCGCATAAAGGTTTGATTATAACATTCTCGAGTCAGCCTTTCCTCATTGTGCATGGGATTAAATCTAGACATTGTATAAGTCTGTTGTGTTTTCAAGCAAATAGTTAACCTCTAAACTCCTTTGCCATATTTCACTGGGTAGGCACTGGAGTTCGCATTTCACCAGGTTGGCTCTGAAGTCAATGATGTTAAACTATAGAAAACATCACATTGTTTTACTAATATTTTCAAAAGGTTTATTATTTTGGCATACTTTCATTAAACATGTTAATTAACTTCAATATTATGAAGTTGCAGTATTTAATAATTTAGCCATGAAAATGAATTTGAATGAGAACATTTAATAAAATAAACGACGTTACAGGCTCTTATGTTTCATCAGTTATATGTCATAAGCTAGGCCTTGTGTCTCGGATGCTGTACTGTAAAGTTTAGTTAGGTCATCAGACTATCTTTCTCATACCTAAAACAAGAACTGTTCTTGGGAATGAGCCTTTTTTGTTGCTGATTACCTAGATTGTGGAATTATCTCCCTAAATATGAGAGCTGCTCATTCACTTGTGTCATTTCATTCTCAACCTTAGGCTTACCTTTTTCTAACTACTTATCAGCCATAAACTGCCTGTCTGTCTTACGGACTGATCTTTTGGATATTGACCTGATTACAGCTGGGTTTTGGTGCTCTATCGGTTGATGCCTTGAGAAGTTACTAATTGCAGTTATGTGTTCTGTGTAGGAGGTGTTTAATAACGGCGGTAATAAATCATTATTTACACTCTCAACTTATTTCTTGTTTCATATATTTTTCAATCAATAGGGTGTGCCTTTTACAATGGCACTAAATGCAGTTTTGTTGTCAATAGTCTCTGCTGCATAACAGCTCATGAACATTTGCTGTATATTTGTTTTAGCGTTGTGAAAGGAAGCTCGATGTGTTCAACATCACAATGATGCGACATCAGGCTGAGATGGAGGTACTTTTTGATTTTCTTGAAATGTGACATTGTAAGTTAGCACCATGACAGAATTTAGCACCTTCACCCTTCACCTTGCATGTACAGTGTTAGTAGATTATAACGTTAAATTTTATTCTTTTATTTATTATTATTATTTATTTATTATTCTTTTATTTATTCTTTTATGCTTAATCTAACTGTCCATATGCATGCATAATATATACTGCTACATGCATGTATATAGATATACTGGTACATACAATGTCATACATGTATGTACACGTATTAGACTGTGCTCAATATGCATATTCAGTTTGCTTTGGACCTGAAATAGTGCTTCAACTAGTTCATTTATATTTTTGGTTGAAAAGTTTCTTGAATCTGAATACGAATAGTTATTGTGCTATAAACATTTTAAATTACAATACCTGGTAATAGTAAATACGTGATATAAAATTTGTGCTTTGCTCTTGCTTTGCTAATCTAAACTTTGCCTTTAACAGCTGTTTTCTATCCCAAGGTCAAGAAGGATGGACTGGGCAAGAAAAAGGAGGAATCCGAGGGCTGGTTCAGTGGATGGTTTAGCAGCGGAAGTTCTACCACATCACCAGATGATGAATCAAAATCTGTTGGTAAGTTTTATATTCTTAGTCTGCTGTAATTTGTGTGTAGTAATGTAATGTAAAGACCCATAATTTCTCATTGCAACCAGAATACTTGTTATATCTGGGTAACTCACTAATTCTTGTCCATATGGTTAGTCTGGACATGAAGTAACCAGTTACCAGTTGCTGAACAAACGCGTTGAGTTTAAGGTCTTAATGCTTTTGTGTAATAACTTCATGGGCTGTTCTTCATCTTATCTTAGGGAGCTGTGTGTCGTGGTCTTGTCCATTCCTAGTCATAGATTTCTTCACTGTGACCTGGTTGCTCCCCAGCCAGGACATCCACAGTGCAGCACAGAAGCTTTGCTGTGGTTGGTCCAATTTTCTGGAATAAGTTGCCTAGCATCTTGCAACGTGAGCTCCTTGGTCTTTCTTTACTTTTATTCCACTTGAGCACTTGAAAACCATTTTGTTTGATCGTGGTTTACCGTTGTTAGGTCGGGAGCACCTTTGAGGAGTCTTGTCTTGGAGAGGCACTATATAAATTTGTTATTACAAAACCGATGAGCAAAGTTGATTTTAATACTAAGTTCATGTCTAGAGAGAAGAGGTGGCATGAATCTAGTGCAGAATATGTTTTTAAGTATGTAGACATTTGCAACAGAGTGAATATTGGTATATTGTAATTTATTATTCATTTAGCAGTCTTTTATTTTACATCTTCAAAGTGTAATTATTTCATCCAAGGAATGCCTTTATTTACATTACAGAGATCATAGTAGTCTGGAGATAATTTGACGTGTTTGAAGAGCTTCTAATGATTTATAAGATTTAATCAGACTGGCAGTGTATTGAACTGAATTTAAGAATTAAAAGCTTGTGTTTATTGACCATAATAACTAATCATTTCAAACTTTTTACTATAAGGTACATGTAGATGTATTTTTGCAGCATTTGATATTGTCTATTATATCTTTCTCTAGGCGAGAAAGTGAAGGATGTAATGACGCCTGAGGAGAAGCAGAAATTGTACAATGCCATTGGATACCAGGAAAATGTTGACACTGTCTATCCAGTTGAGGTCAGGCATTATAAATGTTTCTCAAGATAAATAACTATCTTTAATGATCGATAAGTGTAGAAAAATTGGTCAGTTTTTCCCCAAAAAGTCTTCATTTCCAACTGTATACTTGTTTAATTCTTTAGGCATTTCATTGATGTGTGCTCAACTGGTTGAGTTTCCTAATGGCATGACTCCAAGTGGCATTCACTAATTTGAGGCTATCTCATTGTCTTTAAAGAGAAAGGTCTTTTTGATTTCAGTTTGTGGCAGTGAAATTGCTGGTCAAGCTAAAAAGTCTACAAATCAAGCTGCAGGATACAGATTCTGGGTAAATTTTCTTCCAATTTAGATAAATTAGCAAAAAAATTTAATTATGTTGCATAAAGTATATGCCAACCTGTGAATGAGAATTGTTTACTTACCGTATTTTCGCGGATATAACACGCACTCGTATATAACACGCACACGAATATAACCCGCAACTTTTAAGGGTTTGTGTAAAAATAGAATTATATATCACGCACCCGATTATAAGACGCATGTATTTTCAGGCGTCCACCAACGAGGTGATAGACAAATGCGTCGGGTAACGTTAGTGTTACGTAATCTAATAAGATTTCTAACCGAATATTATAATAACTGTTTCTATTATACGCAAATAAAAATCAGTTATTTGATAAAAATTCCTTTTGCAAAGAAAGTGAAGATTCGTGAAAAAATCGAACATTTCAAGCAAGTCTTCTATTTAAATTTTCTAAACATGCGAAAATTACCTTGTCACTACTTCTTTACTGGAATCTTCACAAGGTAAGGTCTCTCCCGTCAGAAAAGAAAGTGAGTATGATGAAAGCTTTGATGGATTTGCAGAAAGTGATTACAATTAAGTGGACAATTAACTAGATTACTAGAACGAGGACGATTCACTATCGTAGACTATATCTGTCTGAAACGACGAGCGGAAGTTTTATCACCTAGGGCCACACTAGCGATTTTACCGTATAACGACCTATAAAGTAGACAATTTTGAACTTGTGATATCTCAGTCAATTCTTGACCTACTGATATAATGTAAACATCATTCTCTAGCATTTTATCTCCTCTTCCCGTCCATACGTCCAAAGTTTGACAAAAAAAGTTTGGGGTCACGCGATATTTTTCATCCCACTTCACGCATGTAAAAACGCATGTAAAATCGTGTCACAGTCGGGATTTCCTTTGCCAAAGCCACTTTCTTGTCTTCATTTGTTACATGAGATAGTTTTTCATTGTCAGATTCATCAAAACTATCATCATTTGAATCTAATTTCTCAAGCAAACAGCAAGTTTATTTCATCCCAGAATCCGCGAGTCCTATCCGCCATATTGGGTAATTCAAATACGCAATATATTCAAAAGTCCGTTTTTGTTGGTTGAATTACGTATTTACATTCCCATTCTAAAAATATCTTCCACTATTTCTGTGATTAATTATATTATCTTGACCTACAGGACGTAAAGTTTCGAAAATACAATGCTTTTGTTAGGTTGACAGACGTCATTGAAATAGTATACGGGAGCATACGCATTAGTACATATATTTAGACTTTGTGTAATATTAAATTTATATAACATGCCCACGAATATACCATGCATCTAGGGTGCGTCGTTTGTAAAACTTTGTATAACCCGCGGGTTATATACGCTAAAATACGGTATATCTTAAAATGAGTTGCTGTTGAAATGTTGCTGCAATTTTATAATGATGAGTTGTAAATATGAAATACAAGCTAATCATGTATAAACAGATGTGTCACTCTGTTGATATAATTAAAAAGGTTTAATTATTTTAGCACCTTGGTGAGTTTTGTGTCTGATATGTTGTTTTGACCTTATCAGGATGCAAGAGGTGCTGAACTTGAGGCTCAAAGATGTATGTACTGATGTTGCCCAGCGACCGGCTGCCAGTGCCATACGGTATGTTGGACGGTTTTTTGCAGAGCATTTTCTTGTGCTAATGCATGAGTGGATATACTAACATGTTTAAGAGGCTGCTAAGCTTTAACAGTTATGTTGTGGATATTGGATAAGCATCATTTTCAACTGCTGGTCATGCTCTAGTAAACCATATGGAGTTTGTTTCCTAGTTTTCTTAAGTTTTGCTGAAGATATTGGGAGTACAAAATTTATATTTATTCAGTGTCGTTAATTCAAAACTACAAGTTGTCAGATGCATGGGAATTACTGACCTGTCTGTTGTCGTGGAATTGCTTTCTAATTTTTCATTACCATTAAAGGGTTAAAATGCTCAACCTGACATTCAACGTAATTAAGTTTGCATACTTAGACACTTGAGTTGTTTCTTGTGTATAGTTATGTTTTTAGCTGAGGTTAGTTTTTCATCCCTTCTGTGAGAGTGAGAGAGTTCCAGACCTATCGTTGTCAGTTGCTCATCAGTTACAGATGATGCCTGAGTTACTATCCAAACTTACTAAATTCTGTATCGTATCAGTAACATATGGGAATCATTGCACTGGCTTTAGTTAGAGTGGTCCTCCTGATTTGATGCATGAAGAAGCTTTTGGGAATTTCTGCTATGTCAAGAGCTGAGTCAGCTGTAGTTGAGCACTGACTCTAGAGTCCATGTCAACTTCTGGCCACCTGCCTTTGCCCATCAGCATGGACATAGCTTGCCTCCTTCTCAAGTGTTAAATCATCCTTCTTGGGAACCTTCTTCTGCACACTTATGGCACTGTTGTGGTTAACTGTTTAAACTCTGAAAGATGCATCTCTGAAGGTTGTATCTTTAAAGTTCACAAAGAGAGTTCTCCGGTTGGTTGTCCACATTGTCACACCTCAGAGCTCTTTAAGTGGGTTTTACCAATTTCAGGGTGAACGTCAGCATCAGCACGATGAAGCTATCTGGTCTGTCTACGTCAGTTCCAGCGACTGCTCCGGTCTTGGTTTCACAAGGGTCAAAAGATTTTGGGGCACTTCTTGATATTGTCTTTGAGACTAATCCAATGGATGGTTTGTGTGATGCCAGAGTTAGAGTTGCTGCAATGCCATTGCAGATCGTATATGATGCAGTAAGTTTCTTTCATTTGTGTCTACTTAATGAATTTTTTGTTTACTCTTTAGTAATATTTTCAACAATCTTAAGTATTCGTTCCTGATTAATCTAATTATACCTTTCTTTCTCTGTTGTTCGGTTTCTTTTATAGGTTACAAATATCATTTTCATTATGTATTAATTTTATTATGATTTGCTATATTTTCTGTATTTACTTCCTTATCTTTATTCTATCATCTTTCTTTTTTTCTTCTATTCTTTTTCTTCTATTTTTTCTTCTATTCTTTTTCTTTACTTGAAATAGTTTGATTCACTGTTGCTTTTAGTTTTCATTTGCACTGTGCTTCCAGAGCAGTGATGATTGCAAGATTGAATATCTTTGATTGTTCTTATTTATCTATTATAAGAGATTTTAAAATGTTTATGCTTTTCAAAAGTTTTAAACTCTTTGTGTTTTACAGAAAACAATTAACACTCTGGCTGAATTCTTTAAGCCACCAGAATACGTTCATGTTGTTCAGTAAGTATATGTTTCAGTTAAATTTGCTATTGTCAAACTCAGCGCTTCGATTGTTTGATGGCTTAGTGAATTTCTCTGTCTAGGTTTACCTATTCGTCTTGAGAGGTTCTGAAAAGGTGATATACCACTCTACACACTTCTCATCAAAATATTTGCCATATTTAACATCTTAGTTTTCATGCAGTAGAAATCTATCTGGTGAAACATAAGTGAGGTAATAGGTGTACAATAAAAGTATAATATGTATTGTTATAGTTTCTGTCTCTCTTTTGCTTCTGCTGCCTGTCTTATCTTTCCATTGTCCCTGTCAATGGATTTTGAAGGAGTTCTATATGACTTTATGGTACATGATGCTGCAGGCTGCAAGCTGCTGCCATGGCAAAGCTGGAGAAGGTGAAACAGCAGACAACCACTGGGCTTCAGTATGCTCTGGAACAGCAAAAATTCACTGACATAAACATTATGCTTCAGCCTACATACATACTTGTTCCTGAGTTTGGAGATTACAAACCGTAAGTCTGAAAGATATTACATTCCAAGTCGTAGGCTCTTTGATTCTCGCAGTGAATTTATTTTGTGGTTTCAAGTTCTATGAGGGTTAGTTCATGCAACAATTCTATGGTTGCTAAGTTCTCACAGGTCTGAAGGATTATTATAATGCAATTAGCACTTGCTTTCCTTTTCTGACTGCCTTCTGCATGTCTGATCTTTGGCTGACCTTAGAAGAAGGTGTTAAGAATGACCAAGTTCTCACTAGTCTGGCAGGGTGCTTTCTAATGTAGAAAAGGGCTTGGTAGTGATTTGGGGTTATGAGGCTCGGAGATATGTGGAAAGGCTGAAGAGGCGTGGACTAACAGAATCAACAAAAAGAAACACAGAGGAAACTTGATTGACACAAGATTATCACTTGAGGGGAAGCATGGAGAGGTTCTGTGGTTTAACACCAAACAGGGTGAGCTGCAACTGAAATTATAAATTTGCATAGGCATGAGCGTTAGGGAGAAATTCTTCAGTTCTAGCTAGAGTTCTAGATGTGTGGAAGAGTTGGATGATATTATGGTCTTTGGTCTCTGTGAATAACTGGCTAGTGAGAGTATACCTTGGAAATTGCAGTGATTCTAACACAGTCAAAATACCTTTTAAACCACTTAGCGTTATGTGACACTAGATATGCTGAGAGCATCAGTCGCCTGATCTATGCCTTGTGTATAAAATACAAACACTATGGAAGTTATTGGGTTCTTGTATGATCAGATATGATCTGCCATTGTTGCTCAGTATAATCTCATCCAGACTAACATAAGTACCTCTGCAGCAATGTTAATGTAATAAATGAGGCTATGAATTTACATTTTTCTGTTTTCTTTCAGAGATTGTCGAATGCTGTTGCTTGATTTGGGTCGATTGGTAGTCATTACAGAAAAACAAAGAGGCCAAAGCCTTTCCTTTGAAAGTGGTGACCAGTCTCCTGTTAGTCCATTTATCATACATACTTACTTAAGCCATGTTTGTCTCTCTTCACACTTTCTCCAAATTTTATAATTGTTTTCTTTCTTATAATTCTTATTTTGTTTATTGTTTACAGCCTAAGGTGCTATACAGAGATAATATGTTGTTTGGTGTTGGTATATTGTCATTTAAAGTTTTACAAAAGAGTCTGTATGTTTTTATATGTGATAAATTTGTGAGTGTTTTCTTGGCATGACTATATAACATGTTTTTTTACCTGCTGTGGTTTCTTTTTCAAGAAAATATTGTCCCTGGAAGAAATTAAGCAGCAGGCCTATGACAAATTTATCCTACATCTTCAGAGCCTACAACTGTTGTATGTCAGTCCAGGTAAGTTGTCTGTTGCTTAATCTGGTTGCTAGTGGTTCTTTGACCTACTTTAGGGTCTAGAGAAGGTTTCATAAGCAGTGGATGAACTATGGCCTGATGGGAAGGATCCTTCAAACAATGAAGAAGCAACAACTGATGATAATGGTTGATATGTAACTGAAAATTCTGTCCACCACTGAACCTTTTTTCTCCTTTTCCTCTGTATGTGTCCACCTGTGCAACTAATTAGGCTCAAGACCTGTGGCATCATGTAGTGCAGTGTCCATTTGTGAACACATCCTTCAGCTGCCCACTTTGTCAGCGAATGCATTCTTCAGCTGACCATTTTATGATGAGCCTCTGTTGCCTTTTTGTTTGTCCATGAATGGCATTCTTATCTCAGAGCAGATCCCAGTGCACTTCTGCAGTCTCTAATCTTATATTGACAAGCATATGGTTCAACTCCTTCCTGGTATGTCTGTCATTTGAGTACCAGAATATTCTTTGTATATCCTTGTGTTGGGATGACGATCCACAGTCGTAAGGCAGAAATCAGTCAGTCGCTAGGTGTCATCATTCACTCATGCCATTTCCAAAAGGTTCCAGCAGGTGGAAACAGCTTGTCCATCAGTGCTTGAAACTGCATTGAAGTCTTCCAGGCACACCACTGCTTTTCCTTTCTTGGCCATCATCTTTGCAGAGTCCTGTAACAGGTGTCCTTGTTTTCTGTAAGCTTCATCCCACAAAGTCACCCACTAGGCAGTGGGTGCCAGATACTTGCCATGTCACAGCTCCATTGCTGGGTATCTGCAGAATTTTGAAAGGTTGATATGCCACTTACCATCATGCCGCACCCTGTTGTTGATTTTGGTGGTGTTGGTACTGGGCCTGTGGCTGGTTATTTGTTGGAGACTCCTTGTTTCACAGCCTGCATAGTTGATGTCGTTTCACCATTCGCCACCCATGTACATTCTGGGTTGCAGTTGAAGCTCTGAACTTGGATTTGAACCCCAGCAGCAGATGTGAAGACTGATGTATTAGCAGTTGATGATCAGATTGGTATTGTAATCTGAATTGTAATTGGAGAGTTGTTTAGCTTTTTTCAAGAGAAACTGTTCAAGGGAACTCACAACCTTAAAGACAAAAGCACAATAAAAAAAAACATGATTTTCAAATGCTTACGAAGCATTGTGCTCTTGAGTGATAATTGTTCTTGTAGGTGATAATTGGATGGATGCACGCAAGTCGAATGGCACTCCTTTGCATATTCTCAGACCAATGGCTATTAACATTGACTTCTTCAAGAGTGTTCTACTTGATGTAAAACTTCCCAAGTGAGTTTCTGTCTTCTGCAACGTCAGTGTCAGTGATGGTTGCTTCTGATTCTTGGCATTTTTGCCTATTCTAATTTAAAAATGGTAATGGACATTTGCCTTGGCCGAATATCCCGTTTTTCGGCACTGTTCGCTTCGGCAAATATCGTACACACAAATAGTTGCTTGTCTGCCTCATATGTCGGAATTTGTAGGCTCATAATATCAGCATTGAGCTTCAACTAGCATATTCATTTTGAAGAAGAAAAGTACAAAAAATACCAACACCAGAAGTCTACAACGGAAGTCAAGTCCATTTCATTGATTATTTATTTATGAAATTCAGACTGTATTAGTCAGTTTTTACAAGTACAGAAATTTATTTGGATAATTTTTCATTACATGAAAATGTGAAGCTTCGCATATGGAACAGATGGTGCTCTGTTCGTACCCAGATCCGGCAAATAGTACATCCAAATACTCGGATTCGGTACTCAGTGGAAAATGTGTACCTGGTTGACCTCTAATGGTGATATGCACTTGTTTAAGCTGTATCCAGTATAATCTTAAAATTGTGGTCCTGGGATTGGAGTACTTTTTGGCCAAAGTGCAACCACATGCATGCCCTGCAATTCTAAATAGAACATGTTTTCAACTTCCCATTTGACATTGTTCCTCCTTTTCCAGTTTTGCAGGGGTAATAAGCTGCATTGGTGCTGAGTTGGTCTGGTGTTCCACGGGCAGTTATCCATGCCAGTGCTAAATGCACACAGTGTTGCATATATGCCTGCCAGTGTTGCATCCACAGCGTTGCCAGCGTTGGAGTAATGACTGGTTAGAATGACGTATCTGGCATTTCATACAGAATTGTTCTCCTTTTAGTATAATACCTTGTAAGCATTTGGAATCCTTAATCTGTGTTTCAAAGCCAAAAGGTAAGGTAGCATTACAATGAGAGCCAGAACTGTGAGAGTTCAGTAATGAATTGGCAATTTTTGTCATACTCTGGGATTTGATCACATAGGGAAAGTTAGTATATTCGTGTAGTTAGCCACCAAATGTATATTTATATCTGGCTACATTTCTCTTTAGAATGAGAATATCTGGAGAGCTGCCCACGTTTAGTGTGAGTCTTTCAGATCGACGGTTGACAGAAGTCCTTGATCTCGTGAACAGCATTCCTTTCCCGCAGAGTTCCCCATCTGCCGTAGAAGAGGATGAATTTGATGCTTCAGTGAGTCTTCTCTGGTGACTGCTCTAGTGACTGCTCTTTTCTTCGTAAGAAATGATCCTTTCTGCACATGGTGCTTTCTATTCTATTCTATGGACTTTCTCTGTAGCACTGTCATAATAATGAGTTGCTAATGTTTCATAGCACATACACGTTATTACTATTAGTGTTATTACAATCATCATCATTATTATTTTAATCGTTGTTGTGGTCTTCCTTCTTATCGGTGTTTTGATCATGCTATCATAGTCATATATGTGATCATCATTATGGAAGGGAGAAATTACCATTGATCAGATTGTTTGCTTCTTGGGAATGGATGTGTGAACACATGATTGTTGTGTGTGTATATATGTGCACGTTCCATATGCGTTACTGGTGTGTGTTTTCGGTAATTGCTGTTTTATCATTTTCCTTTAGCTGAAAGTTCCAGATCTGAAAAATCTGCCTATAAAAGAGGAGACAGCAGAGTTCTTCGCAACACTCACGACTCTGGATGAGTCCTCTGTAGACGGAGGAAGCTCACAGGTCGGTTCATGCTTCATGGCTTTCGCGCTTCATGGCTTTCACGCTTCATGGCTTTTACGCTTCATGGCCTTCTGCTTATGTGTCTCATTGCAGCTGTTATCAACCTGAATCTGAATTAATCTAGAATCTTATTCTAACAAATTGCAAACTAGTATTTTGGCTTTCAAGAGAGCAAGGGAAAACATTTCTGAATGTTGTGCATTTGCATTTATTGTGGGTCCATGGTATAACTGTTGGCACTGGATGTTTTTTTAGACTGTACGTGTGTACAGTGCGTATGTTTGCACCTAATGTATGTTTTGCATGTCTACTTGATATGTATATTATAGGGTTGAAATGTAATTCTACTATAACTTTATTTGAATATCTAAGACATAGAATTTTATGTATCAATCAGTCATTTCAGTCAATTGACTGATTCATTAAATAGTTGGTCCTCAGTCTGTGAGACAGTTGCTTATTAATCACTCAATCTTTTAATCACGATTGCAGTAAAACCACTGAGTATCTAATACATTGCCTCTTACTCTATTAGTGACAGTTACTTTATCAAGAAGATGTTCTGCATATCATTATGATTTGCTAGGCATGAATGGGTTACATGGGGGTTGATTTTTAACACCACTGGGTGGATGTTTGCTTTAACCCATTCCCACCGGACTGGGTTGCTAATGACCAGGTATGGGAGGCACTTAAATGGACTAGAGAGTAATTATAGTATAATGACATCATACCTAAAAATAGCATCAGGGCTGCCTGTGGAATATTTGTTTACATTTTTGCATCAATTTCTTGTTGGATTTTAAGATTTATTGTGAGAAAAAAAAATTGTAAAGTGAGGAGAAAATGCGTACAGATGTTGGCGGTTATGAGTCACATTATGAACAGTACAGATGATAGGTTTTCATCTTTAATCGAAGAAATTATTGACGAATTGAAGATAAAAAATGAGTAGCTGATGAAAGCCATGTGCTCGATGAAGTGCGATTCTAACGTAAAAGCCCACAACTTAAAAGACCCTGAGTCTGTAACCAGTTGCAAGAAATGCAATGTCCATCTGTGCATTGGTGACTTTTGTACTTTGTCATAAGGCTGTTATATAAGTCAACATTTATTCACAATTAGATATACATTTCAGAGCAGCCAGAAGTCTGCTGATTCAGGAAATGTATACTTTGTTATACTTAACTGTAACCCTTGGTGCACTGTTCTTCTACCATGTACACTGTCAATTTACTCAAGTTTGGAAAAAATCCTGGCAGGAAAGAGTTAAGAAAACTGTTTTTCTTCTTTAGACAATATAACTTTGCTTTATTGTTTCCGAAGGGGAGAAAGAAATCGAGTGATTTCTACAATGCCACTGACCTGGAACTCAAGTTTGAAGTGAAGGAGGTGAGTAAGTTGTGAATAAATGAAAAGTCAAAGTAGATCATTTAGAGTGACCTCTCTGAGTAGCAGTTATTAGAAGACTACAGGAGTACAGCTGTGATAAGTTATGAGGTCATTACGAAGTTCATCAATGATCCTTCTACCAGTATGGTGATGTTGCAATGTATGTGCAAGTGTTGTTTTGAATATTTTGTAAGTAATGTGTACTACAGTGTTGCTGTATATTTTGGACATTGCTCTGTTACATTGTACTGGATGCCCTTGAGTAGTTGACATGTGGACAGTTTGTAAGGCACATCAGCACATGCTTATGGTGTTTGATGGGTGTAGGGCAGCATTTGTGGAAATGAGCACTGAGTTATTTTCTTTTTGTTTTCCTGTGTTTGTATGATGCCAAGAAGTGATGCCAAAGTCACTGAGAGGTACTTAAATGAAACAAGGACATGGCTGTTCTGCCAGCCAAAACTTACACATTTCACCATCTTTCTGGTTAGGTTGTCTAGTAACGTATGAGATGAGCTCCTTCATCTTTCTTTGTCTCTTTTCCATAAGGACTTGAGGACCATTCTGTTTGATCATAGTCTTGGGCATCAGGTCAGCAGCTCCTCTAAAGGGTTTCTGTTTAAGAGATACTATAAAGAGTTTTGATTAAAATTTAAAATTATACCATTTTAAATGTCTTGATATGTACATATATACCCGGTAGATGTGGGCATTCATAAATTGATGCTTGAAGCTATTCTATAGTAACCACTTGCACTCTTGTGTTTTAAAAGACTAGCACTGAACTGATGATATGCTATATAAACACGGAATTATCTTTTGTGTTTTCACTCTGACAGATCAGCCTCTACATTCTGAAACATCTGAATGGCAATGATATTCCAACTCTTTCGGTCACCGTAGAATCACTCGGCATGCAGTTAAAACTCTGTACATTTGACACAAGTTTGAATGCTTACCTCGGAGCAATCTGCATTGAACATACTCAGTTCAAAGGTTCACTGTTTGCTTGCTTCATTTAGTTTATTATTTCTAAAGGATGTAATGGCATGCTTGAAAGTCTTTAGTTTTTTCAGCATATTGTGTTAAAAGGAGTACTTTTTACTTGAACTGGGAGATTACTGTATTTGCTGGACTGTTAGTTGAGGTTCATAACACGAACTTGTAAGAATGAATTTCACTGAAAGGGTGACCTATGCTTGAAATTAAAGAACATTTTTGGATTGCCCTGGCATATCTTTCTTGTACAGCGCTGTGCATTTGCTAGCACTGCTTAATAAAGAATATACTTACTTATAATTTGCAGTTCTGAATAGACAGATAATACAAGGAAAGATATTGAAGTATTTTTATGATTGAAGGTGACCGATTTCAGTATTGTAAGTTAGCACTTTAACAACGAGAGTGTACTAAAAGCGACCAGGAAACCAATTCAGCTTGTCATTAAAGTGTTAAATGTTAGACACCTAAAAAACTAGTTGAAACATGTGTAAGATTTCTTAGTGTGGCTATCAAGCTCAAAGATGTAAAAACAGTAGTGCATCTAATGTAGTAATATTAAAAATTTGGCAAATGCAAATTTTTGCATATTTGCATAGATCTTAAAGATAGGTGTGATTGATATCTTAAAAAATTGTGGTATAGTATTCAAGACCTTCATTTGAGATGCATAATGTTATGTAACTGTTTACCATAGGAAGAATATTACTGCTTACTCAAATCAAGGATACTTGAAGGCTTGCATTGGGAATGTTGACCAGAGATCAGTTGTGTTTAAAACCTAATTTATGGAACCTATACTAAACTCCTGTGGGAGATACGGAGCACTGTGTATGCAGTAAGAGTACTGCCAGTGTTACTGAACTAAAAGTAGTAACCAGTGCTATGTAATTGTTTTAATATTGTCAAAATTAAGCAGTTCATCTCTTGCAGCTCCTTTTTATTTTGACTTGTGCTACAGTTGCAGTGGATGGCTTTGCATTTCCTTTGATTAATTAAGAATTTATGCTGCGATTGGTATGGGTCACGAATATTTATAATTTACTATTTCTTTACAGAAATTGGTGATGGACCAGCAGTTAAGTTGGTGAATACTCCTGTGGTTGATGAAAAGAATTTTAAAGAACTTCTCTCCATACACATACTACTGGTAATATTGTTTTCTTACTCATTGATCTGTCAGCCAGAAAGTCAGTCAGTCAGTCAGTCAATCTTTTAGTTGGTCATTTGGTCATTGGCAAGTTCCTCTTACAGTTATTCACTCATATTTATAGTCATTCAGTCCATTGGTCACATTTACTGTGCTGTTATTCAGCCGTCCAATGCCATTTAACGAATGTTCTTACACAGGCCCAGAAGCGACATCCTGAGTTCCAGACATTGTACGAGAATACACTTCAGAAGATTGTCATAAGCTTCAACAAAATTGATGTTCTTCTTCATCGAGAGGCACTTCTGAACGTGATTGAGTTGGTCCAGATGCTTCAGGCAGCAACCAGCAAAAATAAGGAGAAAGAGGAACGAGAGACAAAACTGTCTAGACGATTGTCACGCCTCTCCATTGCTTCTGTTTCAACGGCAATGAGGAAAATTGAACCCAAAAAAGGTGAATCTTTTACTTTTGACGGGTAACGTTTTTGGGCTTACAATTTACTTATGTCACATAGTAAAGTGTGATGTCCCAATTCGGAGGAGGACTACTACCTGTATGAGCCACTCTCTCAGTATCCCGACTTAAGTGCTAGTTTTCTCATAGAGAATGCCTATTGTTAAAAGTTAATGTCTCTGCATTAAGACAACTCCAATTTTGTGCAATTCTGCTGGAATAGACATGCTTTCTTACAAGCTGCCTGAGTTTTCAGAGCTTGAGCAGAGGAGAAGAACTTGTTTTGGTCTACACAATCCTATTAGAATTTCTCATCACTAGCACTTCTCATCATCCCTTTCCTCATGCTCTAAAGAAATTTCCTCAGTCTCAGTTAAATCGTTATCCCTTTTCCGTACTTGTTGTGCTTCTTGTCATTGCTCTGTTTACTGGATATCCGTCTGTAGATATGTAGATGTGGCATCCAGGTTTGAGTGTGTTTCTACTAAAGGGGACTGTTAAGCGACTTGTACAAGCTCAGAATAAAATTCCTGTGTCTTGTTTCTTATGGTTTGATATAGTTGCACCATTGGTTGATGCCTTATGCATCAGACGCTGGTGCTGTAGAAGTTGTTAATTAAGAATAATAATTTATTGAGCAAATAATGCATATAATTATTGATGTTACCTTGTTTATGTGTTAGCCATTAGCTGTGCTTGTTTTGGTTGCTGACCACTAGCATGCTGAAGCTAAACTATGGTTTGTGTTTGCCATGCTATATGGAGAAATGAGATTATTTATGGAACAACATTCCCGTGTATATATTTCTGGATGTGTGGCCTAATGAAATTGGCCCGTTTAAAGGCGTTCGTTTTCTGCCTATTCGCCACATAAGTAAATGTTTAAAGCCATTAGTTTAGAAGAGCAGCCTTTTAGGGTATATTTAAATTTACTTTGAATGAAGTTTGAAACAAAACTCCCTCCGTCCGTTTGTATGTGGATGCCATTTTCTAAACAGTGACGTCATTGTTCATGAATATTCATTAGTTGGAAGCTGTTGTTGGCCAGGAACTTCATGAAGCCTGTGGCAGCATTATATTGATTAGTTGGCAGCCAATGAATGCGCAACTGGCGTAACATGGAAAGTTGACGCAGTAGATTTCTGTTCTTTTATTATTAGTATGGTGGAATACTTATGTTAACCGTGGCCTGTTTTGTTGTAGTTTTTCGTAGGAAGACCATTGTAGAACCTATTGAAGTTGCGTTGATGGCTAGTCTCAGCCATCTATCAATCAGCGTTTGTAGCCACAAACGTGACCTTGCTGAAATAGAGGTCATCGGTAGGTTGAATGATTAAGTGTGAATATTATTATTACTAAGTCCTTGTTCCAGCTGATACAGACTTGTTTACGCACTAACAGTTTAACTTTAATTCAGCTTAATGTAAACTGGCTTCATATCTTTCTTATTTAACGTGTGGTATAGAGAACTGCAGTGTTACGCTAAATATCTAATAGGAAGTTGGATTAATTAAATCATATGAACATGACCTGAAGGGCATATTTCCTTTTCACTGATTTTTACTAAAACTTGATAACCTTGCTAAATAATAAATTTTAACAACAAAGTTTATATGCAGCCATCAACATTTGTTTCATGTGCAGGACTGGAAGCCAAAATAGCGGTGATGAAGAGCCAAACTTTCATTGAGGCTGCTTTAAAAGACATTGATGTGTATGACCCATCAGCAGATGCCATTTTTCCAGAGGTACTTGTTCTTCTTATTTCACTACTTTAAAGCCAGTGTGGTAACACACAGTGTCTGTTAATGGACCACCAAATGGCAAAATGGATATCAGGTCTTGGATGTGAAGAAATACTGTTACGAATGGGTAAACCCAAATCCTAATGGTATGTATGTATCAAGACACATTGTATAGTGCTTCTTGGGTAATTGTAATTGTAATCTTGGTGGATGCTATATGGATGTTATGAAATGATAATGCTGACATTAGTTCATCTAATTTAATCTGAGGACTGAGTAGTCCAGAAAACCACCAGCATGTGAGAACTGAAGTGGTAAGTAATAAAATGTGAAAGGAGAGGCCAGGCAGAGAGAGTGAATGGTGCTGAGATGAGCTTTATATTGATATGAACTGATTTATTCTGAGGATGCTGGGCTGATGCAAACAAAATGGGAGCTGGACCAGGAAGACAAGGAGCAGCTACTTAACTTTGTGCATGAAGCTCATTATGTGACTGTGACCGACATATAGTGTGTCTTCAGTGGAATGGTATTTAAGGTATGCATGTGGGAAAATGGGATTAAGGGTATGGTATGATACGTGACAGTTAAGCAATTTGCAGCTAGAAGTTTAATATATAAAATTGTGTTATCTAAGATGTTGAATAGACTAAAAGAATGAACAAAAAGTGGAAGTGACTTTGAGTAAGTTAAGTTACTTTGCACATATTGATGCCAAAGTGAGTAAGAAAGAAAAATGCAAGTTTTGTGATACACTGGGCTAGTGTCCAGACGTTTTGTATTTGCGTCTTGCAAGTTGTAGTTTGCAAGAAGGAATGAGTGACCTCTTTCACTCTGCACTTTGTGAGAGACTACATGTACTCCAATGATTCAGTGCATTCCCTTAAGGATTACCTTGAAGGGGCACTAAGTAAACTGTCTATTCCATTGCAAGAAATGAGTTATTTACTTGCTTATCTATGTAGATCCTTGCATTTGATGGTGGAGGAGTATTTGATCTTTCAATCGTGGTTTACAATGACAGCACACAGGGTGCAAACTACACCAATCCTCAGTGTGTTGATACAAAGGTCACGCTCAGCACCGGTTGTATGCAAGTTGTCTTTCTCAACAAGTTTGTCCAGGATTTGCTGGTAAGAAGTGATGGTGATCAAACTGGTGATGTTTTAATGTTCATTTTTTTAAAACTTTTCCTTGGGAAATGGTGAAGTGCCATGACTCATCATTTCAGGTCCTGCTTTCTAGCTTTCTGTTTTCTACAAATCCATTGGTGTGTGGTAGGCCAGCAGTGGCAGGGGCCAGGGGGATGCTATTACTGTAATTCATATTAGTGATACTAGTGAATGTAGGTCAAATTTCTCATCATATCTGGGGCATTTGTGGCTGTAGTCATTTCTTGTGCTCAGAACAGCCCTGCCAGTCACCGTTGTCACTTAGTCAAGCAGCTATATTGGTGGTATACTATTAATAAAGTTTTTCTCCAATGATGACAAAGTTAATGAATACTATCAAATTAATTATTTCAATTAAGATAAATCCACAAACTATACATTAAACTTTATTAACCATACCTGTTTTAATTGTGGTGCTAACTGCAGTGTCTCTCTGTATTTAGTATCTTTGGTAACTGCATGGGATTATTGAATAATAGTACTTTAGCACAATTACATTGTCAAAATTATCAACTATGGCATTAAATATGTTGCAAATCTTTAGAAAGTGCCAACTTTTTTATTTCTTCTGGATTTTTAAACATATAAATTGGTTTAGGAATTATGCAGGTGATTCTGCCTTTGTTAACAAATATGATTAGTGTTTCTACCCGAAATATGCATTTGGTTGTAGTATGGGATGGTTAAGACTGTGGTGATGGTGTCAGTGATAATGAATGAAGAGCCAAGTACCATAGCTGAGAGAATAAAGGCATATCGTTGGTGATGATGACAATACAACATTGTTGATTTTGTGGTTATTGATGTTGATGGTGGGGTGAAGAGAATGTCAATGAATAAAAAACAGAATGATGAATGACTGAGCTCGCTTGATATATTGTACATTTCCTCTGGATCATTTTTTTTGCTCATCAGCAAAGCAGGAAAACTGATGTTGGTGTTGGGACAGATTTTTAATTATTCTGTTAAACTGGTTTGCACAGAACTTCTTGAATCAGTTTCAAGCGGCCAAAGACCGAATCACTGCTGCTGGCTCGGCAGTTGCAGACAAGGCGGCAGTGGCTGCCCAAGATTTGTCACAGAAGGCATCTCGTCTTTCACTTGACATTAAGCTCAAGGCACCTGTCATCATCGTTCCGCAGAACTCAAAGTCGACTAATGCTGTAGTAATTGACCTTGGAAAACTGAGAGTGACCAACAGCTTCCAGATGCTGAGCCGGAAGGATGGAAGTGGACTTCCTGCAGTTCTGGACTGCATGGTTGTGGATCTCACTCTTATGAAAATTTATAGGTATCAAGTTTAAATGTTTTACTTTATTTCTTATCTAAGTTTTTATGATCTCAGTTTATAATATAAATTAATCTTGCTTGTTTTGTAGCATGTTGTGTAATGGTACATAATTGCAAGAAAATACAGAAGAAAGTACCATTAATGAATATCTGTGGATGGTGTTTATAGTAAACATTAGAATGTGCTACCAGTGGACCTTTGTTTATTTCCAAATAAAAAATTATCCTAAAAGCAGACCCATTTATATGCATCTGCTTAACTGCTAATTGTGTGCGTTTTCTTCTGCTTTCCTTCTCTACAGTTCTTATGGATGTCTTCAGTTTAGTTGGTCTTATATTCATATATGGTGTTTTTAGTTTGCTTTATGAACAGTTGATAGTTAGTTTATTTTATTTTGCTTTTTGCATAGTTTGTGTTCAAATTTTGTATATAATAACAGTAGCGCTAAATTAAATTAGGACTTTGACTTCTCACTTATTATCTATAGTAATAGGCAACCCTAGTTAATTGAGGCTTGAGCCCATGCTTGGTTTCCCTTGGTATCCCACATGAATGCGATCTGTCAAAATTGGATAATGATGATGATGATGACAATAGAGATGATGATGATGATGATGATGAGCAACTAAAACATCTTGATTGCCAGTGTACTTTTGCTTTGAAACTGGATTTTACATCATTGTTTGCATTTTGTCTTTTATAGAGTGAGATGAAATATTGTGATATGACCCTATGATGTGATTTTAGGGCACTTGTGGAAGGAGTTAATGTGAAGGCTGAATGTCTCATCGTATCTCCTGTCACGCTTCAAGTTAATGTGACACGTAATCTGTCTTCATCTTGGTATAATGATCATCCTGATGTTGAAATATCGGGCAAGCTGTGCAATTTTTCGGTAAATGACCGTTGTTACAGACTTTGCTATTTATTCATCACATAGTTAGTATAATAGAACATTTTTGCAGCATCTCTTTAAAACGCTGTGTAGAAACTAAATGCCTATAAATCTAGTAAAAAAAGCTGTGGATGGTAGTTAGGTGAACTGCCACTCAAATTGTGGCCAACCTGAAAAACTTCCGATAATGCAATTAAGTAGTTATGTTGTGTGATATTCTCATGTAGTGTTAAAAGTCGGCATTATTCCATTTTCTTTGGCCTCAGCTGTGCTCTGGGACTATGTAAATCGTCATTATTATTATTATTCAATTGAGGTTTTGTCAGTTTGAAGTACCTGTAATTAGGGGTCCACCGGTAAGACATTTTCCGCTGGAAACCGAATCCGAGTATTTGGATGTATTTTTGCCGGAACCGGTAACGAACCGGTAACGAACCGGGTACCATTTGTTCCATATGCGAAGCTTCACATTTTCATGTAATAAGAAATTATCGACATAAATTTGTGTACTTGTAATAAGTGACTAATACAATTTGAATTGTAGTCATTTCTGTGCAGTTGTGAAGTTTTCTGTGTAATTGTTTTAAGGTTCAACATTTCTAATTTTATATACGTAAGTTTATTGAATAAGTTTTTACGGAAAAAAATTTTTTTTAAAGAAAAATCTTTTTTGTAACTATATGCGTCTACAATATTTGCCGAGGCGAATACTTCCGGAAACGGGATTTCCGGCCGAACCGAGTATCCGAGCCGGTTTCCAGTAATGAGTTTCACTTGAAATGGCCACTGATATAGCTGTGCATTTACAATTACAAAAGAATGGTAATTAAAATAATAATAGTGACTCACTAATTAAGTTGATTCTGTTATCAAGGATGAGGCATATCAATTGTAAAGCTCATATAAAAAAGTTTGCTGTTTTTAGATTTTGCTTAGCCAGGGAGATTACACCACCCTCATGCGAATCCTGAACGAAAATCTTCAGGAAAGTGTGACACAGGATGTGACATCACCTGCTGATGCATCCAGTGGTGATGAGGTCAAAGGTTAGTTTACGTGCATTGGGTTGTGTGGTTTTAATACCTAAATATCTCTTTACCTTCATAACATTAACAATTTCTCCTTTGCATTTTCTCAAAGGCTTTTGTGTGATTGTGATTAAGCTTTAGAGATGTTTGTAAGCATTATCCCTTAGAAGACAGAGAACACAAGCAAGAACACAAAAATAAAAATCATGATATGTGTGACCAGTGTAAAACTTGTGTGGTTTACTGAACATTTGTGTAATAGAATGCCATATTTTTCATCCAGTGGTAGTCTACCAGAACAATTAACTATTCATCGTTAAGTTACACGGAGCTCAATGTTAGGCCCTTTACTTTTGTTAGTGTTGTTAATGTCAGTGAAATTATCAACACTTCTGATGTGCTTTATTTCATCTTACATGTCTGGTGAAACCCAAGGTTTTCCTGATGGAAAACTCCACAAGTGGCCCCCTCTTAAAATGCAAATAATGAGCTGAAAATAGTCGCAGGTTGGTTCAAATTTAATTAATTAGATCATTTAATTTGAATAAAACTAGTTTCATATTGTTCTGATCCGATCCGAAAACAGTTCCCAGTTGCTGTGGCACCAACAGAAAGAATAGATAAGATTTTGCAGGCGTTGATCATATAAATTACTTTTTCTGTCTGTAGAGGAAGTGCTTGAAATCACTCCAGCTGTTCCACTTGCTGGTGGCAAAAGGTTGGAACTGCCTGCAGTTGAACCATATGGTCAATCTAAGGTGGAACCTCAAGTTCCAATAGACCGTTCCATCACTCCAGGGATTTACTCCACTCTCAGAGCTCACTTCACAATCGAACGAATTGAAATGGAGCTATTCACTGGAGACAGTGAACTGGTAACTAATCTGCTTTTAAGTAATTAACCTGTTTCATGAATTTGAAATTGATTGAGACTTTCGGCCTGGCTGCTTTGGGAGGGGAGCAGCTTTAGTAGTTACTATCTGGTGATAGTGGTGTTGAATCATGAAAATGTAGTGTCCTGGTTTTCAGCAATAGAAGAAAGACGTTGATGTTGGAGAGGTTAGGAAATTTTGCTACTTTGAAAGTAGCACAAATTAAGTGAAAAGACAAACTTATGGATTTAGAAACAAGATTCAGCTTTGAAACCACAACCATGTTGTGGTTTCTTGTTGAAGAAACCACAACATGTAATTTGTGTATGGAATATTAAAAAACTTGGAAGAAGAATTATTCTTCGTGTTTGTTGGAATTGGGGTTATATTCCAGTTATTTATTACTATTTCCTTACACAGTGCTTTGTGGCATGTGTTTAGAAATAAATTTATAAATTTACAAATTCTCTTGGGAAGGTGAGAAAGTAGTGTTTATTTATTAGAAGGTATAAAATGATGAAAGCTGTCGGTGAGATAAGGTAGCAACAAACTTCCTCTATGAACTAGAGCCTTCACATACACTTCTGTGGTTGAAAATTACTTTTGATGAAAGGCAGATACGTTAGATAGCAACCACTGAACACCTTTTCCTTGTACTTTAGTTTGATAGTGAATTATTAGGTTGACATGATAAAGCAAGATTTACTCCCAGATACTGGCAAGTGGCTGTTGTTCTGATTAATGGCCACCATGTGATCAGTTTCACTCTGTGGCATTTTAGAGAAGTTCAGAGAGGCCAAAGGGTAAGTTGACTCAAAGCACAAACAGTACTGCCATATGAAAATCTTTCCTTAAAGGTTGAATGACTGGGCACTGAATGGAAGTTGTAAGTGGCAAACGAACATTGTGTTTTTGCAGACCAGTGGCATTGGTCTACGTGATGGATCGAAGTCGTTGGCGAAGCTTCAATTCCTGACTGTGATTTTTGCAGCAGACATGAAATCTGACAAATCAATGTCAGCTGCTGTCAGTTTGAAAACTTTACATCTCCGTGACTCAAGGCCTGCAAGACAAAGTGGCATCACTCGGTATGCCAAGACTAGAATAGAATGTAGTAGCTTAAGATGAGTAGACTGGAATAGTTTCAGGTGAGATATAATAGGATAGGGTAAAGTATAAGATCTTTGGTTTATTCAATCATTCATTTGTAATTTTTTAACTAAGCATTTATTTATCACCATTTTATGAACCTCTGAGATAGTAGTTGGCCTCATCCTGCAAGCACACACGCTCATGTGCAAAGTCTATGGTGAAAACATCTCTATGGTGAGATAAGGTAATCAGTCATGTATTACCTGCCCTATTCAACCATTGTCCCTAGAGATAATGGTGCCACTGAGGAGTTTTTTTCTTGAAGTGGCACTTTATAAGTGTCAGATTACAACTACAAAAAAGAGATGTGGTCATGGTTTTGTCAGATTTTTGGCTGCTGTGCCATCAAAACGACAATAAGGTACATGACAACCTTATATCTTATGAGCTGGATGGCTTCCCAATGAATTGTCAATTTCATCTGACACACCAGGATTCAAACATTTGGCGCTGAGGAGAAAGGCCATTGCATCTGCAGTTTGCCACTGGGATGTGTTGATATCCATGCTAACCCATTTTCTCAATATTGATATATATTTGTTTATGTATTGAATTAACAATTGACTTATTTTCATGTTTCTTGTAGTTTGATAGGTCAGTCTACGAATTTCAGTGATCAGTCCAACATGGCAGATCTGACTTATGAACAAGATGCCAATCTTAACAAAGATGGTTTGTTGCAGTTGATTAGTAATTGTTATGCAAAACACTGTCCCCATATTTAGACTCTTAGTGCTGTAATGCACTGTCATTAGTTATGATGTCCTGGTAATGGTATATCTTATAACCAGCTGTGTATGCACATGCAATTTTACATACTTATGTTAGAACATATATATGTGTGCAGGGTGGGCTGGTTTTATACTTCCAAATGAAGCAAACTGACCATAATTACCTGTATTTTATCATAACATAAGAGTAAATTTCTGCTTTCTGACTGAATTTGGTGTATCAGACACAGCCTGTGCTGAAATAATTATCCGGTTGGTGTGTTGACTTCCTCCCATGAATGTTTTGTGCAATCTCATGTAGATGTGTCTTACAGCTTAACCCTCATATAAGGCGACCGTCAGTTAGGACTTTCAAAATTGTCAGTTTTTAAGCTTATGTGCAAGTAGGACATAAATTAAAATTGGTATCAAAATCATGTTGAAATTGCGTATGCTTTTCAAGTGAGTTATCTTGAGCCGATTTATTTGTGCTGTTTATCTGAGGGGTTTAACTTGAAATCAAACTATGTAAATGTTGAATTGCACTTTGTGTGTTTATAATAGAAATGCATTGAAATTCTGTAGTGAGCATGCAAGTGAATGGTCTGTTCGTTCTTGTCTGCCTGGAGCACCTCTTGAAGTTGTCTGACTTCTTCGTCAAAGGTCTTCCCGAGACAAAGCAGCCACCTGCAACTGTAACCGAGGTTCCTAAGCGTGGTGAGTAACTGGGTGACTTTAAGCTGAGATACCATTTTGTTCTGATATGAAGTTTAGAGTTATCTGCATTACTTGGATGCCAATTGCAATCAATAACGTGTCTGCATTTGCATAGTCACGTCCTATCTTTCTCCATCGGACCCATTTTGGTTTGACCTTTTGACCTCTGCATCATTTTCTGAATGCTGCAAAACCTGAACTGATTGGATGTTGACAAATAAGTAAACGACTATTAAATTCCATTCAGAGTATGTTGCATAATCAGATATATGTGCAAAATGTGGCAGATTGTCGAGTATATATGCAGTGGAGTTGTGGAGTTGTTTATGGCAGTTGTCAGATCCAAGATAGAGGAAGACCAATAAACACAACTGCAGTGAGTCAGATGCAAGAGGGCAAAGGTGTGCACCAGAGTGGTGGTGAGAGCATTTGACAAGGTCGTCCATATGACTCTGGTCTGCCTTTGCTTGCAATAACTTGACCTGCTGATGTGATATACTGATACATGATTGGCTTAGGTGAGTCCTCTGTGGAATAACATGGCAGGATCCAGAACCGTGTGCTTTGGCTTAGAGGCTGAAATGTTGATACCGATGAGGTTTTGCCACTTTTGTTCTAAACTTGTGCCTTCCCAATTTGTATGAGCCAATTTATGATTGGGTTCATATGTAATGTCTGGGATTGATCTGTACTAATTTGATAACAGCATTCATGAAAGAAGTACGTGCAAGAATTAGATATCAGCTGAATGGATCTTCAGGTTATTAGCACACTGGAACCAAGAGCAGCAACAACATCCTAGGTTCATTGGATGGATTCAGATTGCACTAAATCGATTCCTGGAATTTTTTCTCAGGCTTTGAGAGATTAACAAAATACACTGTTGAAATATCCAGCATTCAAAATACATGTTGCAAGAGTATGAAAACGAAGGGCAATAAGAAGGTCTACTTACGTTATATTGCGTATGAGTAAAGTGGATTCTGACTGGGATGATGTGCCAGAAAATAGAAACTGAAGACGGATGAGTTGCGAAATTATGCAAACTTAGAGGATGACTTAAAACTGTTAAGTTTTTAAACTTTCTTTTGACAGAACCTGGTCCTAATACTACTGTGCCTCAACCACCTGTGATAGTGGACGCACCCGGTGAGATGAAGGTCAAGTTCTCTCTCAACCGTCCAGAAGTGGTGCTAGTGGAAGATGCTATGAAACCAAACACCAATGCCCTCATTCTGGATGTGAGTTCTAGCTTCAGATGAAAAACTGTAGAATCTCGACTTTTTGTTGTTGCTTATTGCTTTTTAAGTACCACGGCCAGTACCTGGATTTTGAATATTAAGTTAAAAGAATCCTTTTTGTCTGGAGTAGAATTATTGAAAAGCCAAACTATTTCATGTGTTGACCATGCTGTGAGGTTTTGTAACTGCTGATATGTTGATGAAAGTCTGCTTCCTTATAACAACCAAGAGCAACAGCATGTAAAGTGTTTCTCTGCTCCCTTGCTGTCTTTATCCCATTGATTTAAGACCTGACATACTCAGTTTTAGCTGGCTGCAATCGAGTGCGCATGTGGTACAGAAATTTTACAACACTTGTTTGTCACCACTCATCAGGATTGGTTGTCAGGAGCGCTTTTCACTACTATGTGCCACTTGTAGAAACTGATTATAAAACGAATTTGATTTATTGTGGTTTGTAACAGATGCAACTGGACTTTGAGATGAGCTCATGTCCAACTCTTCAGAAGATGAATGGATGCATCAGTGGACTGTCAGTTGTTTCGTGCAACTATTCACAGAGTGGCAAAGACACGGCTCAGTCGCAGGTTTAAATCCACTCAACCAATTACTTCTACAGTGCCAGATTATTATAGCTGCTGAGTCATCATTCTTGTTTTCTTTCTTTCCTTCATCTTCTATCCAATGAATTACTGATCAGTCCTTAGCTGGTACAGTGTGGCTTGATCACTTAACTGGTACTGTATGGCTTGATCTCACAGCTGATACAGTATGTCTTGATCTCACAGCTGATACAGTACGGCTTGACCTCACAGCTGGTACAGTATGGCTTGATCTCGTGGCTGGTACAGAAGGGCTTGATCACTTAGCTGGTGCAGTGGTGCAAGAGGGCTTGATTTTTGCACACATTCTTTCTGAATGCTTCTCCAACTTTTAACACTTTAACGACGAGCGTGTACTAAAATCTATGGAAAACTAATCCCTCTCGTCATTAAAGGGTTAAAGCAATTAATGTCTGTGCTGAATAGGATTGATGCAATGGATTATGATTTTGAACTGTGATTTGACATGAAGGTATCCACTGGTTGATGCCTCATGTTTTACGGTTATATGACTGATCATTGAATTAGATGGATGATCAGGTAGAAAGTTTAATGAACCTGCTACATGAGTTTGATCCTATAAAATGGCTGATCGATTGTTGTGTATTTTAGATTCTCAGTCCTATCGCTCTCAAACTGGTGAGCAATGCCCCTCGTGGAAAGACACACCGTATCGAAGTGACGGTGTCGAACATCACGCTTACAGTTTCAGCTTCATCGCTGCGCATCCTCACTTCTACACTGTCATCGCTCTCAGTTCCACAGGTCTGCATTCCATTTGTCATGTCATTGTAGTCGTCATGTTATTCAATGTAAAACTTATTACTTTCTGAATTTCTTATTGTTATTGTAACAATTGAAAGTTGCATAGATTCTTGTTTTTGTTGATAATTTTCTTGTCATATGAGTCAATTTTTAATGTGAACCAGTTTGTAATCAAACATGAGTTTATCCAATATGCAGAATGACTTAATTTTCATAATAAAAATTATAATTTTTTTACAGAAATTGTCCGCTATGTAATGTGATTCCGTGAGATATTGCCTCCTTGGCTGCTGCTGCTGCTGCTGCTACTGGTGTGCATTGTAGTGACTCTGTCTTAATTTTATGTTAATTCTGTTTGCCAATTAAAAACAATTTCTCCAATGTGCTGATGACTTAATTTTCATAAGAAATGTTGTTTGCATATTTGTTTTATAGAAATTGTCTGCAAGGTATTGTGATTCCACAGGAAATGACCTCCTTGGCTGCTGCTGGTGATATGTGCAATGTACTGACTTTGTCTTAATTTTTTCAAAATTAAGGAGGAGAGCGCTGAAGATGAATTGGCGAAAATTCCGAGGGACTTGTGGACTGTTAGAGCAACAAGGGACTGTCAGTTCTGGTTTCTCAAGCAGAGTGAGAAATCTACATCTGCTTTTATGCGGTTTTTATTCATTAAGACTTGCTAATAAATTTTATGAGGCTGTAGATTGATTTTATAACGAATTTAAAGTAGTTAACAAAGATTTGAATAATTTAATTAGTTTTAGTTGGATGCAATTAGTTTTAGATTACATAAAATCCATCTTTTGTGCAATGTTTGAAAGGGCATATAGGACATTAGCCATAATTTGTGATAAGTCCTGTTTACCTTTATCACGAAATAATTGTCATCGATTAAAAATTAGTACAGGTACAAGTCTCCCAACATTATTGGCCATCATCTAAGCTTATCTCACATGTACCAACTCTTCAGTGTGTTGCTCAGGAATAGGCTCTGCAGGGAACAACACATGAGCTTGTAGTTGTTTCGGCTAACATAATCACGTACAGCCGGTTTAGTGTTTCCTTGATCGAAACATCACTAGTAACCTTGTTCAGTGTTCATCGTCGACAAATCCGTCTGATGTAACTATCTCAAAGTTCAGAATGCTGCAACCACAATGAATGATTGTGACAAAGTCACTTGTGTTCTGTGGCATGTATGCTCACTTACAGAGCACCACAGTCACTACTTTTCTATGCTTAGGCCTTGGGCAGGGCATGTTTATCTATCAGCTTAACTTACATCAACGGCATTTTGGCATTTTGGAGCTGTCTATGTTCTACCACAGTTATGTACAGAGCACATGCAGATCGTCTGCCTTCCTACTTATCTTCCATGGTCACACCTTGCAACTCCGTCAAAGGTAGCTCCTCTCTTTGATCAGCATCTGCTGGAAAGTATGTTGTTCCTGGTACACGTCTTGTCTTTGGCCGGCGTTCATTCACAGTTGCCAGTCCCTCCATCTGAAACTCTCTACCTCCTCATGTTCACAACGCTTTTAGCAAGACTGTCTTTTGCTCTAAACTGAAACTTACCTCTTCCTGTCTGCCTATGGTTCTTAATGGTTGCCTGGCTTCAATGTGCACTTCTGAACTTTGTAAGGGGGCATTATCAAATTGCAGTTGTATTGTATTGTATTATGACCTGCCATTACTGGTAATGCAATTTAGAGAACTCAGCTTCCCTTTTGTAGACTTAGGTGGAGCAGTGCCTGGAAAAGTAGAAGGGACTGCTGTAGAAAATGGAACTCCTGTAAGTGACAAGAACTCGTCACCAACTTCAGACAGAGCAGCGTCTCTCATCAGTCAAAGTGAAGAGGTTTGTTAAGTTTTTTATCTTCTTTTTTTAACCAATTATCTGCCAAGATGGGGAAGATATTTCTAGAGCACTTCTATCATCATTATTATGAATTTGCTCATTCTCTCTTTTGTGCTGTCGGCTCTAGGAGCCCTAGCGATCGTCATGCTACACGGTCTCCGTTGCCGTCTTGCTACTTCTCCCAGTAGCCCTTGAGTCGCGCTTTGGCCTGGGAGTCCCACCTCAGCGCTCCGGCCTGGGAGTCCCTCCATCCGCGACCATCGGCGTGGTTTGGTGTGTCGCATGACGATTTTCTTGGCATGATTAACAGGGGTGGTTTGCCATTGCCTTCCCCTGGTTTTGCCTGCCGTGCCCGTTCGTTCCCCTTCCTTAGGAAGGAAGGGTACTAACAGTCCGCACCACGAGAAGGTGGGCACGGAGGACTTTGGTTCACCAGCCCAGGTCGGATCCGAGTCTACGCTCATCAGAGTCATCGGTCAGGTCGCCTCTCTGCTTTACTCTGTAACAGAGTGACTGGTGAACCTTTGCGGACCATTTGCTCATTAGGTAGCAAAATGGATAAGAAAATGTTAATACAAAGGAATTATCAGTTAAACATATTCATTTTGAAACAAAATTTTCATTAATTAGAATTTTAGATTTTGTTTGATGTTTCAGCTCGTTCTTGCCAGCAGTCTTGTGATTGTGAAGCTGATGGGTGGAGTCGACAAGAGCACCATTCCTTTCATTATCACTGAGTTATGTCTCAATAATGTTCTTGTGAAAAACTGGTCTACCAAGGTACTCGTAAATTGTCGGATTTCCTTTATAAACTTCTGCAACATTAATCTGTATAATCTGTTGTTAAGTCATTAACACTTTGTACAAATTTTATATGATACAATACGCAATACAACTGTAATTTGATCATGCCTTTCGTACAAAGTTCAGAAGTGCACTTTGAAGACAGGCAAACATTAAGAGCCATAAGTAGACTGGAAGAGGTAAGTTTTCAGTTTAGAGAGAAAAGACAGGTTCAGTACATCATTGAGGAAGTAGAGTTTCAGATGAATGGACCAACAACTGTGAATGAATGCCAGGCAAAGGCAAGACGTGTACCAGGAACAACATAGTTTTCAGCAGATGCTGATCGGAAAGAGGATTGGCTTTTAACAGAGCTTGGGTGTAACCATGGAAGATAAGTAGGATACTAAATGATTTGCATGTGCTTTGTACATCATTAGTGTCAGCTTGAAGTAGATGTGTTCACATACAGGAAGGCCAGTGTAGAGAACAAAGAGTGGGTGTGATGTGGTCTCAGTACGAGAGTCTAAGAGACAGTCTTCCAGCCTGATGCATTATTCTAGTTAGAGGAAGCAGTGTGCATTCAGAGAAACCACAGAGTATAGAGTTCTAATAAGTAGTCAAGTCTTGTCAAAATAAGGCCGTGTATCTGCAATGCTGAATCTAGAGTAGAGCAAAGCTGTTGGATTCTTCTGAGATGAAACAAGCATGTTCAAGAAGTTACAGGTTTTAGAGAGAATGTTGAGTCAAGTAAGACTCCAAGATCCTAAACCAGTGATGTGTAATTAAGATTTCATAACTAATTAATTAGAATTAGCTTTAGTTCAAATTTCATGATTGTAATTAGAATTATTTTTAGAAGAACTAATTAAGTAGTCTGTCCAGTCGACCTTCAGTCCGTCTGTCAAATGAACCGACCATTTATACGACTGCTAGTCGTCCATCTGACTGACCGACCGCTCGTCCATCTGACTGTCCAACCATCCCCCCCCGATCGTATGTCCATCCGGCCGATCATCAGTCTGTCCAACTGTCACCCCGACCATCTGTCCTTACAGCCAACCTTCAATCCATTCATTCGCCCTTCCCCCAACCATCAGTTTGTCCAGCCAACTATCAGTCCATTCGTTTGTCTGAACATCACCCCAACCGTCAGTCCGTTTGTCTGACCGCCCCCCAAACCGTCAGTCCGTTTGTCTGTATATCCGGTTGTAAATGCCAATATTTAGTGCTACACTGCATTTCTTTAGGGTGCATTAACCAATGTGGAATGTTAATAGCTTTGGGAGACATAACACAACAGTGCATTAGAAGAAACAGCACGTTATCCAGGAGTGCGTTAACGAATCTACACTGTATCCGGTCTGTGTTACTCTAAATTTCTTTTTACAAGCTTTACATTTGTTTATTTCAGATGAACCTTTCATGCCAGATGTCTTTGGAAATGGCTTACTACAATGAAAAGCTGGCTGCTTGGGAGCCATTGATTGAGCCAGTTGAAGCAGGTGATCAGAAGGACAGACCATGGCAGCTCAATGTTGAGGTATGGAAATCATTTGCTGATATTGCAAATTGCAGGGAAAAGTAACACCCTTAATTTGCTTGCGAAGAGAGTTACAGTTAAAAACATATTGACCATAAATTCTTCTTTTACACTATGTTGCTTTAACGGTCACCAAAACAAAAACAACATCAAATATTTGTATACATTATGTGCATGATGTGGATAACTCCAAAGCCCCCTGACAATGGCAATTTTTTGTAATCATTGTATTTACAATATCTGCATTAGATTGTAAGATCAGTGCAACCTGTAAAGAGTTTGTTATAATGTATTATTTATGTGTATAACAGATGATGCAGTTTTTGAAAAATATTGATGAACATTTCCATTTTTTTCATTATGCAACTCCCTCTGGATAGGGTATTCTTTACATTCCAAAACCTGTAGTAACATTTTTGGGGCATTTGTCATTGCTTGAATTATGTAAGATATGTACAGAATGTATTAATATAACAACTTCAGGAAATTTTTAAAATGTGTGAGATTTGAATTTTTTTTCGGTTGATATTTATCTTTTAGGTTTCCCAGAACCCTTCAGTTGGTTCTGATGAAAGTGACAGTGACAGTGAAGCTCCAAGTGTCGCTCTTCCTCAGATGTCAATAAATGTAACATCTCATGACATACTTGAAATGACAGTCACCAAAACCTCTCTTGAAGTCTTCAAAAATCTTGGACAGGTAACATAATTATATAGTTACTGGTCAACTGCTTGGAATGGAGAAGAATGCTGACCTGCAAAAATCTGTTACTTTTAATTGTTCTTTGATTTTTATTTTATTACAAAATTTCGATATAATTTAAGTAATTTATGTATGTAACGTTTTTGTGTACCAGTTGTTTGGAAATGGAAGGTTCTCATTAAATATTATTTTATGTTTCTATGCTGAAACAATTGTTTATTGTGGTTTAAATAATTAAATTATTTACATTATGGGATGGAGTCATTTAAGTCACAGCTGAAGACATATCTTTTTAACCTTTCATATGACTGTCATTGACTTTTGTAACTCATGTACAGTGCCTTTTCTTCAGCCTCGGCTGTGCTACAGTGCTATACAAATCATCTTATTATTTTAATTTTTTTTCCCCGAGGTACATGTAATCCCTCAGGAGTCTAAAAAATTATTATTATTATTATTATTTTAATTATTATTATTATTATAATTATTATTATATGATTTTATGGTGAATTGTCAATTATACACAGTGCTTATATAACCGAACATGGGAGACATTGATAACACAGTCTGGCCTGTCATAAAGCATTCACCACAACCTAAGTAATATTAATCATAGTGACACTGTTATTATTTCATATTTATTAATCACACTCACACATATTGTACCAATTTATGAAGTCACCTCAAACATGAAAGCAGCTAGAAAAGATTCTTCATTCAATCAATAAATCAATCAATCAATCTAAACTTGATATAGCACCTATTCAAGAGGTGCTCCCGGCCCAAGCATGGCTGAAAAGAGTGGTTTTTAAAGATACGTAAAGGTCGGGCGATTAGTCATTGCTGATGGAATCAGACAATGTGGAGATTAAATTCATCAAAAGTGAGAGGTACATAAAGTAAGTGGTAAGTGCTAGTCTTCTTCTGAGAGGATGGGACAAAAGTGGCTGGACACTGGAACAGAATCATGCCACTTGAAAAGTCACTGAAACTGATTTGTAAAAACACAGTATGTGGATAAATGTAACATGATGTTCTTTTGTTTTGACATGCTAGTCGTTTGGTGAAGCCTATAACTTGGCAGAGTCCACTCTCACTGTGCGTGAAAATCTTGAGGCTCCATATGTCATTAAGAATGAGAGTGGAATGTATCTAACTATTCGTCTTGGTGATGAATTCATGGTGAGAAAAGCACTTCCTCTACCAAATTTACATGAATATCTAGATAATCAGGTCTCAGAAGTGCTGGTGCTTAATGGTTGTACTAATTACCTTATGTAACCAGTTCAGTGATTTGGATAGGATAAAAAAAAGATGCTGTAAATGCATTGCAATATTGTTGAAGGTTACATGTGACTGTTTTATTAGTGCATAGCTTCAACCACTAATCTCTCCTCATGTCCTTCATGCAGCGATGATTATCGTTATGGGTCTTTTTACTGAGCCAGAACTTTAATGAGCACATGACTTACGTAGTGTTTTATCCCGATATCTATACTGAATCATGATTAGTTTAATTGTAATTGCTTTTAGTGTATTTCCAGTTGTTTAATTATTTTTGCTTAGTTTCCTGCGGACTCTGACGGCACAATCAGCGTTGATCCTGGACAGTCTCTCCAGTTGTTCAACAGATCTAAAGCTCCTGAAAAGTTAGTTGTTGGTTTGGACAACATCTATAATGACTCGAGGGCTGACCTAAAGGCAAAGAAACTTCATGTAGTGGTGGGTGGAGTGCATATTTCTTATAAGAAACTGCGCAAGAAATTCATTTGCATGTTTTGTGATTAAACACGAATATATCTTTTTATGTTTACGCTGATGAGGTCTAAATGTATTCTATCTGGACATCAAACTCAGGTTACTTGTTCATTCCAATAGTCAGCACTTGTTGTGTCTCAGAAAAGGACCATTTCATGACTGGTCCTTTCCTGTGACGATACCTACCCCTTAGTAAAGATAAGATCAATTATATGACTTCATATTCCACTCTGTAGATGGGTATGATGACTATCATGAGTTGTCAACTCCCAATATTGATCCCAGTATTAGTTACATTGATTCTGCATTTAGGTGTTCAAGTAACTACATGAGTTTGGAAAAGATAAACTTTAAGTCACTATATAGGGATGTGCTAGTAATGAGTGCTTCCCATGCTCACATTCTGTACCATGTTTTCATACTTAGTCTGTTGTGATAATGACTCTATCGGACTTCTCTTGTGGCCTATGACTTTGACTAAGGCTATGACTATGACTTTGAATACTTTTTCTCTTTAGGCGACCATCAGTTGATGCCTTGTGCATTATAATAATGGTGCTGAGAAGTCATTTCATTAGGTACAGAAATCATGATATTATATTAGATTAGATTTTGTTCGACTCTTTTAAAATATGTCTATAATGGTTTGGTGACTCTCTGATTTAATTTTGTGTTTTAGTTTGATGATCTTGGTGAAAAACGGACACTGAGAGTGATGAAAGCTGAGAAACGATCTTTTTCCATCAATGCAAGAGGACAGATTGGAAACACTTGGCAGCTGATTGCCCAGTTTGACACCATCTTTGGCTGTAAAATCGTCACACTGCGCTCAGCTGTTCAGGTAATGCCTCGTGTCCACATTAGGCAGTTGACTCACTTAATTTACTGAATGAGACGTCTCTTTTGAGTAAAGTTTCATGTAATCTGAAAGTTTGTTATTCTCAAGCAGCAGATATTTTATCATTATTGGCAGATGCTCTCTCAGTTGCAGTCTTTGCCCTTCTGAGGTTTGCTTGGCTGATTCTTAGACGTAATTCAAATCTTGACTCTACCTCATCATGTGACCAAATTTCCAGCAGAACTGTGGTTTACCACCAACAGATGCTTTATGCATTACTTTTGAAAACCAGTGAAGTTTTAGGGATTAAATTACCTTCATCACATATTGTATACTTCAGACATTTTGGGAAACATTTAAGTTAGTAATTTAAATTTAAATTTAGTCACATATGAAATGGATGCTGAAGTTTAAGAATTTAGCGGTAGAACCTGACTGCCTATTTCAACTGTATGCATTACATTTGGGAACAAGTGAAGTAACAGATTCACTTACCTGGACAGTGGTTTGCCTACTCCACACTTAAGACCCATCCTCGTTGTATTCCTTAGAGATGCATTCTGTTCGGTGCTGCAGGTCAAGGCTTGCTGTCACTTGATACTGTCAGTTAGAATTAATTTTTGTGGCTTTAGGTGCACAACTCACTTCCTTTACCAGTGGAAATCTATTATAAGTTGTGCAACGATGCGATGGCACGATGTGGCCAAGTGGACCCAGATACAACCGTCAGTCTGCCGTGTGATGCTGTTTATGCTGAGTCAAGTGACATCTATTTCAAACCAATTGGAAGTGCGGGAAGTGGAAGGTTAGTCAACTTTGTTACTTATGCACAGGATCTCCTTTCCTTGGGGGGGGGGGGGGGAAGCAGCGCCCAGACACTAGCCAATAGTATCAAATGTAGGACCCTCTTAGTTGGTGTGACACTGTCCATGTCAGTTTGATTGGATCACTTGTTGAATAAAGTCACTAACTAGTGTGACTAACTTTAGCCTGAAGCTACTTTTATGGAAAGCTTCTAGTTAGCTGATTGCTTGCCACTGATGCTGTGTAAATTTTATCAGCAGTTATCTTACTTTGCAGTGGTTGATTTTGGTGCATAGCAAATGAGGAATTAATTCTTTATATGATGCAAAAGTGTGACATCAGAAAATTTTCGCATGTGCCACAGGTGCATAATTGCGACATTATAGGTATGCTTACTAAAACAGTTGGAAGTTAGGGATTTTTCCTATGTAAGAATGTTAACCAATATTTAGGGCAATAAGCTACAGTTTTCCCATTTATTATATGCATATGGCATGCCAAGATGGCTGCTTGTTTTGGTAGAGTGTCTTTTTATCAATTAATTGGTCATGTGTGTACATTGCTAGACAATTTCGTTCGTTTAGACTTCTTATGTGACCTATTATGCATTCTTGGAGTTATTTCTTCTGTCACCGCTGTTTCTTAGTGTTTTGGTTGGTACTTGGATGTTTGTTGTCCAAGTTTTGCCACTTCATCCAAACTAAGGGGTTTAACTAACTGGACAGTAAATGCTTAGGTTACTAACTGGACAGTAAGTGGCATAAGAATCCTTTGATCAGTGCTGATCATGCCACTGTGATGACATTCTGTGAAAAATTGCCGGCTGCAAAAAATGTCCCACACAAACCCGATAGCAGAGGGATGTGCAGACTTCTACCATCTGTGAAGGACTGCTTGGTTTTGGGATTTGTGTGTTGAGATCTTCACTGCCTGCATCACTCCTCTTCTTCAACTATACGTCAGAAATTCCAAACATTGTGTCTACTATCAGCTCTGGATTGGAATCCATTGGTTGTGCTCTGCGTGTCTGTGGGAGCTCACCAGCGGTGACTCTTCTAGTAGCCTGAGCACTGTTTGCGTAATGATTAACTTTTTGTTCTTAGCGACTTTAGCACAGTCTGATTAGCGTAGGCAGTGCTTTTGTGAGATACATACATCTAGTGTCTAGATAACTAACTACTAATGGTAATGTCAAAGAAAAATTTACATAGTGAAAGGGAAATTTATTTATTTGGGAAATCGTTTTATGTTTGTCATCTGTTAGTTACCTAGAAACATCTGAAGGTTGCGAGTGGAAGAACAGAAACGGCAAAGATTCAAGCCAGCTGTTTGAGTGCAAAGGCTCGGCAGATGAAATACCTTCCATCTACATCTCAGTCAGTCCTTTCTTCTATCATTCTATCATGCTGTTGGCTGTTATATGTTACCTTAAGTTGATGTTTCATCAACTCAAAAGTTGTAATAGTGTTATAGATTGGTATGGTGATAGTGTCATTAAAGAATGCACCTTTCTGCAACTTGGATCAATTTACTTTGAATGGCCTTTGAATTGAAATTTGCCTAGAGCAAAGGTTATTGTGAAATTTACGAGCACTCTAGGATTGATTTATCATAGGTAGGCCTATCCTAGCTCAACTTTTCCACTGTCAATTGTAGATGAGTCTAGTTGATTGACATTAACATAATCTATTGGAACTTTACTGATAGGATAACCTTGTATCTTCAGAGCAGGTAAAGGCCAGGAAGTCTAAAAGTAGAATCATTTGTCATCTCTGGATTGGTCTCCGTTGGTGGCATCTTCAAACCTGTCCTTCTTTGCTTATAAATGCCATTATCTTTCCTTCTCATTCGGATATGACGATATACCTCTGCTTCAACTGTTTGCCTTGCCTAGGTACTCATTTACGAACCACAAAGGATGGTGAACTGAGTTGGCTCAGATAGTTATGGGCAGTCATCTATTTGAGCAATCCTTAAATTCACTTGAGTTAAAGGCTCTGAGATTGAGATAATATAATATTGTTGTGATGTTTACTGAATAATTTTATTATTTTTAAATCAGAACAGTTGAAGTAATTAGTATTTGAGCAATTTTTGTGTTGCTACAGGCAAAGGTGACAGTGGAGAATGTTTACCATGAGTACACTACGGAGTTGTCAGCGAAATCCTACACCATTTCTCTCCTTCCGACAGTCGTCTTTCGGAATCTGTTGCCATTACCAGTTGTCTGCAAAATCGAGGTTCTTGTCTTGCTGCAGCTTTTTTTATTGTATATATTTAAGCCACTATATACTTGTGTAGAGCCAGTAAACTGATATGAAGCAACTATGAATGTTTATTAATGACTGAGTGTTTAGGATGAAACATTCTGGCATCCATTACAATTATCCACAGCACAGTTAAAGCATGAATTGTATTGACTGTCCTTACTGTTACTTACTAATTTCTTGACCTTTCATGATTTAAATCTAGTCTTTGAAACTGTTCTAACAGCCTGGCTCTTACAGATTTCTTTTATTGCACTCACAATTGAAAACACTCAGACTCTTCCCTAAAGTTCTTACCTTCTTTGCAACTGCATTTCTTGCATTTGTATTTAAAGTACATAAAGTACCGGTACTTGTAATGTATTTTTAAAAAAATTGATGCTCAAGATAAGTGTTTTCAGTTCATTTTGACACAGGTTTATTCTTTACCTGGTACCTGTAGCCACTAGTGTTGCTAGATATTTTTTGTCAGTGGACATTGTTGATACAAGACAGATTTTAATTTCAGACAATTGTTTAGTAGTGAGCTACAATGAATGAACTTTGACACAAGAAACTTTATACATTTCAGCATTTAGTATGATTAGTTTCTGAATTTTATCAGTCTAATGTAAGAAATTTATATAGCTTCCTGTCTAATCTACTTAGTGGGCAATATAGCCCTTTTGGGTTACCATTTGTGGCCAAAAATTACCTATTTTTTCTTGTATATTGATTTGTAATTTGGTTTGGTTACAGTAAAATTCTTGAATTCTTGATTAATTGACTTCTATATTGTCATTTTTTATAATGCCCAAGCTGTCAATCATTTTTGCATGCTATGAAAGTGTTAAGATGTTTGAGGAAAATGTTTGTTGTTATCTGGTAATGTTACAATTCATGACTCATTTTGACTGCTTATGGTTACTTTCTTGACCTTTCAATCTAGTCAATGAATTTGGGTTGCATTGTCAGTGATTTTGTTATGTTTTTAGGAAAGTACTTCTGTTGTTAGAGTTGAGCCGGGTATGAAAGCTCCACTGCTCGTTGCTCAGCCAGATAAATCAGCCATCGCAGTTTCTGTAAGAATGAGAATTATTTGCTATAGACAATCATTTTGTGTCTGGCCAGCAGGCAGAAGAATAATTTCATCTCAGATCAATTGACTGTTGGCAACACTAAGTTCCTTAACGGTGCTCTCCTCTGTGATATATGTCTCTTCTTTATTGTTTATAAACTACTGTATGATATTGTATTCTGTTCTCTTTTGTTGCAATACATTTTGTTTTGAGTGATTAGTTATCATTTGAATTGCATCATTAGACTCTGCAATGTTGCATTTCAGAATGATGTTTGTTGATTCCTTCAGGTGCTTTACCAGAACTGTGACTGGGTTGGACGGTACTGGATTGACTCAAAACCAGTTACTATGACTGTTCTTGCATTTGACTCATTTGCAAATGAAGAGAGAGTTACCCTGGTGAGTCAGGGTTGACGCTTTATGCTGGAATAGATTAATCATTCAGAATATAAATAAGACAAGAACTTTCTTCCAGAAATCCTGGTAGTTGAAGACTATTTTGTGTGATTGTGGTTTGACCCTGTTTGCATTTCTTCTATAAATGACACTATGCAATGCATCAGATTACAGGGCAGTTATAGTAAACTCGATACAGTTCAACTATCGTTTAAATAGTGTGTTTATTTTGTTTTACAAGTTTGGTATTTTTATCCTGCTGTTTTACTTTTATGCTTGGTGTTTGTAGGACTTGAGTTTACATTCTGATGTTAGCGCTGGTTATATGCAATTGTCGTTGTATTCTCCCTACTGGATGATCAACAAGACAGGCCATGATCTCATGTATAAGGTGAATGCATTCTGCACAACTATTCATTGCTATAGTGAATTAGTGATGTATGTTGGTCCTGTGTAAAAAGTAGGATTTCTTTTATTCTGAGCTTGTCTGGGTTCAACTTTAAAACCTTAGTAAAAAAACTTATGCTAAATTTTTGTGCTTCTATGGCAGTGGTTCCCAAACTTCTCTGGGTCGCGACCCACTTGTGAATATCTTGGCAGTCTCGGTACCCACTGTCTAAAGTTAAGCATTGTGTACTAAAATTTGTTTCATAAATTGGTTTCGACATATGCAGATTTACATACAGCGCTTAGAAATTTAAAGTATTAAAAGTAAACTTAGGTAAAAACAGTTTACAATTTATTGCAATCCAGCTAGTTATACCCCAATCATAGCCAACTGTTGTTGCTGCAACAAAATAAATGTTTCTCGAAATAATTTGGCGACCCACTTGCCAGAGCTTCGCGACCCACTTTTGAGTCGCGACCCACAGTTTGATAAACTCTGTTCTATGGTACCAGTGTCTAATGCTGAAGGCATGCGTCAATGGGCTAAGCAGCCAAGTCTTAAAGTCTTGCACAAGGGTCTTACACAGTTACTTTCACATGGTTATGGTTCAAATCCATGCATTACAAAGCACTGTGTGATAGTCTGTGAGATTCTGTTTCTTGTGAATTGTGCATGAGGTTGTTGTTTCTTGTAGTCCTTTAGGTCTTTTGCAGCTACATTGTTTTTATTGAATCTGACCATAATTAGTTCATATGAATGCAAACACTGACAGCTTTAGAAATAAAATAGAGACATGTCATATATCATTCTGTTCGTATTTTATTCCTCAGTAATATTCTGTCTTGATAATGTGTTCGTCTCAAAGTTTATTTATAAATACATGAAACATTAAAAAAAATAAAAATTAGAAATCCATAAAAAATTCCATGAACAGAATAATTAGCTTATGTTTCTTGTACTCAGTGATGACATCGACCCTAGAAATGTCTTGCCATATTTTCGAGAGCTTTCACAGCATGCTTGACCAATATATTTTATTTTATTTTTTGTACTTGACTGATGAAAAAAAGCTTAGACTACAGAGAAGTGGCCAAAATGAGCGTGTGTGTCTTTTTCTAATGAATGATGACATCGGCCCTCATAACATTCATTGCTGTCTTCAAATACCAAAACTTCAGTCTCATCCAACGTATTTGTTTGAGAGCCTCTACAACATTAGCTGAATGATAATAAAATTTATTTTCTTTGGACTGATCAGTAAAAGAAACATTTGACTTCAGAACTATGAAGAGGGGATTTAACTATTTAAAATTTAAATGACTGTATGTATTATGTAATTGCTTACAAAAACATCAGCAAAAGTTGCATTTCTAAATTTACCAAACCATTGGAAAAACTGATGTAAGGGAGTTTTCTTATTGTTCTATTTATATCTAACAGATTTATATCTACAGATATAAATAGAGCTATAAATATAGCTAATTATATGACAGATGGGTGCGTTTTTGTAGTGCAGTCATTAGCAACCACAATCGTTGCGAAAGAGTTAATAGCTCAGTATTAGTGTTCAATTTACTTTATGTTCTGAATAGTTCACACTTTGTCTGCTGTTAGTTTGCAATTTATTGTGATGTGGTTCAGAATGAAATTGAAGCATGCTGTCTGCACCTATTAGAGATGACCTTGCAGGGTCTACACATAAATGTTCATATGTTTACATTAGAGTTTAACTTGAACAGGCAGGAGAAGATTATGTTGTGAAGCATGAAGTTGATGTTGATGAAGCAGCTTTCTTCCTTTTCAAGAAGTCGTCTTCAGCTGCCGACAAAAAGGTAAATTGTCTCTTCCTTGTTAACAAATAATATAATACACATACAGTAAGTGTGGTATTAACAGTGAGGTTGTATGACCAAACCTTTGGTTAGCAATGCTGGAGTGACATTGCAAAGAGACTGTTGATTTCAGTGTCGTGCAAGTTTTGTTAATGATTGCCATTAAGTAAGTAGAAGATTGGAAATGGCATTCTTGTTGTAAGTGGATTTTTAAACATATCTGATGCTTAACTTGGCTCTGCTTTAATAGCTTTGCTTTCGTATCATGATTTTAAAGTGTTGTGCCAGAATATCAAATGGGAGAGGAATAAAGCTCAGATGAGGCTAGTTTTAAAACATATATATGTTTAGGCTTGATTACCGGCAACAGCTTGAATAAGTTGACTGATATTGACAAACACATTGACATCAGAAGCCATTTGATATGTTATAAGTCTTGTACATGTGATTAGTGTCTGAGATGATGCATTAAACTCTTGTCTACTCTTTTTCATCGTTGTTAAGTGTCTTGTATGTTATTGTGAGCTGGCTATTTCTTATGCATGTTTCCCAAGCGTCATTGGGAAAACCCATACCTCAGCGACCCCGATGCAGCAAGCTTGTCCAGCTTTCGAAGTGATCACCTCACTTCTAGTAATACCTCTGTTTCAACCGTTGATTCTCTGTCCTCCGCGACATCATTAACCGTTCCTAAACGACGTAAGAAGCGCTTACGAAGAAAGTGTCCCATTCATAGAAAAGTGCGAGTAAGTCGTGTAGTGAGCAACGCCTTGTAGATGGTAGTAGATTAGCCAGACAATTTTCAAGTGTTTTGTGAGAAACATTTCTTTGTGAAACAGTGCTTTATCAGTATTCCTTGTTGTTAAGATTGGGCAGGGAGCTTTATTTTCAGCAGACCTTCCAGTGGTTTTTCTTGTATTTTTGTTCATTTCACTTCATATAGGTTGTAAGTGTTTGATCATCCCTACCTCTACTCAAATTAATTTAAGTTTTAGCAAAATGTCTTCAGGGTGGCATTTTATCAAGATATTCTGAAGTGCCGTATACATTATTTAAATTATTACTGTGGTTTGAATTGTGTCAGTTTTTATGTCTCCATGCACTTTGAAGAAACAGATTAAATACTGATAGTTACACTTGTTTATACTATGTACATAATCCTTTTTGTACGTATTTACGTAAAGAAGCTTTTGTTCAATCCAATCAAATAGGGAAGCAGGATTATTATATTTTTTGGGTCTTTGCTGATAATGAAATTTTGAAACCAGTAATAGACAATAAGAATTTCTGAGGATCAAGGATTTTTTGTTGCAACCAATGATAGACGAGTGAATCCGTGTGTCAGTCAGTCAGTGGGGCTCTGAGTCAGCAAATGAGTGAGTGAATGAACTTAATGTGGTGTTGGGATGTGTCATGTGATACAAGACTGTCTTTTTTGTATTGTATCTTTGCCATTTTATCTTGTCTTTTTTCTGTATCTTAATTCATGATGTGTTCCTATGTGCTCTCTCCCACTGACCCAACTGCAATTAAATTAAAATTGATTTTTGCTATTTTATATATGAAGTTCATGTATTGTCATACAGGATTGCTGTTTTTGGTTTCTTTGGTTATAGAATTTTAATTACACTCTTAAAAGTAAATTTTATTAAAAGCAGACACTCATAGACATTAGCTGTTTGGTATCAAGTACATTTGTTGTTGTCTGGTACCATTCAGAGATTACTTAAGTGTGGTGAATTAAGCAATCTGAAGAAAGTCTTAAAGTTGTGAGTGAAATGAGCAGAATGAAAGAAACAGGGAGAGAGAGAGAAATATAATCTATGAATTTCTGTGACACACCTTTGTTGTATCTGTCCAGCCTTTATGATCATAGTTTATATTGAGAAATTTCTTTTTAATGTGCCATTATTTGTCTTACTAGTGATTCTTGAGACTCGTGTGGAATTTTCAGTAGCCATGTATGCTGTGTGTATTCTGTACTGGTAGGTTCGCAGTGTGCAATAATATTTCAGGAACACATTACCAACGTTGAGTGAAGTTTTTACTGACAGCAATATCGGTTCCTAACTAGATGTAGCAGAGTTTTTTTTAACAATGAATAAGATTCTTATGTCTTGTATATAACTATATGATATATATAGGAGGTATTGGCTGCGAAAGGTGACAATGTAATAGCATCAAATTACAAATTACTTAGGTATTTAACTATTTACTTAATTATTTAACTGGTTTATATGATCTGTGAATGATCCTTGTCCAATTTCTTGCTTTGCATTGACTCTTAAATAATTGTTGTTTTGATCTTCTTAAACTCTTAAGTAATCTTTTGTTATCAAATCAGCCTCTAATGTGTTTCTCTTAAGTGACACGATATAAATTTGCAGTTGCAAAATGAAGTTACAATCTAGACATATCTCTGTGTAATTTGGCTTATTAAAGACCTCTGTAATACATATTAGCCCTTTTTTGTATTTTTATCTTAAGAAGTTTTGTCAAATATAAGAATCTGTTGGAAGGATATTCTTAACTATTCTAGGCATCACTGAAGCTGGACGAGTGCAGTTGGTCGGAGAGGTTTTCCCTGGACACAGTTGGAAGCGTTGGTTCTATCAAATGTGATCGCAATGGACAGTGTTCAACTGTGAGTTGAAACTCAATTAAAAATCACTCTGCTGCAATTTTTTCTTAGATATGTAGCTCCAGGTGTTACAATAATCTTTGGTTACATTTTTTCATAGTTACTGAGAACCACCACCATTTTCATGTGTTAATTCTGGTGAAGAAAAACTATATTCTGAAGTATTGTTTTTAATATGCGCTTACATTTGTTTAAAAATGATAAAACCATTACTTTTTGGCGTAGTTGGTTCTTAGCTGCATTGAAATCGAAGTACGATATAAGATGGATAAAATATGCCTTTATTCGCAAATACAAATATTATGTACTGAAAATGGGTTGACTGTAAAGAAGTGTCTTTGGAGTTCCTATGGTTACGTTTGTGCCTCAGCCAAAGAATCCTTCAGTGCCAGGACCATGCACCTGAGAAGATTCTAAATAGAGGCATGTAAATAAATGTACTATCTTTATCTTCTTACTTTTCCACTGTTTGTGCTAGGTGCTTTGATTTGTGGACACATTAAATTATAAGTTATTGTGAGGTGAGCCATCGGAAACCACGTATAAAATGAGATAATACTAAAACTTGATAGTAACCTTTGTTAGATAAAAGTTAACAATAATTTCAAATATAGTCATAAAAATAATATACACAGCAGAATGTTTGAAAATTATTGGTACAATACATCATCTTGTATATGGTTCAACTTAGTTCCAAAAGAGTTGACATTCCAGGAGTCATACCTTAATTTACATTTGTTAGGTTCGTCTAGTGTAGACGAAGGTTTACCCGTGTCCTTCTGTTTATGGCTCCGAACTCTATTTTTCTTTCCAAAATTGGTCATGCAATTTAGGTTTAATTTCTGTGCATTCCATAAACTTGTATCAACTGAGTCTTTGTACAAGCATTTGGCAGATGGCAGCAATACTTGTGCAATACTTGCTTCATAAATTGGCACACCCTTTTTGACTCAAATCTAACTTCTGAGCTACATGCGTGACAAATTTATGCAGAGTTGTTTCATAGATGAATTCTGAAGTACCAAGACCTGTAAAATGTTTGACTTGCATATCACCACTATGTAATAATTGATCTATTGGCAGCTAAACAATGTGTGAATATCAACACACGACTATCAAATACAGCTTATTAAACTTATCTGAATATATGTAGCTTGACTCACTGCGATACATCTTACGAAAACTGCAATGAAAAGGAGAAGGAATTATGTCTTTCAAAGCATGTTCATGTGATTTAATTAAGCCTGCTTCCTATATTTAGATACTTCGCACTACATTGCAGTTCTTTGTACTATGTGTTAAATAGTACAGCATGTTAAGTTAATATCTTTAGGGACATTAAGCCATGCTCATGTTATGCAGAATCATGGGTAAACCGTTATCATGTAAATGCGTCCACAGTGTATATTTCACATAGCACTGTATCATGTCTCATGGTAACTACAGATCTTAGATAGCTGTAGGATCTCCACAGTTTTGTTTCAGGTGCTAATGCACTCTGTGAGTACCATTATGAGGAATGACTGTGATTGTTTTGTGTTAGGTTGGTGTGAAGATTACATTATCAAGCTCAGGCCTGACAAAGATCATCACTTTCACTCCTTTCTTTGTGGTTAAGAATGAAGCAAAGGTATTTGCTGCTTCTTTCTTGTTCAGTTGTGCTAGGGGTGATGAGGATGATGATGATGACGATGACGAAGACGATGATACCATTATGAAGACTGATGACAAAAAATGATTTCTTTAAACCAGCCAGTTTGCAGAAACAGGAACTGGATGTCATCATTCAAGCAAATCATTGATTACATCTATGGCAATTGTAATTACTGTAATGTAATGGTAAACTGTAAAGATTGCCCCATTTAGTTACATTTGATGTGTAATGATACCAAGAAATACCCCAACTTGTCCTGATGCTTTATTCTCATATCTTCTTGTTGGCTGGAAATTTGAAGTCGTTGCCCGTTCCTGTCGGCTACTTTGACTGTGTTGCAATCATGTCCAGACTTAAAACCCATCTTTAGCGAAGTGCTAACCCATTTGGTCTCTCTAACATCTTGGATTTTTATCTGGCATAACCAGAGAATTAATTCAGATGGACTAACATTTCGACTTGAGGTTATCAACCATCAGGTGACACCTTTTGCGTTGTGATGGTGACAGTATAGAAATGTTTATATTAGATTAGATTAAATAGCAGTTATGATGCTTTGTCATTTGTTTAATAATTTTCAAGCTATTCCTTTGGGCAGCTTTTTATCGATGGAATTTGTTTGTAGTTTGCCATTCTCTTCAAAGAACACATGCCTGGTTCGGTGTGGACTGAGGTGCAGCCTGGCGATTGTATCCCATTCTGGCCAGTACAGGTGGCAGCCAACAAGCAGCTGACAGCTTGCATCAAGGACACTGCTCTTGAGACTGTTCCTTTCTCAATAACTGAATCACATGCCACCTTTTTACAACTCTACCATGATGTGAGTACCCAGTGCACTGTGGCAGCTTATGAATGTAATGATGCAAGTTTTCTTCTTTTCAAGTAAATGTATATTGTTATGAATTCCAATTTCCTTCCTGTATTTGGTGATACATGTCGTAGAATGTGGAATGCTGTGAACCTAGGCTCAGAGGATTACCTGTTAAATAACTCTAGAAGATTCTAGATATTACTCAATAGATTGTACACCAGAGTGGCACAATAACACTGCCTTTTTTAGCCACCTGTAGGCAGTGTTACCACATTATAGCAAGGTTGTGTAAATAGAGCTGTCATCACTTTCTGTAGCTGAATTAAATTTGACTGTGCTATATCAGAATTTAGTGTTCAAAATCTTAAACTGCTGTAAATATAAACTAATTTAAAAACATCTCTTATCACAAAGCACACGTCACTGCATTAAAGCAAGACCATTGCAGTGGCGGATCCAGAGGGGGGCGATTGGGGCGATCGCCCCCCCTAAGAGTCCAAAAAATAATTTTTTTTATATTTAAATTTAAAAATTTGATATACTATAGTGTACTCAGTGCGTCTGATTTAAGGCGAGCGATCGATCGCTCTTCTTGGTCGCTCGCCTAGCAAAGGTGCCGGCGAGCGATTTACCGCTCGCCTAGCCGAAGGCTTCTCACCGTCGGTCGTCTCTCGCTGAGTTTGAGATAGACGAACATAGGGCCAGACCATTATTTTATTTACCTAATTGCGATTAATTTAATTTACTTACTTGCGCAGCGGTGATTGCGTGCCGTGACCTGTCCTAATTACTGCTGACTAATCACTCCAATTTCGTGCAATATGATTGGCCATAACAACTCGGCCGACACCTCACGCTGCGTGACATCATCCGTAACATCACCAATTTCCGAAATTATTTTAAACAACAGTGGTGGCCAAAATGAGCAAATCGAATAATAATGTACAGTTGAGCACGTATCTGTCATGGAAATTAGGCGACTCGTTCGATGTCGATGTAGTCGAAATAGAAAACCATCGGACCGTGAACAAAATTTACTGCATGTCCTGCAGAAAGCACGCCGATAAAATTCGAATGGATGGCCGGCTGAAAGGTCAAGCTAAAAATGAGTGTTCAACGTATGCCGAAGACTCAACCAAATTTGTGAAATCAGCCGTCGCACGTCATCTTACGTCAATGGTAGATTCCTAGTGAATGTTCATTCATTCATTCTGAATATATAGCGCCTCTTCAAGAGACGTACGCAGATAACGGAACTGAAGTGAGATAGATGTACTAAATGAGTACTATATGCAGCGATACGAGAAATTACGAATACGATACACAAAATACGCTGTACATAAAAGCTCCTGAGGTCGACCGCATATCGCTCGCCTACTCGGTCCAGCGCGATTGATTTTCAACCCGCCTACTATTTTCAAATCAGACGCACTGAGTGTACTACAGGATAAATGTCATGTGATTATTATTACGCATGTACAGCGCCGGACTGCAGTTTGAATATTACTTCTACATGCTCTTGCTTTAATCATGCTTTAAACTTGATAAGTAATTTTAATTCCTTTGACCATGGACGTCCATGAAATCGCCCCCCGTAAAGTAAAAGTCTAGATCCGCCCCTGGACCATTGTTCATATATTCATAGTGTGCTAATCCAGTTAAGAACTGGGAGCTCAGAGTATAATATTCTGGTAACTGGAAACTGATATAGCACCACTTAAAAACAAAAAACTGAATCTTATGACCATAGAAAAACATTTGAGGTGCACTTCGTAGATTATTTTGTCATAAAATGTTTTGGTGTAATCTATTCAAACAATTCATGTGGCAGTAATAGTTAGCACAACAAGATGGTCCACCAAAGATTTTCACAAATCCTGGTGATGACTGCCAGAAGCACAGTCCTTAGCAATGTGTGGGAGACATGGCTGTTAAAATAATCCTGTGTACTTTATGCAGTATGGAGGCATTAACGTTGAATGTCAGGCCATGGAAGGAGTCATCACTATCACTTTCAGTCACTACCATCCAGGCGTTGCAGCCGTCCTTATCGTCAACCACTCACACAGCTCTACAGTGGAATATCACCAGAAGTAATATTTAATTTTAAACTTTATTACTTGTATAGAACTTGTTTGCTGTCAACATATAAACTATACAAGTATACAATACATATATGTGATGTTACTGAGATCTTTATGTCTAGTATGATGAAATTGCAGAGTTCTTAACTCGGGACAGAATCATCACAAAAACTCTAGACTATGAACTAATAACCATGGTTCCTTGTATTATTACATTCTGACTGAAAACAATTTACCCTCAGAACGCTGTGAATTGTTTATGGATCTTAGGTTTTTTGCTGTGAGCCTTATCTTTGCTCACTGCTGACTGCAAAAGCATGTAGGAACTGCAACTTATTCTTCTGATTGTCATCCTTCTCCTGTTCTCAGGAGAAGGGCGACTCAACTTGTGAGCCTTGTCTTTGTGTGCATGTCCCAGTAGCTTCCTGGAAGATTGTGATTTCAGTAAAATTAATTCCCCAGAGGCTGGTTGTTAACCCCATAGGTATTCATCATCTAAGAGGTTAAGGTCGTGCAGCTCTTTAAAATGCTGTTTAGGGCTGCTATAGAAATATTTCACAGAAAACTGTTTCATGAAATCAATTTTTTCTGTTTGTCAGATTCCGAGAGGAGCAGGTTTTACGACTAGATGCTGGGGAATGTGCATTCTACACATGGCATGACCCTTGCAGTGACCGTGAGCTGATCTGGTCATGTGGAAAGTCCAAGGACAACAAAGATGAACTTCTTAAGGTCTCATTAACCCATTCTTCCCAGAATTTTTCCCCAGAATTCATTAAATTGACAGTGTGCCCCTACGCTTGGTAGAACAACAACAGTGCAACAAGCGTTACAGTTAATTGTAATAAAGTATAATAAGTTTTCTGAATCAGCAGACTTCTGTCTCTGAAATGTGTATCTTATTGTCTACAAAAGTTGACTTATATAACAAAGTATAAAACAGTCACAGATGCACAGATAGACATTGCATTTCTGGCATCTGGTTACAACTACAGCCTTTGTGTCTTTATGTTAGTCTGTGGGCTTTTATGTTGGAATTTGCAGTTCATCGAACATACAGCTTTCACTGTTATCTGCTACTTTTACCTCCAGTTCATCAGTAATTTCTGAGATGAAAGACGAAAACCTATCATCTGTGCTGTTCATGATATGTCTCACAACTGCCGACACATGTAGGCAGGGATTATATGCGTTTAGAAGGTATTTTGTTCACATCAGGCCCATCCTTCTGGTGTTTAGTTGAGTGTGGAACATACGGATCGTGTACGCCGCCTTTAGCCAGGTGCTTTTGTCTCAGCGGAGGACCCCGATGCGGGTCATTGGAGTGACCTTTGTTGGTGCTTCAATCTACCGACCGACATGCGATGAATATCTGCTGTGCGAACTCCTTGTGGCTTGACAGATAGCCAAACCTGCGTCATCTTCTACCAACGAGGGTCTGCTTACTGACAGCGTCACTGTGTGTGCGAGTGCTGTAACATGTCGCTGCTGTACCCTATTAACGCAGCTAGGCTCAGCGAATTTGAACAGCCATGCCATTATGTCCTCTGTCGACAGAAATTCGTTGGTTGGTTCCACTTGTGTGCGTGGGACTGCCATTGGTGACTCTTCTACTTTACTGTGCATTGTTTTGCTAACTTATGTAATATTTTCATTCATAATGAAATTTAGCTTCATATAGGCTAGCACTGAGAGCGCCTCCGATTTGGTTTACCCTTTGAGCGGCACTATATAAATGTGCAGTTGTATTGTATTGTATAGATTTCATATTAATTTTATGAGAAAAAGAGTTTTTATTTCTTTTGAAAGGATGGCACAGGAGAGATCTTTGTGGATGATGGTCATACCAAGCTCTACTGGATTTCATTTCTTGATGGAATGCAAAGGGTCTTGCTGTTCACAGAGAATTGCTTCATTGTTACTTTCTTAGGACAGGTCAGTGGGCTAAAATGTTTGATTTGGTTGTGAATAGGTTTATATAGGTCTAGTATGCACTCATTTGTTTGCTAACTAGTGTCATTAAGTGCAAATGCTAGAAGAACATTCCAACAAAAGGACAACTTTACCTTAGGGTTTACATGGTTGAGAAAGAATTGAACAATTGAACAAAGGTACAGTGAATCAAATGCAGTCACAGAGTTGAAAAGCTAATGCTTCAGCCACCATTGGATTGCCAAACAATGGAATGAGTGACTTAAAATTAAGTTAGTATTTTGTAAAAACTAATTTCTATTCAAGCCAGTTTGTGAATTTAAAACTACATTTGTAAATTGTGGTTTTTACTGTTTAATGTTTTTCAATTTTATGTTTGAACAGTAAATGGTGTCTGATGCACTGTTGTTTTTAGATATAAAAAATATTCTTAAACTTTTATTCAGCCAAAAATCACAAGAAATTTTTGATCAGATTAGAAGATAAAATTGGAATGGCTTTGATCTGGTTGAAATTGATGAAGCCTGTCTGTCAGTGAATTGTCTTGTGTCATGCTACTTTAAGGCTGGTGGCTTGGAGAGAATAGAGAAAGAGATTGTTTTGAGTCTTCAGGGCTTTGGGCTTTCTCTTGTCAATAATGCTGTGCCAAAAGAGGTTGCTTACTTTGCAGTAACAAAGTAAGTTGTCTTCAATCTTCATTTCGTCACAGATGCGATGCAGTAATGTAAGATAAAGTTTGGGAATTTACTAGTCTAAATATAGATTATAATAATATTTATGCTAGTATAAATTTATTTTGCAAACATGCACCTTTGTTTTATTGAAAGCATTTGAAGTTATGTAAATCTTGTCAACGTTCAAGTACAGGCATGGTGATAGGCATAATAAGATGAACTGAGTAAGCTAAGCTAAAATTAGTTCTGATAAATAGGAGAACTTAGGGAATTGTTTTATAAGAGATCTTTAACTTTAGGATAAGCTTAGTTAGTTTAAAATGAGGGAAGGTACGATAATTTCAGCTAATTTAAAACAAAGTAAGATGAGATTCTTATAAGATACTGCATAGATATCCCGATGCTTACAGATACTTGCAATAAATAAATTGCAGATGCTACCAACCTGAGAGCACCAAGTAACCATCCAACTGACTTTCTAGTTCATACGTCTTTCTGGAATTTATTTGGTATTAGAGTCTAAGAAATGACAGTTTTGTTGGGGTAATTTGTCTTGTTTTAGTTCGGGTATAATCTGGGAGCAAATGAAGAGGAAGCGCTTCAAGGCTGTGAAGACCAAGTACAACGTCGTTTTGGAAGACGGATACCAGAAGTACTTGGCAGAAATTGCAGCCAATGAGAAGAAGCCAAGCAGAAGAGCAGTTGATGTCAAGTTGGAAGTAAGTATTGTTGCTGTCTGTAGTTTGTAGTCTGTTTGAAGTAGAGCTCTACCAAATAGCATTCAGCGGAATATGAGTATGAACAGTAGGTAACAGCAAAAGTACAACATGCTGATGTTGTCCACTTACCCACTCCTTTGTCACATCTAGATGCGACTATTGTTGTTCACTTTATGCTGGTCTCCCTACTAAAGAGTTTCTTTATGTTGTTTCATGTATGGAACCAGAATGTCTTGATTATAATTTATTTAGCTAAATGAAACACATGTGCATTGCTGTGAATTTGATGATGTGCTGGTATCAAGGTATATTTATTCTGGTTATAACTTGGATGCAGGTGGACTATGGCAGTTCTCCAATGGTAATGTACAAGCCTCACAAGGTGAAGGTAAGGCGCTCATTTGAGTATGGAATCTGGCTACAGCATCGGACGTCTAAACATCAGACACAGTTGCACCTCAAGATACATCGTTTACAGGTGTGTCATCGTCTGTTATTTCTGATTAATGAATTGCTCTTTATATAATTGTGTCTCAGTCAAATGATCCTCATGTGATTCAGTGTCATAATTGGTTTATGGTTTCCTCGTGTCATGCATGACTGGTGAAGCCATTGAGTTGTGTTAAAATGTAGTCTGAATGCTGCTGATGCTGACGAGATGCTATCAAAGTTTCCAGTTACCTTGTGTTAAATTTGTCCCACAGTTTGCAGGCTTATCCAGTGCATGGCAGTTTCAGATCACTGAAAAGGAGAAATCTATGACAGAGCTTTGTTTCTCTTTGGTTGATGTCATGAACTTTGTTGCACTTATTTAATTGCTATTATCAGGTAATGCATGCTATTCTGATTACATTCCATTTTAACAGGCCATTGTCAGTGCACCCACCTGTAGGACCTTATGCTGTAATTGGGTGACTTTAAAGTGGGATACTCATTGTTTCTTCTAAGTTCTCCCTGTGAAACCTGTTGATGTAGACCTGATTGTCTGTGTGTTTCCTAAACTGTTGGTGATCACTACAAGTGACTTCATATCTTCTGATGTATGACTTTGTTCCAGTTGGACAATCAGTTGGTGGGTGCCGTCTTTCCCACAGTCTTGGCTCCTGTGCCTCCGCCCAAGTCAGTCGTTGCAGACAGCGGTTAGTGCTTCTACCATTTTGATACAGCATGGGGCTTTTGCAATATGTATTATGACAATTATTAAGGTACTTATGGGTTGTGGTTCACAAGTTTATTTCTCTGGAAGTTTATTACCACTTTATTATATGATGAAATTTCATCTGAGATTTGTTATGTTCCTAAATCTGTTAAATCTTTGATAAAACTATTTTAAAATATTTAGTGACATTTGTATTATGGAATTATGACTGAAGAACTATAGTAGATCTGGTTCATCATTTGGAGTGTAATTATATGCTTTTGTCCCATTCCAGCTTATTTAGGCTTTGCTGTTGCTTTTAGTGCCAAAGCCATTCACAGAATTAAGTGTCATGATACAGAAGAGTCAACACAGTGATGTCATGCAGTTCAAGTAAGTGTCATTGATTGTTGACAGCATGAATTGTGGTCTAGTCTATTGTTTAAACATCAGAGAGAAAGTAGAGCACAATAGGCTGAGCATAATTATAACAGGGATCATACATTCCTTCAGCCAAGGTCAGTTGATTGTCATCTACTAGATAAACTAATTAGGGTAACAGTGCAAAGTTTAAATTGTAAATGTTACTGTGCTTGACTGTTGACCCTGAGGTCAGAGGTACATTTATACAGTGCCGCTGAAAGAGCAAAACACTGGCCTACATGATGTTAAATATCATTAAGAACTAGAATATTACATCAGTTAGCAAAACGAAGCACAGCAAACTATGAGAGTCACCAATGGCAGGCCCATACGCACACGTGGAACCCCATACGCACACGTGGAGCCCCATACACACACGTGGAACCCCATACGCACACGTGGAGCACCATACGCACATGTGGAGCCCAATACGCACACGTGGAGGCAACCAACGGATTCTCATCAACAGGTGGCTTGGATGTTCCGAGTTTCTGGACCAAGTTGTGTTGATATTCACATGACAATTTATTAAAATTGTATCACAATTTTGTGATGATTTCTTTTAATTACAAAATGTTGTATTAAGGTTCATTTTTTTAGTATTGCTAAATTGCAGCTGATGGCATTGTGTTATCATATTTATTTATTTATTTATTCCGGATATTTCTATATAGCGCCTCTCGAAGTCAACTACTACTCAGAGGCGCTCCCGACTACAGCATTTGATACTGTGCCGGAATTTTTACGCCGAAGCGCCACGAGCAATTGCGAGTGAAGGACTTGCCCAAGGTCCGTACGCAGCGGCTAGAGTGGGATTCGAACCTGCAACCCTCCGGTCACAAGGTGCCGAACCTACCACTGAGCCACCACGCCCCATATGTACGAGTTGTTGGTTTAGTTGATGTTTCCTTTGTAGATATTGCAAGCTTCTGATTCAAGAGATGGCAGTGAAGGTAGACCAGGGTTTCCTGAATTCCATAATCGGCCTATTTTCATCAGGTACTGTGGACGAGGCGCAACAGTTGCTTGCTTTTAGGCAGGAGTGTGAACTTATCAACAGCTCTCTGACCTCATACACCATCAGCTCTTCAGCCAGTGACATCAAGCACTTCTATGACATCCTGCACTTCTCACCTCTTAAGGTCAGTCAACCCTCTGTTTTTGATATATCGTCTCTGCAGCAGAGACCTGTGATAAGGTGATGATGATTATAGTTATAATGGTGCAATGGCAACAAACTTGCCATGCGATGGTGTTAGTGGTGTGGTAATTGGTGTGGTAGTGGTTGTGGTGGCAGCAGCAGTGGTGGTTACTTTGCTTGTAATCTGATTAGGTTTTATATTGAGAATTTTCTGGTGAATTTCCAAACAGCTGCATGTATGTGGATGTATGTATATGTGAATAGGTACTGGTTTGCATGAATAGTTTATACTGCGAGAAGCGCCTTATAAATTACTAGATTCGATTTATGTATGTATCTAACAATTTAACATGTACATTTACATAACGGATCAGGCAACATTCCTTGTCTGAGGTTTGTAGTCTTCTGGTTAATATTTTCATGTGTTCTCTTAGGTTCATCTCAGTTTCTCGTTGTATGGTGGTGATGAGGTGGAAGGAAACCAGAAGCCAGAAATCCAGTGGGACATTCTCAATCTCTTCCTGCAGAGTGTGGGAATTGTTCTGACTGATATCCAAGACGTCATCTTTAAGTAAGAACCAAGTTACTTGGAAATTCATTGTCTCACATCATGGCTGAAAATAAGATGGCGTTAGAGACCAAAATGTGTGAAAGAGTATAAGACAAAGGAGGCAACAGACAAGAATAGGAGGAAGGTACTTAGGTAGTGTTAGGTAATTACTTATTTATTGCACATTTGAATCAGCAGAACAGAACAGAACAGAACAGAACATTTTTTTTTATTGGTCCACACATTTGATTTACATACATTCCTTTAACATCAGGTTGTGTTATCAGTTACAGACTCATTTGTCGTTTAACAGATACGATTTTAATAAACCATTGTTTGTATTAACAACGATACACAGAACTAATTTAACTTATCTTATTAACATGTTTGTTTTAATACATAAAGTTCACAAATTTTCAGAGCAATAATATATGATCATTAAATTAATATCACTGGTTGGTGCTGAGCCTGTTTTTCAATAAAAGAAAAGTAAAGAAACCTGAATGATAAAGCTCGAAAATATTAATAATAGGACACAAAGGGAGACCCAGAAGGGATGGTGTCCCGCTAGAACGAGCCCCCCTATTGCTTGTTAATTCCCAACATGGTAGTCGAGTATAAGGACCAGGAGATTAAGCGAGTTAATATAATGTAGGATACCAAAAAGTAAAGTGAAGTAAAGTGAGGCAGAGCTATAATAAGTGAAGTAAAATAACTTTGGCAAAGTAGTGTAAAGTAATTTCAATAATAAAATAATATTATTGTAACACCAATCTAGTGTTGTCAGAGTTCGTTCCAACCCTTATACATCCAAGCTGATGAGGTCAGTATACTATCAACAATCCACCAGTTAGCATTTCAGAATATACATAAACAAACAAGTCTGACCCCTTTGGTAGTAATCTATACTATAAAATTTTGTTTAGTCTGATAGCAACCAGTCTTTTAAATGATGTTTAAATGTAACTAAATTAGTACAAACTTTAACTGACTCAGGTATTGAATTCCAAGTTAGTGGACCCTTACATGAAATAGAAAATTTACGTATATTTGTCCTAGCAAATACACTTCTTAAGTTAGATGCATTTCTTGTTAAATAATTATGTATCTGTGAGTTCATGGTAAACAAGCTAGAGTACTCATGAGGTAGTAATTTGTTTATCGATGAATACATGAAAATACCAATTTGATATTCAAGTAATTTATCCAGTTTAAGTATTCTCAAACTCAGAAATAAGTCATGAGTATGAGCAAAATAGTGCGATTTAGTTATTATCCTTATAATCCTTTTGTGTAGTATAACTAATTTACCAAGCCTGGAACTATAGTTAGAAGCCCACACCAAATTACAGTAATACAGATAAGGGTAAATCATAGTATAGTAAAGAGTATGTAATATTTCAACTGATAGTAAGTAGGAGATTCTTTTTATCACCCCAATATTCCTTGCTATTTTGTGGGATATTTGCTCAATATGTTCTTTCCAGGTAAGATTTTTGTCAAGGTAAACCCCTAGGAATTTAACCGAATCTACCTGGGGTATTTCAATCTGGTCAATTATAAGCTTTTCTAATGGTTGGTTACTGACCTTACCCCTTGCTGAAAATAGGATGTAATTGGTTTTGTTTAAATTTAGCGATAATTTGTTGGCTTTAAACCAGTTAGCAATTAGCATTAGTTCCTTATTAGTTATATCAAATAGGTCCTTATATGAGGCATTAGAATAGAATACATTGGAGTCGTCAGCAAATAATATAAAATTTAGTAAGGAAGACGCTCTAGGAAGATCATTGATATAAATCAAAAATAGTAATGGTCCAAGGACCGACCCCTGAGGAACTCCAAACTCCAGCCATCTAAATGAGGATCTAATCCCGTTACATTTTACTTGCTGGTATCGTGATGAGAGATAATCTTGAAACCAAGCCAGTGGAAGTCCTCTTACTCCATAGTTAAAAAGCTTTTCAATTAATATTTTATGATTTACCGTGTCGAATGCCTTCGACAGATCGAGGAAGATCCCTATGGCGAATTCCTTATTGTCAATGGCTTGAGATATTTTGTCGTAAATATTTATTAGGGGTAAGGTTGTTGAGTAACCTGGTCTGAATCCGTGTTGATAAGGAAAAAGTATTTTCTGTTTATCCACAAAATCATAGAGTCTATGGTAAATTACCTTTTCGAGTATTTTTGAAAATAATGATAAAATAGAAATAGGCCTGTAGTTGTTTAGGTCCTCCCTATCACCTTGTTTGAAGATTGGAGTAACAGTAGCTAACTTCATTTTTAAAGGTACTACACCATTAGCCATTGAGCAGTTGTATATATTGGCCAAAGGCTTAGAAATATATTCTAAATTAGAGCCAATAACAGCTGGATCAAGTAAATCGGGGCCTGTGCTGTGAGATATTTTCATTGTTGAGTATATAGACATAATCTCTTCTGCACTAGTAGGGTACAGTGCAAACGATGAAGGTAGGGAAGGTGGGAGGTAGTCAGTGAAAGAGGAGCAGGTATCTGGAATCTTTTCACAAAGTCTTTTGGCCACCTGGGTAAAGTGCACATTTAAACTATCGGCTATCATTGCATTATCCATTATAATGTGACCATCCCTGTTCAATGATCCTATGGTTGAGTCAGGTGGACTCTGGTTCAGCACCAGTCTAATAGTTGACCAGGTTTTTTTCAGGTCATTTTTATGCTTCAGAAATTCGGTATTGTAATAGTTCTTTATAGATTTCTTTTTTAGACTTTTAAAAAGGTTTCTATATGCAGTAAATTTATGTTTGTTTCCCGGAGTTGGATTCTTAATATAGTTAGAATATAATTTATTTTTTTTATTGCATGATTTCAAAAGACCTTTGGTCATCCATGGTTTAACACTTGTTTTATACGTACGAGGTTTAATTACATTTTCCGGAAATGCATTATTATTTGCTTCAGTTATATGAGATAAAAAAGAGTCATATGCTGAATTTGTGTCATTATTCTTACAGTGCTCATGCACAGTAGTAAAATCTACCTGTGATAGTAACCCTGAGAAGTTTAATTTACTACATCCATTAAATTGCCTTTTAGCAGTAACTGATGCCTGTCCAGGGTTAAAAATCCAGTCCTCGATCCATACTATTACCGGCAAATGGTCCGAGATATCATTAATTATTATGGATGAATTGACATTATTAGGCCACAAGTTAGTTAGTATGTTATCGATCAAAGTATGACTGAAATTTGTTATTCTTGTGGGACGCGCTATTGTTGGTAAAAAATTATAAGAGGTCATGGTGTCAAGAAATAAGTTAGTAGCTGCATGCTGACTGTACTTCAGCAAATCAACATTAAAGTCCCCTAGCAATATTACATCAGTTTTTAGTTATAGTTATTTCCCCCATTAATTGTTCAAATTCTTCATTAAAAATTTGCATAGGTTGGCCCGGAGGCCTATACATTACACCCAGAGTAAGAGGCCCAATTGTAGGTCGGGAGATCTTTATAAAAAGTGACTCAAATGATTTATAGTTGTTTTTACAGTTAATTATTTGGAAAGACAAAGATTTCTTAACGAAAAATCCCACACCACCTCTTAGTCCAAATTCTCTGGGCCTATGAACCCAGACATAGTCCGGGATTTGAATCGTATCCTCAGGGGTCAGCCATGTTTCAGTAATAGCTAATACTTCAACAGGTAATTGCTGGAGCAATATTTGCAGTTCATCAGTTTTATATTTGCAGTTCATCAGTTGTTGTCACTGCAGAGGATTCAGGTAATTTATATTTATTTTGAGTTGAGCTCTGGAGGCGAGGAGTTAGAAGAAAATTAAAAAGAATTGGATACAGGTGGCAGCAAAGTTCACTCAATTTGTACAATTTCAAGTAAATGTGAGTTTTTTGTTTTGTTTTTATTTCATCGAGTTTTTGTCTGTTGTATAGGTTGGCTTATTTTGAACGCACTTATTCCTTTTACAATCAGTCACAGCTCATGACCGAGATTACTCGACATTACTCACAACAGGTCAGTCAGTGCTTATGAATCTCTGTCTATAGAACATGTGTTTACACGCCAGTGCGTTGAGTGTCTCTGATTAGGTTTTATAAATTCATAAATACAATACAATACAATGTTTATTGACTGCTAAGACTGCAATCAGAACTTAAAATCTGTCTGGGCAAAAATGTTGATCTGAACTTGGTAAATCAGTGAATTTATTTATAGGTTATTTACATTACATGACATTACACTGATATAGGTTGTGCAGAGTTGAACTGGTCTGTCATGCAGGCAATCAAGCAGATGTATGTTCTTGTGCTTGGACTGGACGTTCTTGGAAATCCGTTTGGCGTTATTCGTGGACTGGCCGAAGGAATTGAAGACCTCTTCTATGAACCTTACCAAGGAGCCATTCAAGGACCAGAAGAGTTTGCTGAGGGCCTTGCACTTGGTGTCAAAAGCCTCCTTGGCCATGCTGTTGGTAAGACATGCATGTGTTCATAAATTACTCTGTTATTATTACTTAGCTACTGGTCACTGCTAAATGACAACCAGATCAGTGAAAAATATGCTAGTGAAGTAATTAAATAGCTCAGTAACTGCCATAAACATATAATTAATACCTGTTAAAATAATTAGATATGTTAAACTTGTGGCATATATCTAATTGATAATCGTGTATTATGTGGATTTACTTGGCAAGTAATTGTTAAATAGCAAATAGTTAACCGCTACCTAGCAGAAGACTGCCTGTTTAATGCGCTTTGAGGAACTTTTCAGCATTTACTAGGGAGTGTTGCTCTTCAGTAAGTGATTTAATTTTACATTAACATTAAAGTGCTGAAATTTTACATTAATCTCTAGTGCATAAAGGATGGATTAATACCTGCTGTGAGTTGTTTTCTAATAACTTCAAATGTATATTGCATTTTAACTGCCAAGATGACCTAACAAACCAGAACACAACTGATGCTCACTACAGGTTTCAATCATCCTTAAAAACTAGAGATTAATCTCAAGTGTAACACTAAAGTTTTGTTGTGAGCATCAGTGTATGTTCTGGTTTGTAAGCTCATCTTGACAAGATCACTTAAAAAGACAATTTAGCATTTGAAGTTATTAGAATATAACTACTGTAATAACTAGTATTCATAATCACTTGTGATTGAACTATTGAAGGTGGTGCAGCTGGAGCTGTGTCTCGGATTACTGGTGCCCTTGGAAAGGGCATAGCAACCTTGACCTTGGATGAAGAGTACCAGAGAAAGAGAAGAGAGGCACTGAATAAAAGACCAGCAGACTTAAAGGAAGGCTTAGCTCGAGGCGGCAAAGGCCTGGTCATGGTAAGACCATAGGTTCAATTGACCTATCCATTTTTGTCTGTCTAAGTAGTTAGTCATGTCAGTCAGGTCATATTAGTCAGTCAGTCAATCAGTAAGTAAAGTGAGCAAGTGAGTGAGCACCTTATCATATGGTGCTCAAGCAGATGGTAGCCTTCATCGAGGACACTGCTCTTGAGACAGTTCTTTTCTCAGTAATTGAATCACACGCCACCTTTACACCGTTTACACACATATTCTGCTTCATGTGAGGTTGTGCCATGCCTCCCAGTGCTACCTATTTAACATACAAGATGTCTTAACATACAATACAAGAACTTACTGTATACTGGTAGTGCGTGCTGTGTAGAATTTTTTTAAGTCCAGCACAATTACACATGCTGCATTGTCTAATGATCAGTCTCTTTGTCATTATTTGATGCAGCCACCTGAATGTGGGTAAATAATTGTGGGCTGCATCTGGTGTTGAGCCCTGAAGGGGCAGGGTAGTTTCAACGCAGGTGAACTTAATATAGCTGCACATGTCTCCCTCATATTGCAAAAAGGGAATACTTCCGGTAGAAGCTGTAACAGATTAGCTTGGCAGCTTGGTACTTGTGTCATTGCCTGCCACAGACAGCAGAGCTAACATCTGCAGAAGCTTAGCTGCTGTCTCAGCCATGGTGACAATATCTGTGTACAGCAATGCTTGCCAGTTGAATACAGGCACTTCATGCTTGAAAATAATGTCTAGGAACAACAGTTGTTGATGTAGCAAGAAATATAAATTCTCTGTTATTAAATCAGAATCACTTCTGTTAATAACCAGATAGTAGTTTGATCTTTCAAAGTAATTGGATGAAATCGTCTGGTGGCAGGATGCAGGTGCAAGTGTTTCTAAAGCATGTGCTGCTGTAGTGTGGCATGGCCCTAGTTACTCAGAGTCTGTTAATGCTTGGTCATGATGACTTTGCCTCCTGATGACTGCAACAAACTGCACTGTAGTTGTTCATTCACTCAGACTGTCCATTAGAAATTAATGACTGAATGAAAATCTATTGTTTATTTGTTCCACCAATTTGTTTGGATGCATTGGTTATCAGGATTGAATTCGGTAGTTCATGTGTTTTCTTAGGGAGTTGTTCATGGAGTGACCGGAGTAGTTACTCAGCCGATGGAAGGTGCCAAGAAAGACGGTGTCAGTGGATTCTTTAAGGGTCAGTTTGTGCTTTCGTAATATAGCTGAGGCCTCTGCGGTCAGTGTTGTTGTGTCACAGTGCTTAGAACCACAGTGATTATCTATAATAATAGCATATGTGTAAACTCTAATTAATCTGTTTTGCTGTTGGCTTTTCATGATTTTATGCAGTCCCACTGGTCCACTGCTGTTCCACTAAATAGTAGATCTGAAACATTGTTATAGAGAGAAGTCTGTCTTATGGTGTATTGTTTGCTTTGTTTTGAATGTAGGAATGGGCAAAGGTATCGTTGGTGTGTTCACTCGACCGGCAAGTGGAGTGGTTGATTTTGCGTCTAGTTCTTTTGAGGGAATACGAAGGTAGGGCTAACAGAATCTTGTCTGCTCTTCATATTAACGTGAGGGTTTTGTTGGCCTTTTTCCAATGATCTTTCCAGATTTTGATCTTGAAGAACACAGTTTCATGTGTGTCTGGTGCTGTTGACTAAATTAGACCATGAATATACAATTCCTGGACTAAAAATTGTTCCAATCACAATTAGAAGCAAGCCTGTTAGTTGCAGTTATTTGGACATTCAAATTATTCATCAACTGATATAAATATGATTGCAGGTAGTGTTAACGGGTGGTTTGTCAAAGGTGTAACTGGTCCACTTCTGTGATCTATGTGATGTCTTGGACTTGAAAATAGTAGGCGGGTTGAAAATCGATCGTGCTGGATCGAGTAGGCGAGCGATGGGCGGTCAACCTTGGGAGCTTTTGTGTACAGCGTATTTTATGTAACGTATTCGTTCGTATAGCTGCATATGGGGGCCTAAAAATCATCAAGTAGGCCTATCTCAAATCAGTTCTATTATCCGTCCTGTATCATAGCTGTAATACGTTTTAGGGTGCTACTTGGCTATTTTTAATGATTACAGTAGCAGTATTACAGAAGTTGAACCCTTGGAGTCCCAGATATCAATATTTTCTTATGAATAGAACTGAAAAAAATAGGGCTTAACAGCTTGACCTTCAGCCGGCAATCCATTCAAATTTTATCAGCGTTCTTTCTGCAGGACTTGCAGTAAATTTTGTTCACAGTCCGACGGTTTTCTATTTCGACAACATCGACATCGAACGAGTCGCCTAATTTCCATGACAGACACGTGCTCAACAGTCTCAACTGTACATTATTATTCGACTTGCTCATCTTCGCCGCCATTTTTGTTTAAAATAATTTCCGAAATTGGTGATGTTACGGATGATGTCACGCGGCGTGAGGTGTCGGCTTGATCAGTCAGCAGTACTTAGGACAGATCACGGCATGCATTCACCCGTGACGTAAGTAAGTAAATTAAAGTAATCTCAATTAGGTAAATAAAATAATGGTCTGGCTCCAGGTTCGTTTATCGTCTTGGAGCCTAAATCAAATTCAGTGGGCGACAACAGACTGTCACCGACGGTGAGAAGCCTTCGGCTAGGCGAGCGGTAAATCGCTCGCCGGTACCTTTGCTAGGCGAGCTACCAAGGAGAGTGATCGATCGATCACCTTAAATCAGACACTCTGGTCTTGGATATTGTGATAATGACAGTGATTGTTAATTTTGAACCTGAGTTTGAGTCCTGATGTTAGATTGACAGTTTGATGTATTTGAGAACTTGTTAGTTGTAGTTTTGGATAAATAAGCCAATACCTTATCCTATCTTACCTTTACTATATTAATAGTTACAATGTTGAATGGAATGGCAACAACAACAACAACAACAACAACATTGATTAACGTGATGTCGATGATGATGATATTTAGGGCAGCTGAGTTGTCCGATGAGGTGCAGAGAGTGCGACCAACTCGTTTTATTCAGACGGATGGAATAATTCGACCATTTGTACATCAAGAAGCCGAAGGAAACCAGATTCTCCTGGTACATTCAGTTAAAAGTGTTGTGTTTTTGCACCTCTTTATTTTAATTGTCATTACCAATTAGTCTAACCATAAAGCTTTAAGCAAATGAAACATTAACAAAACACTTTATTTTCTCCTAAATGATTCTGTAAGTTCTGAGGCTATGCTGTTAGCAGATCTGTACCTTCTGGTAATGCATATACTGAGCAGAATTTTCCAGGCAGACACCTTCAGAGTTGCTGAAAGTTACCCTTGCAATGATCCCATCTTTAGCAACTTTCACAGATGGCAGTTGCTAGAGTCTGAATCTTTTGTGAGACTTTATGGCATAAAATGATGCTGCTGAAGCTAAGGACACATTGAAGACGTTTGCATTGGATGAAAAATGTGCCAATGACCAGTAAAGAAGACAGAAAAAATTATAGATCTGGTTATGTACTTATTTACTGATTATACTATCAATGACAGTTCTCAAAGATTTGGTTCTGTGACTAAATGATTTGTTGTGCACTGATGCAGTGCAGACAATATAAGAGTGATCCAAGTACCAGTCAGTATATATTTGCTCGACTCTGATACGTGTTTTGGCAGATTGTGTGTCAATCATGTTCTGCGGTGTAAGAAGTGAATCTTCTTTCTGTACAGGATGTTGAGAAAGGGAAATTTGCTTCTGATCTCTACTTGGGTCATGTGGCAGCGTCTGGCAACAGTCGGACCATTTTTCTTGCAACGGACAAGTGAGATTGGTTTCTTGAATAATAGATAATGATAACAATGATATTATTTTAAAAATAAAATAAAAATAATAATGCAGTACTAATATTCTGAGTAGTTTTGCAGTGCCACTGTAAGAATGATCAAGGAAGGCAGCTGTTGATGGTTGCTACTAATGAAAGTGTGCAAGTCAAATCCCGGGGTGAGTATGGTTGAAGCCGTGAGGGGAATCCCAGAGGACATGGAAACAGCCTACAGACGGAATAACTTTCTATGGAAAGATGAGCTATGAGATATGAAGGCCCACACAGACATTGCAGAGCAATTGTCTGCTGGCCAGAGGCTTGGGCTAGTGACAGTAAACTCATGGCTACTTATTTAATATTATTTTTTATATTGATGGCCAGTACTGATTGGAAATGCAGAGATTAGGCATAGTGCAGAAATTGGTTTGAACTCTGTAAATTGATGTTTACATTACACTACAACTGTGTATGTAGAATAAACAGAAAATTATAGATCAAGAGAGCAACGAAACAGCTAGCATAATAAGTCTGTTGTAGGCTTAATCTCTGTATATTCTTTCAGTGGTTGCTAGAATGCAAAACATATGCATTCAGATTAGCATAACAATTGCTTTTGAAATTGGCAGGCATAGGATCAAGTTAAAATGGATTGTGGTATGTGGTGGTATTAGAAGTTTTCCTTTTAACTGAAAATATCAGTTCATAATGACAGTTTTCTGCTTGGTCTTTTTTGCACTGCTAGGCGTGTAATCTTTACTGTCAAAGGTGACATATTCGGTCACTGGGATTCGGAGTGGGAATTTGCTTGGGACCTTCTGCGGGAGCCACCATCTCTCATTCCAAAGGGCATCCAGATCCTGCTGAAGGTCAGTAAAATTTAGCTCAGTAGGGTGTGGATTTTTAGGTAATGAATTTGATGAGTGGACAGGTAAGAGACACAGCTTGCGAATTTGTTCATTTTCATATGCAAAACATGTGCAGAATAAGGCTGCATGTATCTTATATATAGAGCACAGCGTAGAGTCATCATAGTTTCTTGATATAGCACTATTCGCAACATCCCATCTTTATGGTTTATAAGGTTTCTTTGCCTGGTTTCAATGTATGCTTTAAAACAAATTTCAGTCTTATTTCATTGCATTCCATATCCAGCACTAAAATCTCTATGCACTATAATTTTGTGAGCGGAGAGAACTTACAGTGGAAAGATGTTGGTAAAGAAACAGGAGCAAGACCTGTAAGTTTCGCAAGCAGTTTGTATTGTGCACATAAAACTTTAATCAAATGCTCGATTTTTACAAGAACCTTGAATTTCTGTACAAAAGAAAGTTTTATCAATGGATGAAAGCTGCATATAATAGAAACAGTTAAGACTCTACCTAATAAATTTATTGGCAAGGTGATCAGATAAACTTTAACATTTGTTAATGGACACATTCGTCTATTACTTCATTTGTGGACGCACGAAATTTGCCCTACCTTGAACATAAGTCATATCCCCAACAGAACTGTCAAAAAATTTTGCGACTTATACTGACAGGTGGGGCGTGGTGGCTCAGTCGTAAGTTCGGCGCCTTGTGACCGGAGGGTTGCAGGTTCGAATCCCACTCTAGCCGCTGCGTACGGACCTTTGGCAAGTCCTTCACTCGCGATTGCTCGTGGCGCTTCGGCGTGAAAACTACGACACAGTATCAAATGCTGTAGTCGGGAGCACCTATGAGTAGTAGTAGACTTGAGGAGGCACCATGTCATGTCATGTCATGTCAAACACCGACGTCGCTGCGCGACGGTTGGTCACATGCATGGACTAGGGTTCTCCACTGGCGCCTGTTGCGTGCAGCAGCGAGAAGATAAGATCCAGAAAGATGGGACCAGGAAAGAATGTTGTCTATCCAGTTAATTCGTGGTCTTCCACGGCGTCGATATCCTTCAACGTGACCCAGCATGATGGCATTTTCTAATGAATCCTGAGGGAGCCTGATGATATGACCGAAATAGGAGAGTTTGCGAGCCTTGACGGAACCCAAGAGTTGGGGGGAAGTTCTAGCAAGCCGATAAACTTGCTCTGTAGTAAGCTTGAGCGTCCAAGAGATGTGCAAAAGCTTTCGAATGCATTTATTCTCAAAAATTTGAATTTGCTCTTCCTCAGCTTTTTTTAGTGTCCATGATTCACAACCATAAGTTGCGACTGACCACACCAGGGATTTCATCAAGCGGAGCTTGGTTTGGGTACTGATGGATTTGTTTTTCCAGACCTTCATGAGCCTCACCATGACTGCCATACCCATGGCCAGCCTGGACTTAATATCGCCTGAATACTTTGCGTCGCTTGAAATTTTGCTACCCAAATATGTAAAGTTATCAACTTGTTTGAGCCCAACGCCTGCAACGAAAACCTCAAGGACCTCATCGGTGTTGGTCATAACTTTCGTCTTTGAAGCATTTATCTTTAAACCGTACTCATCGGCAGCGACTTCGACTCTACTGACGAGCTCTTGAAGTTCCTCTGGTGATGTAGCAATCAAGAGGATGTCATCCGCATATCTAAGATTACTGATGATCCTACCGCCAATTCTGAAGCCACCCATAAACCCATCAAGCGCCTTGCGCATCACTTGTTCCGCCAGGATGTTAAATAGGCAAGGAGAGATGTTACAACCCTGCCGAACGCCTTTCTTAACACGCGTTCGGCAGGGTTGTAACATCTCTCCTTGCCTGATGATATGACCGAAATAGGAGAGTTTGCGAACCTTGACTTTATTGTGCCTAGAAATATCCTAAATAAATAAAAAATAAATACGTTACCTTTCATTTCTTCATTCCAGTGGCTAATATAGACTCCAGTTTTCAGTCGTCTTGATTACTGCAACTGACTTTTAAATTGTATCACAAGTATGAATCGGTTCAAATTACAACTGCTGCAGAGTCTTCTGCCATCCGCAAGGGACTGCTCAGTTTTGGGCTTTGTGCAATGCATGTCATCACTCCTCTTCGAAGTTTTGTAGTCCAGGAACCCTGAACAAGTGAACATGGCTCTTCATCGGAACCATCAGTTGGGTTATGCGTGTCTGTGGGAACTCACCAGTGGTGATTCTTTCAATTATCTGAGCACTGTTTCACATGTTAACTTCTTGTTAGGCTGATGCAGGCAGTCCTTTTTCGAGATACTTAAAGGGCGCTGTGACAAATGTTTAGATATATACACATGTACGTCCATACGTTTCAGAGTTGTCAAATAATAGCTCGGTATTATTGAAGTGATTGCGTTTGCATCTTTTTATCTGATTTGTTTGTTGATTAAGGAGAAACAAAAGAAATTCTTTGGAAGTGGATCCATTGGAAAGGTGGTGACAGTTCTCGACAAAGACAGGAAAGAGGCAGAGGTGAGCAAATATTTCTTCTTCAGTTGAGCAGTTTAATACAAGTTATATAAAGTCTGTAATGTGTCTGCCATGAGTCTTTTATCTTTAAAATGCTATGGTAATCAAGTGACTGTTCTATGTTGCCATAATCTGCCTCTTTCAGTTCTCACTGTATGATATGCTCTATCTTTCTTATACCCTTTATACACCTGCTGTGCTATTTTGGCTGCCATATAATAAATGTTACTGTTCATTGTCATCCTTGCTATATGCATAACAATTGTTCCCATCTTCCAATCACTGCCATACTCATGTACTTGTTTTTCTGAGCTTAAGCTTGAACTTGTGCCTGTGATTTTATAAATAAATATAGAATTAAAGTGAGTGAGTGAGCATGAGCAAGTGACTTGCTGGCTGGCTGAGTGTAATATAATAATGAGTTAATAATGGGATAATAATAATTAATAAAAATCTTGATTTGCTTTTAGGTTCTTGTCAATAAAATGAAAATAGCAATGAATGCAGCAGTGTAAAAAATCACGACCAACCTAACGTGAAGCCAACATGGCCTTAATTTTGCTTTCTGCAGTCAAAAGCTTTCGAATGACAAATCTGATCAATTGAAGACAGAAGTTTGCAGCTGATTTTCTGTTTTCACTTGAACTGGAACTTTGCATAGAATTTTTTGAATGGGTGATAAAGTTTATTTATCGTTTGAGCTGTGCGGCAGTTGCTGTTCATAAAATGTAATGACATCAAATTGAGCTATTTTGCTGTTTTTTCATCTAGGTTAATGATACTCAGAATGTGTTATTTTCAGGAAAGTTGTCAATATTTTAGTAATTGCTTGTACAAAGTGCTGAACTTACAGTGAAACATTGTTTAAATGCTCAACATGGAAGCCACAGAAAAGTTGGTGTGATCATGTTGTCCATGGTTTACAGAGATCTATGCAAGACGATATGTTTGTCCAACTGTTGTAATTGTGGGACTAATGGCTGAGAGGCCCTGAATCAAGTGAGCGCTTTTCAGCAGTTCTGAAATGTCAGTGGCCTGCAGGTTCATAAGTGCAGGACATCCTACTGCTTGGCAGAGTCCCAACCTATTTGTACTGTAAGGATGCATGTTATAACAAGATTTCACTGTATTTCACTCCTATTATGATCTTTGAGTTCAGAACTGTTTTGCTTTTTGTAAGTGCAACTTTAACATTAACTGATGCATGCTTATTCTTGTAACTTTTGTGCATTGAGCAAATAGACAATTGTTTGGTTATTGTTAGCCACCAACTGTGTTAAATCTTTGCTACCTAACATTGATGTCTGTTATTGATAGGAAGCAGTGCTAACTGTTAGTTGTTAATTGAATGTAGTAGTGCCAGTGAGTGGTCAGTACATTACGATGCTTACTCCCTCCAGTGTTAATTAAGGACTTTGTTGACTTTGTTACGTTTCTGCTTTTACTTTGCAATTCCTCTTTGGCCCAAAGTTCCATCCCAGCATCGCACAGAAGAGCAGTTGTCTTTCCATCCCTTTAGTGCCAGGGTCTCGACCCTAACTCTCCTTCAAAGTACTACCCTATCTCAAACCTCTCCTTTCTCTCTAAGCTCCTTGCAAGATGTATTTCCCTCCAGTTGGTCCACTATCTTGAGTCCAATTCTCTTATACCTCCTCTTCAGTCTGGGTTTAGAAAATTACACTCGACGGAGTCGCTCATTATGCGCCTCCTAGCTGACGTCTTTCATGCTTTCAATCATGGCCATGTCACCTTACTTGCTCTTTATGGTGCCTTTGACACCATCTACCATGCTATTCTCCTGGAACATTGTCCAAATCCTTTGGTGTTACTAACTCTGCCCTCCTCTGGTTTCATTCATTTCTTACTGACTGATCTCTTTCTGTCGTTTTTGGTGAGGCCCACATGCTCAACTTGGGGTCACATTCCATATGGTCTTCCCCCAGGGTTCTGTTCTTGTGCCACTTCTCTATATTCTGAATATTGCGGATCTGGCTGGGATTCTCCTCCTGGGATGATTCGTCACATCAGTATGCCAACAATATGCAAACCTTCATTCATGGCCCAAGGGCCTTGGACAGATCAATTGGATTCTGGAGGCCACCTCAGTTCTGGCCTTTGGAATGTCCTCATATCGGCTTCATCTCAACTCAGACAAGATTCATTTCATATGGCTTGGTGGCCGTGTCCAGCTTGCCAAGATTGATGTGGAATCCTTCGCCTCAGGTTCCTCAACATCCATTTTTCTACCTCAGTTCGTGACCTTGGATTCGTCTTGGACCCGGTTCTTTCTTTGACTGACCATGTAAACTAAGTCTCTCTTTCATGTCTTTACCACTTGCATCAACACCTCATTATCCACATGTTGCTTCCCTCACCCATGCTATTGCTACCCTGGTCCATGCCCTGATATGTACTAGGTTGACTTTGGTAATGCCGCTTGCATTGGCCTTTCCTCTTTTAATATCTTGAAGCTTCAGTCTCTCCTCAACACCGCCACCCGTCTTGTATATATCCACTTTCATTTGGGACCCCCTTTCACTGGCTGCCTGTCCATCAATGCATCCAGTTTAAGATTCTTACCTACATGCACAACTGTCTTGTCGGCTCTGCTCTGCCCTATTTGAAGACTTCTGCACTGTGATCTCCTCTATGCCCGGCGAGGTTTTCGTTCGGTTGGCTGGCCATGGCCTCTTGATGGTTCCCTGTATGCGCACTGCTTCAGCCCAGTCCAGGAGGTTTGCTTTTGCTGGCCCATCCAGGTGGAGTCGTCTTCCTTACAACCTGCAGTTAGAGCTTCTCAGTCTCTCTCCTCGTCCGTTCCGCAAATGCCTGAAAACTTTCCTGTTTGCCAGTGATGACACTGGCCTAGGTTGGGAGTGCCACTGACGTTTCTGAGTGGCACTTTATGAATTTTGTATTACAATTACATTGCATTGTCTAGATGTTATTGTTTTAGTCGTTAGACAGTTCGAGTGCCGTGCAGACTCTGATTTATAACTAATCTTGAGTAAAGTTCCAGGTTGAACCTAACATCATTACTGAGGGTGCATATGTTCTTTATGATGTCAGTAAGCATATACTTCTCAGTAATGATTTTAAGTTCAACCTGAACTTTACTCAAGACTTCTTTGGTGTCTCTGGCATGGAAATTCCAAATGCTTGCAGCCAAAACCAAGTAAGAGCAACTTTTTAAACCGAGTTCGTCCTGGAGGCATATAAACATACACATGAGACTCATTATAAACACTTCAATGTAACACAAATGCTGATATAACACAGTTGGGTCGAGGATCCATAGATTTGTTCAGCTACAGAACATAAGCTCATGACATGACCTCATTTTAAGACGATTTGGCATTCAAAGACAGCATTATAACGAGTTTCATGTGTACTTACTCTAATTAACCATTTAAAACAAACTGCATTGGTTTCCCAGTCGCTTTTAGTCGTCGTTAAAGTGTTAATGTTTATGGCTGGAATTAATGATGTCCGTGATAAAAATCTGAGCTTTCAAACTGTGTATCATGTGTGACATCATGTTAAATCTGACTGTATGTTGGTGCTATTTGTTATGTGCTGAAGTTAGTAGAAGTTAATAGAAACTGATGCTTGTTAGGTTTGACTGTTTTACTCAGTCAGGTCTAAGTCTTGTGCTACTTTTAATCAGTATTTATGGCATTTATCACAAGAATCAAGCAGATGTAGATTTGTAAGATTTCAAAAGAGTCACTTTCATATTAATTTGAATGCCTGTAAACAGCTACTATGGGCTTTTGCAACATAGTAGATGTATTTTAGTGTTTTAGTGTTCATTTTCTTTTGTAAATTGAATGTCTGGTAACAGGAGACTTAAGTAATAGGTTTAGACGCGTAGCTCACTGACTAGGGCCTGTTGCCAGGCTCTCCGTTTGACTTTTTATGATAGCCATTCAGAAATGACTGTCAGTTCTTGGTAGACAGTGGGTGTGCTACATTGGACATTCTGTATACGTATGTATGCACACGCACGCACACCTACACACACACATGTATGTATGTATCAAGTCTGTTAGCTTTCCTAGCCACATTAATGCCTGCTGCTAATTTCACGAGTAGGCACGATCTGTCATTACGTTTTTGTATTATATTGTTTTGTTTTAGTTTTAATATTTCTATTATTAACTTTTACTAATGGTTAAAAGATCTCCTGAGAATAGTGAAATTAGACTCTGTAAAAGTTAGAACTTTTTAAGTTATGGCAGAAGAAACGTATTGCATGAAGCATTGGCATTGTACCGCTGGACTGTGATAGCAGTGTGCTGAATATTCAAAAAAGGTTTCAGTCATGTTGCCAGTTACTTTAGAAATATAGCACATGATTGTGACATACTTCATTACAATTCTGATGTGATGCTGTGAAGAAATATGATTTCTTTACAACTGAACTTTGTTATAACTGATGGCACTTGATATGACTCCAAAAAACAGCATTACTTGGAGTATTTGGCGTCAAGAGTATGATAGTTCATGGAGAGAATTTGATCTGCAGAACATTTTAAATTATTTATTCTTATTTTTGCCAAGATCTGTTTTTGTGGTTACTACCTTGAATTTGTTACAGCCTGTGTTTGAATGAATCTTGAATTGAAATTGTGAAGAATCACGTTAACTGAAGAGCTACAATGAAAACTGTTTAACCGTGAAATTTTGTAGCTTTTACAGTGAGATTTTTATTGTAATATGAAATTATTAATATTTGATTATTATTGTTTTTAATTATATTAGTATTGTAAATTCAATGAAAAACAGTAGTTATGAGATCACAGAATGAGAAATAATTGTAAAGTTTTTGCTTTCCATTTATGCAGACAAAGACAAAGACCTGTGTATGACCAACACAGAGATGCATTGTACTCTCACATGACCATTGTTATATAGCATGTCCTGCTTGAGCTCTGGTCACTCTTGTACCGATGGTCATTTGATTCTGTTTCTGATTATTTCAAAGGTGCTTGGAAGCTTTACCGTTTTGGACCTTGGTCTTTGACAGTGTTTCTTTGCAATATTCATGTCACTTTTCTTTTTCTTATGAATTTGCCATGTTTCATTAAGGTCTGTTATATTAGACAAGGCATCTGTTCACTGGTTAACTTTAATACCTCCTCCCAAGATCACCCATATCTCACAGTGAGATGTTTAGGAGCAGTGGTGTAGTGGGGCGGGAACGCGGGGGAACGCCGTTCCCCCACTTTTTTCCATACTTACCTACCAAAGATTGCACTTTTTGCTACAGTTGCTACTTCAATTTCCAGGCGTTCCCCCACTTCATTTTTTAGGACTACACCACTGTTTAGGAGGCTCTTGTTTTCTTTTTGCAGGCCTCTTGCCAACAAGGACAAACCCAGCTCCTTGACATGGCTGTTGTGCAGAAACCATATGCCCAAGCTTGTTGCAATGCATAACAAAGCAAGCATGCTATCGTTTGAACCTTAACACCTCAGATTACATCATTTACATGTGTCTGACCAGAAAACTTGATTTTAGCCCCAACAGCCATGTTCTTTGGGTTCACAGCCGACCAACCAGTGGCCACCATTGGCACAGCGTGGGCCCAATGAGCATGACAACAGCTCTGCTCTGCTTTGCAATAACTTGTTTTAAGATGCCTTAAGCATTAGATGCAAACATTGTAAGTCATTAGAGGTAGCTGTCTGGCTCCAAGTTTTGATATAGAATTGTGATGCTGGTTTTGTATCCTGATGTATTTGCTTGTTTTAAGGGTTTTAATTTTGCTGTATGTGATGCGGATTGTTATTTTGGTAATTGTGTGTGAATTTTACGTTTTTCTTGTCTTAGCTTTGATGACTTGAAATTACATTTACAGATCTGAAGTTTGTTACTTGTTTCTTAAAATGCCATTGAAGTCAAGGAAAAGTTTGTAGATATGGAAATATTTTCTGTCTTTCAACATATCAGATAACCAGGCAAAGTGCACTGCTTATGCTTCTTGTTAATTTTGAGGGATTAGTGCATTAGTTTCTTTGATCATGCCTCCTTGCATGGTAGGCCATCCTCCTGGCACAGTCTTCCATTGTATTCCATGCACTATTTCATTGATTCTGTTCTACCTATCTTAAATGCTTTTGCTTAGAAATGAACCTCACCATACCGATTTTGTTGTTGACTGAATACCTACGGTATGATTAACTTCAATCCTACAACTTGGCTGTTTTGGATACTGAGTCATAAGCATAATTCAAAGCTTAACACTGGTATCAGCTGTCAATTGGATCGAACTCAACTGATTGGACTATGTTGAGTCCAATCAGTTGAGTTCGAACCAGTTCTTTGAACCAGTTCTTTGAACATTATTTGCTTACAGGTGAACTTACAGTAACGAACTTTAAAACCATTTCAGCTAACAACAGCACAGCAGTGCTTTTGAGATACATAAAAAGTACTATATTCATGTTTAAAATACTTACTTACATACTCCCAGCAAGTACGAGTAAAATGACCGAATTTTTTAAACAAGCGCTCTAAACTCCTGCTTGCTATATGTGGAGGGTAGTTCAGAGGTGATGGAATAATCATTGCCTCTACAGAAAATCACCAGAAGCTTGACCCAGGAGGTCATTCAGCTGAAGCATAGTAAAGTGCATCTAGTAAATATCTTACCAAGTGCTAATTTTAACCGAGAAGTTAAATTACGCTTAGGAATCTCCCCACATGCAGTAGATCTACACAGATTCTGAAGAACTCAAATGAACAGAAATTTAAAACATTCATTTATTCACAATAAAAGCCATGATTCTGTAATGTAACAGTCTTGTTTAATTGGCACAAATAGTTGGCATACATGTACTTGTATTGTTTAACTGACACAGCCTTGTTTACGCAGGGCTGAGGTAACTGCTCACATACAGTGTGGACTCATTTATGCATCATTCTGCTTAATGCATAATGCTGTTATGTTTCCCAGAGCTGTAAACTGAAAACACCGTATTAGTTAACACGCAGCAGTGATGGGGTCTCGAGACCGCGGTCTTGGTCTCGAGACCGTCTCGAGACCGAAAACATGCGGTCTTGGTCTCGGTCTTGGTCTTGAAGGCGCCGGTCTTGGTCTTGGTCTTAAAGGTGCGGTCTTGGTCTTGGTCTTGGTCTTGGGCGTCTGGTCTCGGTCATTTGCCTTTGGTCTCGACCTTGGGTGCAGAGGCGACCTCTGACAGTTTTGTGGCTATAGACAAGCAGCAAGGACAAAAATGCTGTCACTTACTAAACAATATATTTCCATTTACTAATTATATTAGTTTTATTTTCCGGAATTTTCCGCCCCTTGAGAAATGCCGCTCTAGGCAGTACCTATATCGCCTATACCTAAAGCCAGCACAGCTAGGGTGGGATCGAGAGTGGAGTGTGGAGTATTTGTTAAATGTTGTTGTCGATATTTGCTGGTCTTTGCAATCATTAGTTTTATTGCATCTCATCAGCACCTGCACCTGTTGATAGGGTGTTTAACTGTAGTGGACTCCTCATCAGACCTCACAGGGCAAGATTTGGGGACAAAACCTTGTGTGATTTAAATTAGTTCTTATAAAATGTAATAAACATCTGATTTGAATGATGGGATTATGTTACACTTAAATCGAGAATGGCGTTTACGGTAGGCCTTATTGGTTTTGAGGCTTAGGTCTTGGTCTTGGACCATGCGGTCTCGGTTTTGGACCATGCGGTCTTGGTCTCGGTCTCGGTCTTGAACCATGCGGTCTTGGTCTCGGTCTTGGTCTTGGACCATGCGGTCTTGGTCTCGGTCTTGGTCTTGGACCATGCGGTCTTGGTCTCGGTCTTGGTCTTGGACCATGCGGTCTTGGTCTCGGTCTTGGTCTTAGGTTTTTGGTCTTGTGCACAACACTGACACGCAGTACAAGAACTACAGTCTGGTGCTAAATACTGATTTACCAGCATTATCCATTTTTATGCACAGCCTGGGTTAAATGTAAATGTACACGTTTTCCTACAGCAACCATATGGTTTTTCAATGAATTTAATGGGTGAAAAGCTTCACCACTGCTGCCTGTTTGAATGACCGCCCTGCCATTTAAAGTGGCTGTGAATGGACCAAGCTAGCCCAAGATTTAAATCTGTTTAAATAAGCCACCATCTGGAGGCGAACCGCAATCCGCACACCCTCTCGCACAGAGGCGCATGGGACCAATGTATCTAACTGGGCCAGTTAACACACTGTATTATAAGGCATGTCCCTCCAATGACGACGTTAACAAGTCCACACTGTATCATGGTTGTTTCAACTGTAGCTATCAGAGAAATGGTCCTGGGGTTGAAGAACATTCTCACAAGTTGGACAACTTTTGCTTAATGCTTATACTACTCGAGAAGAAATTGTCAATTTTGAAGGGCACTGGGATCCAAACCCTGGCTGCGAAGCATTAGCCATTTCCCACCGTGCCTTTCAAGTTCACTTACTAACCTCATTAGCCTCGGTTACAGTCTTGTGCGATTATAATCTATTAAATCTATTACATTTATACAACCTATTAAATCTATTACATTTATACAACCTAAGAATCACAGACTGACAATTGAAAATCACAAAATTGGCAACAGAAAATGAACAATTTTGGCAGATATTCATCTAAGTCTATAAGAATTTGTCATTTTTTTCAAGTCTTGATAAATAATTTGACACACCACTATACATGTATATAATTAAATTGATAATGCTAATATACTGTTATAAGCAAAAACTGTTCAGAAGATTAACTTGTGCAATTATAATCAATGAAATCTGTTACATTTATGCAACCTATTAAATCTATTACATTTATACAACCTATTAAATCTATTACATTTATACAACCTAAGAATCACAGACTAGCAATTGGAAATCACAAAATTGGCAACAGAACACAAACAATTTTAGCATTTACTCATCGAAGTCTACAAAAATTTGTCATTTTTTCAAGTCTTGATAATAATTTGACACACCACAATACATGTATATAATTAAATTGATAATGCTAATATACTGTTAAAAGCAAAACTGTTCAGAAGATTAACTTTTGGCAGCTAAATAAGTTACTATAACAATTGTCTGCATGCAAACATACAAGTATAATGTAATGTATATATTACAAGCCCCTTCATAGAGGTATGGTCCCAGAGTAGAATAGCTTGGCCGAGGCACAAACGCAACAATTGCACAGTGATGGGCAATAGTTAACTAAAAAGTTGCTAACTTTTAGTTTAACTAAAAATTTTTAGTTAAGGATGAAGTTTAACTAAAAAAATAGTTTAGTTAGAACCATAGTTTAACTAAAAAATTTTAGTTGCTAACTAAAAAGTTTAACTAAAAAAATCAGCAATATTCCGCTATTTTTCCACAATGAACATTGAACACTGTCAGCAAAGAAACATTTTAACACTGCATAGTTTTAGCATTAAAAGCCTGTGTTTTCAAATTCATACACTACTTACAGTATGCCTGTAACTGTATGCCAGAACAGTACACATTGCTAGTTTGAAGGTGAAATTGTCATTGACGCTCTGCATTATTATAGTTCACTTAACTGTTATTGTGAAAATGTTTGTCGTAAAAAATTGGAATAAAAGTTGGAAAAAGTTTAACTACTTTTTTAGTTTAGTTAACTAATTTCCAAAATCAGTTGCCAACTTTAGTTAAACTATTTTTTTTAGTTTGAAAATAGTTTTAGTTTAACTAAAAAAATAGTTTAGTGCCCATCACTGCAATTGCAAAACCTTTCTTTATCAGTTACACATGGCTGGATAAATGATAAAATTCACACAACACTGTCACTTAAGCAAAGACAACTGCCTCCATACCACAACAGAAATAATATTTAATATATTTACATTGTGATCAAAATATTTAAAACGCAGAGTAAAATGCCTATCAAAAGAGTCTTGGCAGATCATACTAATGAAAATGTAATATCTATAATATAAATAATTTGCATCGTCTCTGGTTTTATTGGATTATAAAAGCCAATAAATAATTTAATAACAAAACATGAATTCCCAAGTTTTAAGTGTGAGCCTCTTTTGAGCTAAAACCTCCGAGACACTCAAACCAAGCATCAAAGAATTCCCTGTGAGGTTTTTGTATAATAGTAGGGGTAATAAAGTCATATACATGTAATAATAATAATAATAATAATAATAATAATAATAATAATAATAATAATAATAATACTCACTCTGTGAGCCGCACTCATGCCACCAATGCAGAGAAAATGTCGACGAAAGAGGGCTTCATGGTCTGGTTTGTAGATCAGGAGGCGGGAAACAACAGCGGCACGCTATGCTGAACGATGTAATCTGGAGAGCGCTGGGCAGAGCTAAAATCCCTGCTCAGAAAGAGCCTCTCGACCCCTCAAGAGGAAATGGAAAGCGACCAGACGGTGTCACACTGATCTTTTGGTCACGTGGACGATGCCTGACATGGGATGTGACAGTTCCCGACACTTACGCCACTTCCCATCTTGTCCACACATCCATCGGAGCAGGCGAAGCCGCGGAACGTTCAGTACGGTCCAAGAGAGCGAAATACTCAGCCATTACTAACACCCATGCATTTGTGGTGATCGCGTTGGAGACGGGCGGCTCTTGGAGCGGGGAAGGTCTACAGTTCGTAATGGAACTGGGAAGCCGAATAACAGACGCAACTCACGATCCACTGGAAACATCGTATTTGCTCCAACGGATTTCGGTGACTCTCCAACGAGGGAACGCCATCTGCCTCTTCAGGACATTGCCACCTGTCTGAATGACGCTGAGATGGTGCTTCAGATCATATAATCATTATTGTTAAATAATAATAATAATAATAAAAATAATAATAATAATAATAATAATCACAGTGATAAATATCATCCAGATATAAAGTAATTCCTCAAGAATGAAAATTCAGTTAACGGTAAACAATTCACACCTCATTTTTAAGTATGATTTCATGTATTTTCAAGCTCTTTGATGTAGTAAAAGCAGTACTTAAAAATAATAATAATGCAAAATAAACTTTTCCAAATTCCGTGGAATTCTATCTACCTTGGGAAATAAACTAATAATGACAAGAAACATGAACATGCCATGAGAGATGTAGTAAGCAAACTTCAATTTATAGAACACTGATTCTTTGGCAAACAATGTCAAACAGCCACCAGTGAATGGCTATTTTTAACCAGCATTCAAGTCATAATCTATTTCCTCTCCATTGCAGATCATACAGGTATAGTTCACATAGTTCACTCTATCTTGATTCCACTTAATAGCATAACATGTTGCATTTTAGAACTGATTTTTCTTCAGGTGTTTTAGCACCTCCTACCAACTCATCCCAGGCATCTTTTTGTTGCATGGCTACCTACAGGATGACAGTTTTCCAGGTTTGACTATAGACATCACAAATAAGCCACTAGACTAAAATATCATCATTTAATGGATACTCCTGGAAAACACAGGGCTTAAAGATTCCTATTTCTTTTTTCCTTTCTTGCCTTTCTTCTTCTTCCTTGGGCCTTCGCCTTCCCAGCCAAAGCCTCGAATTTCAAGTGCGTCTACTGCTGAATGTGCAATGTAGTAAAGATTCTCCATTGCTGCAGGAGACAGAATTGTGACTTCCTTCTTCTCCCTAGCCGCTGAGTCATCTGTATGGCTGGCTGACTTCGCTTTCCTTGCAGATTTTTTCTTCTTTTGTGGAGGGCTGCGGTGAGAGTTGCTGCTTCCCTTTCTGGAAGGACTCTTTCTCCTGATTGGCTAAAACAAAATTCAGTAAGATGTTATCATGGTAAAGTTGAATTTGCAATCATAATAGTATTGCACCACCAATCACGGTAGTATTGCACCACCAATCATGATAGTATTGCACCACCAATCATGGCAGTATCACACCTGCAATATTGTTGACTGTCTGAAATGCTACAATAAGATGAAAAAGAAGAAAAAGAAGGAGAAAAGAAGAATCAAAAGAAGAACAAAATAAGGATGTCAGCACAGGTGTAACTTTGTATTGTGACAGTGGTGTTCAGTCACCACCAATTTCGAAAGTGATGGTGACAGTCACCACTACTTAAATATTTGTTGTGTCCAGAGTTAGTTTCATTTAAAGCAACTTCAAACAACAGCAATTACTGGTGTCGTATTCATATACACTCAGTGGTGTAGTGGGGCGGGAACGTGGGGGAACGCCGTTCCCCCACTTTTTCCAGGGAGGGAACGCGATCCCTCACTATTTTGCAGCATTTCTGCTGAAATAAATGAACAAAGAAGACTTCAAGACTCACAGTTTCAACTGCTTACTTACTGGAGCCTTTCGCAGTTTCGCAGATATATTTATATATGTGTTGGCTTTATACTAAATAACAAATTCCTATGTATAAATTTACATAATTACATTTATTAATTTTTTTGTTATATTTTTACATTCAACAGTTTCAAAAATAGCAGCGCTCACACTATGCAAAATTCTTGCAAGATTGCACTTTTTGCTACAGTTGCTACTTCAATTTCCAGGTGTTCCCCCACTTCATTTTTTAGGACTACACCACTGTATACACTTAACCATCGCAATGCTCACATATGCCTTCACATTAGCGTACTTACTTGATACTTTTGCTGCACACATCAGTAAGGAGGGAATTGGTCACCACCACTTTGGGTGTCAGTGGTGTTGCTGATGGTAATGGTGGTGAATTCTGAATACACCATGACTGGTAATAGGTTTGCACTGTCCAACCAGTTTGTCTGGGAGCATCACTTCTGTATTTCCCATTTAGTAAAGAACCAGACTAAAGATTAAGAGACTCTTTAAAATGCACATTATGACTGCCCAGACAAAACAAACACACCTATATGCGTACATAGATCATGTTTTTATGTTTATGATTATAAAAAAATGTGAATGGTTTATTCACCTACCATTTTAGATTTATCCAAATAAAAATTCTGTAGAGCTAATTTTCATGTCATTCTTGGCAATATTGCTGCATATAGAGGTCCAAAATCTACAACATTCACAGAACAATGACACAGGTGAATAAAAATGCCATAAAAAGGCTCTCCAGAAGCATGGTTCTCAGATTGGAAGGACCTGGTTGCTGAAGCACACACAACCACAGCAACTTAGCTCAATAACTGGACACTTTTAACCCCTTGACTAACACCAAGCCACTGGCCATAATTCTAGTTGTTAAAGAATTGTTGTTAATTCTAAGCACCATCCACCTCAGACATCTAAGTGCCTGCCTGTCTAACCCTTTGATCTTTACCGAGAACTGATCCTGAAAATAGGTGGTTATCCAAGCAGATACCATGGCGATGATATAACAATAAAAGATTTAGTGCATCTGAAAGGCAGTGAGGGACAATGACATGAAGAATTGTGTGTCATCAGCATAAAGATGCCGATCAACAGAGGATAAAGAAATGAGTCTGTTGAGTGGGAAGATGTAAATAATGAACAGGAGAAGACCATAAACTGAACCTTGTGGAACACATTAATAGTGAATGAACACGAGGAAAAGCAAGACTTGATCCATCCAAGATAGGACAATACCAGAGATTCCAAAATGCAGATTAAAGGCATTTAATAAGAATATCATATTCTATGGCAAATGTCTAAAATACACAAACAAGAGACTTGCTGATGACCTATCGCCAAACCAAGTTTGCTGTAAAAAACAAGTTTGCAAGTTTCAGTATTCTGTTCTTTACGTTTATATTCAGCTTTCATCACGGGAGCTCTTTTTTGTCCTAAAATGTTTCTTTGTCCATTGCTGGACAAAAGAACCATCTTAAGACAAAAGCATTTGTTGCTTTTCTACTAAAACTGAGCATTTGCAGTCGTCTGTTATCATATACTTCCAGTGGTAAAACTGACTGTATGTATTTATCAAAGGCAATCAATTTCATTATCTGACGGACATGCATCCAAACTCTGAACACTGACAACAAAGTTTCACCCGTTTAAAGACAATTAAAATCAGATATATCAAAGTTTTTTTTAAATTGAAAAACAAGAACTATGGACCCGCATTAGGTAAACAATCGTTACAGGCACCCACACAGTTCACTTCATATTGTTTAGTCCGATGACCCGATGTCAGCTGGCAAATTGACTAAACAAACGTAAACATCATAAAAACTAATTAATATGATACACAATTTTAAGTAGGCGTACACTAATTCTATTCGGATAATCTATAGTTTTATGATTTACAGCTCTCAACGTTGCTGCGTTGCCATGACTATAATAACTTCCGGGAAAGTGCTTCGTCGTCGTCGTCGTCATCATCATCATTTTAGATCTAATTTATCTAATCTAAGAACTTATATGGCGTCAATATAATAATCCTCATATAATAAGTCGATGATCTCTACTATGCAAAACCGTGGCGCAAGCCAAAATCCAGGATGAGTCAAGTCGAAAGCCAAATTTGTCCAAGACATATTTTTAATCGAGATCTGAAGGCCACAACAGACTTTGCAGAACGAACTTTTCCGGAAGAGCGTTCCGCAGTCTAGTACCCGAAACAGAAAAGGTGCGCCTACTTTATTTGAGCCGTTCTTGTCCAGACAATGTTCAGAATGTCTAAGCTCCATTACAAAGATCGAATCGCTTGAGCGTTCATATTTCCGAATTATTTCGTGTAATTCTTGTTTCGTCATTTCCAACCAGCCCACTGTTTATTGTTTGTTTTATTAAGAGAGAGTAACTTAACTTTAAAGGATCGAAATTTTTTTAAATGTTAAGAAACAAAAACGGTGACAAAGTCACAAATATGAAAGTAAACAATTTAATTTTTTTACATATTCTTGAATAATTAATTAATTGAAACTATTTAAACTTTATCTGCCGTTCTTAGTTGGTTTATTATGAATTATCTCCATCCTACAAAAATTCTTTTAAATGTCCTTACTTAATGTCTCTATCACAATACTTCCTTCCTTATTTGTGTCAACTCATTCATGAGTATGAGCTCGTTGGTGCCTGTGCATGGAATGCATTGGCGCACAGTGTCCTTAGTAACTATGCTTATAAAATTTAAATTTGTAAATATAATGAACGCTTGAACCTTTGTTGCAGGTTTACATCATCGACTCAGCAAGAGACAATATTTGTCTGTTTAGTGTCAAATGACGCAGTCAGTGGTTGTTCAAGGTAATACCGAGTTGAAAAGATAATTGAGCGATAATGAAGTTCTAGGCAGTGCTGTTTGACGTAGTTGTTCGTTAACTTCGTTAAGGCACTGATCAATCATACAGCTGAGTGGTTTGTGACAACAGTTGCTTAGGTTTAAATTTTCATGAATTGTTCTTTTGTCTTGGAAGTGACTGGGAGCGCTGCGAAGAATTAACGAAAAGATTTGCCCATTGCAATGTAAATGTTGTATGGTTAGAATCGATCTGTTAAAGAGTGTAATTATTGTAGATCGAATATGTGTTTAAGTGACCCAACCAGATTATTTGGGGTTAGTTTTTCAGTTTCTTGACGTTTTGTACCTTTCTGTATCTTTCAATTAATTTGCAATGCTTTTGTTTACAGTTGGCCAATGTGGTAATCAGATAGGTTGCCGTTTCTGGGACTTGGCATTAAGGGAGCATGCCGCCGTGAACAAGGTTTGAATTGGCTTCTGTCTGCATTTAAAATCCGTAATTTTAAGCATGCAGATTGAGTGCCTGTGTGTATAAACAATATGGTCGCCACTGACTTCGCTCCAATAGAGCGCTGCTACCTACCAGCCACATCTCATAATGCAATTCGCTAAGTAATTAAGTAACGAACACGAACTTTAATTGACATCTTAAGAAAAAGAATTAAATAAAGTAGCAAGTGTCTGAAATGGCAACAGAATGCATATAAATACCTTTTTCACGTTTTCTAAATTCGAATATGTGTGAATACAAACTTACTTATGTAGGGAATTGCATTATGGGATGTAGCTGGTAGATAACAGCACTCCATTGGAGCAAAGGACTCATGAGACAAACTACTTACCAGAGGAAGCTGATTTTAAGTTAGTCCAGTTAGGATTAATTGTGAGTGGAATGCACAAGTCCTCAAGGTTGCGAGGTACTAGACCACTTTTTAGTTTAACATGCCATAATAAAAGTTTTGATATCTGTCAAAATTCTAATTTGATGATTGGTTTGCATATGTTATCTTGGTCTTGGGTTTGAAATATACAGTTAACATATTCCAAGCATACAAAGATTTGCAATGTGGCTTATTACTCATCCCAATTCTGGATTCTTGAAATACAGTGTTCTAGGTTAGGACTATTGGTGTCTGTAACCATAGATGCCTGTGGTAGATGTTTGTTTGCTTGCTTGTGCTTCTGACCTGTCATTTCTTTCAAAACTTCGATTACAAGATGTCCACAGACTTGATAGTTTTACTTGTTTAATATGATGTTACCGTTTTGTTGATGCTGTGGTAGAGTGGAACTTATGATGATGCGATGAGCAGTTTCTTCAGAAATGTGGACATCAGGTCTGACGATCCAGTCGACATTCCACAGGGGCGTTTCAACAACAAGATTCGGTCCCTGAAGGCTCGGGTAAAAGTCTAGCAGACTTGTTACACAGTTTCTCTTGACAGGCCGTTATGTGGCCGACTTTTATTGGTTGATTGGTTAATATTCTACTACTCAACTGGCTGCACAGATTTCAATGAGAGCTACTATGGGGCAGACTGCATGTTGGTCTCTGGATTTGTCATATGTATTGTAGTTTAAAATAAGAAAAAGGAACAGTAACAACTAAAGTTAAACCTGTGAATGCTGTATTGAATCATTTGCTCTGGAAGCAGCAGACACCAATGTAGTCAGATTGCATTCATCTGCAGTGTAATTTACTGATCAAATGGGAGAAATTTACTAAAGATTTTGTGTAAACAGATAATTAATTTTTGAAGCAATCCTATGTTTCTGTAGATTTTAAAGTAAGCTCAAACTGTAAAAAACAGACTGGACAGGAGACGCTGAGTAAGCAAGCGTGTACTGTGCGACTAAATAAAGAAGTGAATTAAATTACTTCAGTACTACTTATTACAGGCTGTTTTGGTGGATATGGAAGAAGGTGTTGTATCTGAAATAATGAAAGGTCCCTTACGTGATGTGTTCGATCATCGACAGTTGATTACTGATGTCTCTGGATCAGGAAACAACTGGTCAGTGGGTGATTATCGCCGATTACAGAATAATTACAATCTATAAAATGGTAGAACATAAAGAGCCATGATTTTGATCAACATTCAGGTGATTGAATGATAAAGCTGATCAGGCGACAATGGAAAGTATTAGCCACATTGCCCTCCTCATGTGCAAAGGCTAAGAAAATGAAGTTGTTAGCACTTCATGCCTATGGCTGCCTATTGGGTCTAGCTGAAGGAACTGCTGTTCTTCTCTTTTGTGGCCTTGCTGTATACTGGTACTGATTCATATGATTGTGGTACTGTAGATGCTTCAGATTAGAGTAGGTTTTCAGCTGTATGTAATGTTTGAATTCTAATGTGTCAGTTTAATTTATCATTTTAGTCTCAGGTAAAAGTGCAATTGTTGGATTAGCATTATTGCATATATATAGCCAGAAAATTCTACAATTGTAATCGCAAACTCCAAATTCCTGGAGCGCCACTTGAATGCTAAGTGCAGGGCACCAGCTTATTCGTGATCTAAAAATTATGAGATTTCACTTCAACTTATTGTTACTTTCATCTGGTAAGCGTGTATGAGTTTGTTTAGCTGACTCCATAAGGAAGATTTTCCATAATTTTTTGGCAATTTATTTGAATTCTGTTCTTGTCAGCTACAATTCAGTGGTTCTCAACCTTTTTTGGCACGCGACACACCTAACCTTGCCACCAAATTTGGCGACACACCACGCAATCGTATGTGAACATTGTTAAAAATGTTAAAGTTAAACTAGTTTAACATTTTAAATTTTTAACATTTTAAAGAATGAAAATGTTCATGTTGAATCCTTTCCAGTTTCTACGTTAACTTAGTAGCATGCAGTTACTGAGATTTTGTTCCTGGATTTTCTGTGGATTATTTGCAAATGGAGGATCCACAGTTTTTGTAAGTGCATCACGTAAGCAGGCTGAGAGAGATCTTCTGACCACTTTATTCCTTTTTTTCTTTATGTTGATCATCCGAGAAAAACCTTGCTCAGATAAGTAGGAACTATGAAATGAAACCAACTCTTTGATTGCTTTGCTCGCCAGCATGGGCGTCCGCAGGAATTTTTACAGGGGGCAAAATTTTTTACATGGCACAAAATTTTGTAGGAGGAGTAAAGTGACGTGTTTCCATATTCATGAACATAGAACACGTGACAACTTTAAAAATAAATAACTGTCAAGGACTTACCTAAATAATTAAGAGGTTTTTGCATTTAAAATCGTGTTGGGCTGTTATAATAATCATAGTAATAAAAAGATTTTATTTTTGTAACATATTTGCAAAATTCGGTGGCAAATGCCCCCTTGCCCTCCTCCGGACGCCCACCTCTCCAGTGTATTGTAATGTTCCCCTTTGTATGTCTTAGCCCAGAACTGAGTTCTTGAGGATTGCTTGTACATAACTTTCTAGATTTCTTCTTTCTCATGTTTTTCTTGATTGGTTTACTAAAACTAGCAGTGGCAGCGTCATTGTTTGCGTATTCACTATTGTTGGTGCTAGAACCCGTCTCATTGCTACCAAAATTTGATTTCGCATGACCAGTAGAAGATTCGCAACATGTTCGCTTTATACTGATCAGTTTATCCTTTCCAAATGTTGCAATAATGGGTAAAAGTTAACATCGGCGCCATCGCAAACGTGTAGGGGTCTATGGTGTATAAGATAAACATCATGGCCACCTTAGATTACGATATAATAGAATAGATATTATAAATGGATTGTTAGGAATTCTCACAGCCTACGTCCGCTAAGCTTCAAGTAAGTAAGTGTAATGTAGAAATGACGGGCGTAGGCTGTGAGAATTCGCGACACACCAATTTTATCGCGACACACCAGCGACACACCAGGTTTACGCGACACACTGCCGGTTGATGCGCGACACACTAGTGTGTCGCGACACACCGGTTGAGAACCACTGAGCTACATAACTGTTATGTTTTTATCCCTTGTTAAATTATTCCAGTCTACATGTTTAACACTTTAACAAGTTTGTACTAAAAGTGACTGGGAAACATATGCAGCTTGTTGTTAAAGTGTTAAAGGTGCTACATAAATATCCACTTATACTGCGCACACTGTGCACAGCCTGGTAATCATTTTCTTTGGTAGTAGTTCTGCTGAGTGTGCTTGCCTTGTGTTCTCTTAGGGCTGTTGGTCATCTTGAGTACGGACCAAAGTTCCGGGAGCAGATAACAGAGAGCATTCGTCGAGCTGCAGAGCAATGCGATTGTCTCCAGTGCTTCTTTGTACTTCATTCCATGGGTGGAGGTTAGTTAGCTGCTTGCAATTCATAATTCGCATATTGTAATTAAACCTAAAAAATTATTTTGTGTAGCAATCCATACACGAACCTTTTAGATGTGTTTAAAACATCATGCAGGATCAAGGTGAAATGTTTCACGATCATCAGACCCAATTAGGAACTGGTTACACCAGAAGCACTGATCGTTTAAATCTAAACAACACTTAGCAATAGTTTATGCAGTGTAATGTAATTTGGCAATCATTGATTTTTATAGTACAATTTGAAGGCTAAAATAAAACATTGTTTTCAGCTGCTGACATTCTAATTGGCAGAGAAAAGATCAGAGCATCTTCTTGTGCAATTGTATTATTGCAGGCAATTTAATCCTAACTGATATGTTGACCACTTTTGACACACCCATTCATCTAAAAATGAATCTAATTATTTCATAACAATTCACGTTAAAGATTTTTGCAGTGGCGTTTTATAATAATAAAGTTGTTTACATTTTTTATTTCTGTGTGCACGCACATAGTTTGGCAACCTAATTTGTCTGATAACTAGCACAAGTTTTTTTTTAGTAAAATGTTATTATTTAAGCTAGGGTGGAACCATGTTACACATGATTTCCAGTACCTGTTGAGATGCAGTTTATCTTTTCCAGGAACTGGTTCTGGAATTGGAACGTACATTCTCCGACTTCTGAAAGATGAATTTCCTGATGTGTTTAGGTAGCATTTTTCTTTGTTAATAACATTCTCCTAACATAAAGAAGTCTTCAGTTCCACATGATGTAAATGAAACTGATGCTTCCACATAATGTAAATAGTGGTAAGGTAAGGCACATTCTCTTAGCTAATGCTTCCATCAACTCTAACACAGTGTTTCTGTTGAAGGATCTTTCAGCTGGAGTTTAAACACAACCCCACGTGGATTTATTGCAGATCACTTGACATTAGACCTTTTGCTAAAAGGCTGATGTGATAGATTTAAGTAACAATGCCATCCTGAGAAGGTTTTGAAAGCGCTGAAAAAGAAGGCAAACAAACTTTGAATAATCTCATTTTGCAGAAAGAATTTTTTTATTGTTTCTTTAAAAATTAAGCATATAAACTGCTATTTAAAAAGGACCAGAGTTTTGTTGAAGCTTTTTTGCACGACTTGTATTCTTGTGAACTTTTTGTTCTCTGTACTATCATTATCAGTGCAACAAATATGTTTGTTAGAAAGAATCATCTCACCTAGTGTAACAGCAGTGACAATCGATTCAAGTTAGATGGCTTGACTGGCTGTACCTGGGGAGGGAGGATGTTACCTAGTTATTAGTAGTTATCAGTTGTTTCTGATTTAAGTGATGTGAAACAAAAATTTTTGTCTATAATTGTTTGTTGACACGAAAGCTCTAAATTGAAGTCTGTTTCTGCTTTATAGTTTCGTGACTGCAGTGTTTCCATCAGATGATGATGATGTCGTAACTTCACCTTACAACAGCGTGCTAGCAATGCACCAGTTAACCGATTATGCAGACTGCGTTCTGCCAATTGAAAATCAGGTCAGCTCAATGAGAAGATTGTTCTTGGGTTTTGCAGTTGTTCGACACTTAAAGTCAGGTTACTGTTTTGGCAGTTCTTAATTAGATAAAGTCCAGTCTGTAGTGTGTTAAAGCAAGAGACCCATATTTTGGCCAATGTTTCGTATGTCCACAATATGTATGTGGTATTTTGAGTTTATTTTAACGTGCAGTACTGTGACTCGATTACCTTAAGCCAGTGATGCAGCTTTGAAAGTGGCATATGCTAAGTAATGTTTTAATGCATGGAAAACAGTTTACATGAAAGCGTTTCTCGTAAAACGTGCGATCTCATTGCAAATTACTATGGATGATCATTAGCATTTGGTGCATGGCTTGGTGTGCACATTGTACGTCTCAAAGGAAACATTGGCATGGGTGTATGTAGGTATCAACATATGTACCAGTATATATTTATATATATTACAGTAGAAGTCTGGCAACTTGCAGATGACTTGGAGTCATACATTTTCTGCCATGAGAAAATGGAAGTATATGCCAATGAATTATGCTGAAAATCCCCAATAATTTTAATAATAATCTGAAAACTTTTATAGGACCACTACAAAAATGCTCAAGGCATAAGCGAAAGGTCGCTAGGTCACTACTCAGCAAAGTCTTTGTGTATGCCAAATTATAGCATGGAACGGGCTCCCTCCAAAGCTGCGCCTGCTTCCAAGAACTCCCTCTGATACATTCTACACTCGATTGAAAATTGATCTTGTTTGGCCGTACTGTAGTCGGGAGCACCTCTGAGTAGCCTTGAAGAGGTACTATATAAATAGTCGAATGAATGAATGAATATATAGTGAAGGGGAAGAAACAATAGAAATTCAAAGAATGATGTTTGTTTTAATAATGATTGATAGATTCTGCAAAGCTGAAACAAGAGGTACCACAGAGTGGCATCATTGAAAGCACAAACCTATTCCAGGATGAAAAGCATTTTGAATAAATGGTTGTTTGAATGAAGGTATGTGTGTGGACTGACTGCATAACTTGTGTTCGCTGGCCATTATTTTTGATTATTTGTAGGCCCTTGTTGATATTGTCAACAAAATCTTGCTAGCTCTGCCTTCTGGCAATACAGGCAAAAGAACATTTGGTGCAGGACTGACCCCACTGAGTCGGGTTAAGCCAGAGAGTGCCCTCTCAGCAAGTGAAGGTGGAGTCTCAAAAGGAAAAAATGAGAAGCCGTTTGATGGCATGAACAATGTTGTTGCCAACTTACTCCTTAACCTCACTAGGTATGAACTTTTCCTTCTTTCTTCATAGATTAAACATATGTATGACATCACTGACTATTGCCTATAATGTGTTAGAGTGATTAAGGCCAAAAAATTTTGTGTTTCTGGTAACGCGACCGAGTCACTTTTTTGGCGCGACTCAGATAATTTTGGGGGAAATTTTTTTCGTAACCCATTGCCTGTCAGAGTTGCAGATTTCCGATATTGAAAACGTTGCCAGAGGTGCAGAATTGCAACATTATAGGTGCACTTACTGAAGCAGACGACCGTGAGAAACCAGCAGTCTTTCTATGTAAATAAGAGCACCGTTAATTAGAGCAATAAATGGACTGTAAGTTCCCATGGTCAGTTTTTACAAACGAGGGTTGGTTGGGGAGATAAGACCCGAAAGTTGGGAATTTTCCCACGGTGACTCGCCGGTGTTGTTTCCCAAATCCGACCGTCGTATTTCAATTTTCAGCAACATGTAGGATTATCGTATACACCATAGTACAATTAAAGCTTCCTTTATAGCAACCAGCCTCAATGTCGGCTCCTAAGCAACCAGCCCTGCCTGTGGGGGAACAATTGGTCGCAATGGCGACCGCTGTTGGTCGAGCGAGAGTGGTTAGCCTTTGAAGTCCTTCGGCCTGTAGCCGGCATGTCATTGAAACCGCACAAGGCGCTTCTAAAGTCTTTGCCCCTTTAATTAAATTTAATTAATAATCTTTAATTATTTTGCTAGACTATCGTTGATGGCTGCCAGAAAACGATATCAATGAGCTACACTTGTGAAAATATTAGCCTTCTAAAGTCTTTACCCCGTTTTTCTACTATATGTATGTTCACTGTACAGCACAGTGCAGTTAGCAGGCGCTTAATTAAAGAAAAGATATTATTATTATTATTATTATTATTGTCCCCTTCAGCCGGTAAGTGGCGTGTCCTTGAAGCCATGCAAGGCAGCTTCTTAGCTCTTTTTCATGCCTAGAGTCCCCTCTCCCATGCCACGCTCTGTATAGTTGTGAAACGATAACCGCCCTTGCAAGTACAACTGTGAGACTGGCATTTCCATGTGGCTGCCGCTTAAATACAGTTATATTCGACTCCTGTAAAACTGTTATCATGTGCTTCTACTTACATGTATGTAAGGCGCCCTGTTTGGCTGCCGTTTCTACTATATGTATGTTTACTGTACAGCGCAGTGCGTTTGCAGGCGCTTAATTAAAGAATATATTATTATTATTAACAACATAATAATCAAAATGTTCAAGCTGTTGTGAAATTATTTTGCTAGACTATCGTTGATGGCTGCCAGAAAACGACATCAATGAGCTACATTTGTGAAAATATGCATATATAAAGAAAACATTTAAAAAATTTAATTTACTGACAAATAAGTTTAAAGAACACTGAACTGGTTTTAGCACGGTGTTTATTTAGTTACGTCTTTTTTGTTCTCAAAACGTAAGAAAGCAAAATGGTGATACGGCCACTATGAAATAGCATTGTATAAAAATTTTTTTTTTTAATATTTTCCTATCTACCAGCTTTTAAAACTCTGTTATTGCAAACACACCATTATTTTTTTTGGCCTAATTGATTCCTGGCTTAACCTAGTACTGACTGTTGATTTTCTCTTGTATTAAAATGGTGCTGCAAGGCTGTTCATACTGTGTAAGAATATGAATAGTGTTCAGTCATAACTACATTTTGTCCATAGTGAAGCACTCTTGTTAACCTTTAGTTGCGCTTTCAGCTTAAAGAATTTTTAAAGTTTTGAATTTCTTTACAGTTCTGCAAGATTTGAAGGTGTGTTAAACGTTGACCTGAATGAGATAACGATGAACTTAGTACCATTTCCTAGAATGCACTATTTGGTTTCAAGCCAGACGCCGCTGTATTCGCTTTCAGACATCAAAATTCCAACTCGCAGGTACAGTCTTGTGTTGCATATAAAAGCCAGTTGTGTTTCTGGCTAGAGGCACTTTAATATAACATTTGCTACTAATACAGCTCACACTCACATGCACTATTAAATAGATTTTTCTCTTTATTATATCTGGTTCAGCTTGTTCCAACTCTCAACTGTGGAAAGTTTTGAAGGCTATTAACGCAGCTTTTTGGTGTTCGTCCTTCCTGCTTTTGTCAGCTCTTAAAGGGTCATCCATAAAGGACGTCTGCAATAAAGGAGGGCGGAGGGATCATTCAAATGTGGACAAAGGGGGAGGGGTTATGACCAGTGCAGACGTCTGCATCTAAATTTCTAAATTTGATAGTTTAAACACCTCCTTGTTCACCTCCTTGTTCAACCTTCCCCAGAGATGAAAAGGTCAGTTAGGTGATAGTCTAAAACCATTTTAAAAGGCAGGTAAACATTTGCTTACTGTTGATGTTACTTGTGTTTGTTGTTTTACAATGCAGCAGCTGATGTAGAACACTGCTTACTTTTCAGTTTTTAAATTGCATGCACTGGTTGACATTTTAAGCAAGCTGATTTTAAGTAAGATAGCTTATTAATGACATTAGTCACAATGTTGGTTTTTCGTTCACTGGCTTTGGCGTGCGGACGTCTGCAAAGGGGGAGGGCTAGGGTAAGGTCAGATGTGGACCAAAGTAGGTCGTATCTTGCAAACATCCTTTATGGATGACCCCTACGCTGCAGAGAAGGTAGCAGTGTTAACTTTAAAATAGTTGTATTACAACTTTTGTATATTCTTCCCATAATTGATTTGTTCAGATTGGATCAGATGTTCTCTGATGCCTTTTCACATGATCATCAGCTTCTGAAAACTGATCCCAAACACGGCCTCTACTTGGCCTGCAGTCTTATGGTCCGGGGACAGGTCGAAATATCAGATATCAGAAGAAACATTGAACGGTAGCATACATTTTGTATAATATCTGACCATGTAATGACTTTATGAAGTAATGTAATAGAAGTGTTAAGGTGTTTAATCTCTCAGTGTAAAAAAGAGATGTTGTGTTTCAGTATGTATCCATTGGAACACCATCAATAATAATTCATGCAAGACACTTTAGTCTAAAGGGTTAAGATATTTAAGCATTATATCCTTTAGCATGCAGTGCATTGATCACAGATTTAAACCTTTGAAACTGATTGGTGATGCAAATACCTATTGGATAAAAGCACAAATTAAATTCAGGTCACCCAACCTAGTGTGCTATTATGGAAAAATTGCTGCAAATATAGCTAGATTGACAGTTTATGGCTCTACTTCTGTCAATAGCATTTGAACAGTACTGTGTATGTGTTTAGATTACAGCCGTCTCTGAAATTTGTTCACTGGAATAAAGAAGGATGGAAAACAGGGTTGTGTTCCATTCCCCCAGTGGGGCATCCATATTCTCTGCTGACACTTGCCAACAACAGTTGTATCTGGCACAACTTTCAGTCTCTCAAGGACCGGTTCCAGAAGTTATACAAACGCAAGGTAGAGAAGTTCAGTTTCGCTTCATCACTCTTCTGCTTTTACTAATGGGTTCAATGGAGTACATTTGCTCATGCATTACAGTCATTTTAGAATGTTTCCAGCTAGTGTCAATTCATTTTTTAAATTAATTTTCTATTTAATATAAATATATTTTTATATGTGTACTATTATAAAGACATGCAGATGTTTTTTGTATAGGGTGCAATATATGAAGAAATAGAGCAATGAGTCTTGTATATATATGTAGTTCATTTAAAATTAAACTTTAAAATTTAAATTTCTAACTGAATTAAAAATTTTACTTTTAGGCTCATATGTATCACTACACTTGTGTTGGAATGGAGCAGTCACATTTTTCAGATAGTCTAGAGAGTCTAACATCCATCATCGAGGAATATTGTGGACTTGAAAAAGATACTTTCTCCAGTGTAGAACCTATTTCACGACTGCAGATTGTTACATAAATTTTTTGCATTTCTAAAACAATTGTGATGGCAAACTCGGATACAGACAATTCAAAGGTGTGTCAAGTGATTATATTTTATAATAGAAATGTTTCAACAACAATAATAAGAAATCAACAAAATGGAGAAATCCACAAAATGTTTCAACAACAATAATAAGAAATCCACAAAATGGAGAAATCCACAAAATGGAGAAATTCACAAAATTATGTAAGCATGTATTTTAAAACCTGTTCAAGCTATCATAAACTGTCAGTTTTCTACTGTCAGTTATGGTCTCATCCTCTGCATGTTTCAAGCCGAGCAGGTTATAGCAGACAACAAAGTTATACTTCTAAGAATCATTGTAGTACCGGTATACCAAAAAACATCCTGTACTCGTCTTCAAAAGTTCTGATGTCATCTCTGCGTTTGCTTGCAACTGGTTCTAGTCTTCACAGCATGCGCAACAAGTACACTTTAGACCACAGTAGGTTATCAGAAAGAAGACTCCAGATACGATGGACAAGAATGCCCCAACAACGCCAACCCAAAACGACCAACCAATGAATGGATTAAAAGCAGCAAAATTGTCTGCTGTCCAGAAAGCAGTTCCCAAATTCGTATAGTTTGAAACGATTATTCGTGGGTCTGATACGACTTTGTATGACTGCCATGCCCCACCACCAAATACAGCAAATGATGCAATCTGCAGCAGAGCTATAAACAAATAGCAAAGATTAACATCAACAGATGCATTATAAAATTCTGAATATCATTTCAGTGGCAAAGTTTATATAGCATTCAAAAAGAACCATCTTTGTCATCTAAGTTTTCCAGTTAAGACCATCATCAAAGAATTTTAGACATGGATGTTGCCCAGTCATCTTCAGCTATACCAAGTAAAGACATATAATATGTTGTATGAGACAAGACCAACACTGGTGCTGGTTGTGTCCTGTAAGCCACTGGATGTGGTTTGGGATCTTGGTGTGTTTCTTAATCCCGGACTTGGCCTCGCTGATGATTTGAAGAACTGCAAGTGCATGCTATTGGGTTGATTTTCCTTGTGCCACGGTCACTGCAAGCCCATCCTAGTTCTCAACTTTGTTGTTCACTGGCCCATATACTATGTTTAGACCTGTATCGAACCACATGCCACATACATGTACTCTGCATACATTGCCAGATTTTATTGCCTGTAAAGGGGTCCAATAATTAGAGATGCTCCAAAATGAATCTATGATGTGTACATTCCTGTACAGATCTGTGCTGAGCCCCATCACCACCCACTGCGTTTTGTGATGTGGGATAATCTCACTGTTCCCTCTACCTCGTGTCAACATGTGCATGTTGGGGCTTCTCTACTGGACTGTCTTTCTGCCTTCTGACTGAAATTCATTCAGTTCCAGCCAATGCTGGTTGCATGACAGTTTGTCGAACATTAAAGACATCTTTTTCTATATGACATAGCTACAGACAGAGTGCCTCTAACAGGCTCTTAAGAGGTGCCATACAAATTGTCTTTTACAATTACAATTTCTAAACATCAATGTAAAACAGACATTTATATATAATCTATTCAAGAAAACTTTTCATAGTGACATTACATGACTACAATCAAACAGAACAGTGGTCTTCAATCACTGACAAAACATTTGGAAAAGAGCCTAAACTCAAGATTGTTAAATGAACCACTGATTCATCAAATGCCTGAAAGGGCTGTTCTATGGATATTAAATTAAAGGCACACTGCTCCCTGAGATACAGCTGCTGTGTCTACCACCAAATTGGGAATCGTGCTAGGTTCCTATTCTGCCAATCTGTTGCCTAACACCTGCAGCTCTTGAAAATAGATTCACAGATTTTCCCCACTTACCTGAAATCAGCACAATGATTGCCAGGGACAGCACAACCTTAGACTTCTGAGAGCAACACATCTGCACCCGAGCGTAGACCTCGGTTGCCAGCATGCCAACAGCAGCAACGAAATACAAGACCTGAGTTGCTATGTGCCATCCTGAAAAATTGCATTGTGTAAGGTAGTTTAGAACAAACATTAGTTATGCTAAAACACTTAATTCTACAATGCAAGGTAGTTCGTAACAAACTTTAGTATGCTAAAACATTTATTTTGGGTTCTGGTACTTCACCTAGGTCAAGACCAGTTACTCATATGTTTATTTCCTTAGTGTCTGACAACTGAAGTCAACAACAACACCTTATTTAAAAACTCAGATTAACAATTTTAAAAATAAATTATTGTGTGATGTATTGTTTTTCAACTTTGAAATGTTTAAGGTGCAGTCTTCATCTGGCTGAACAACCGCTTGTGACACATAGTTGCAGTATGTATGTGGGGTTGCAGGTTCGAATCCCACTCTAGCCGCTGCGTACGGACCTTGGGCAAGTCCTTCACTCGCGATTGCTCATGGCGCTTCGGCGTGAAAACTCCGACACAGTATACCAATGCTGTTGTCGGGAGCGCCTCTGAGTAGTAGTAGACTTGAGGAGGCATTATAGAAATATCAGAAATAAATAAAATAAATAAAAAAGTATGTATCAAGACGCTTAACTCTTACGATGAGTGTGTATTAAAATTGACTGCAAAACCATTGCAGCTTGTCGTTAAAGTGTTAAAATAGTGCCTTTTGCTTTCTCTCCGCATACATGGCTATGACTTATGTTAGGTTACAAATGTATGTTTAGCAGCATCAAGTGAAGCTGGATGTTTATATAATGGACAACTCTTCCAAGAGAACAGTCCAACACAGGAGAAAGCAAATGGCCTCAAGTTGAGTACTGGAAGCACACAACATAGGTAGCCCCACGACTAGCAGAGCAATCACAGACCCAGCTGATCAAGACTGGAAGGTACTCGAGCAAGTGCTTCACTGACAGTTGCTTGGCATAATTATTAATGCATTAGATAGTGGCATCTATTTAATGTGTATAATGAGCAGCACCTTTGAGAGATTATAAAATGCATTATATAAATCTATAGCTATCTGTGGTAAATACCCTCAGATTAGGTAATGTCGTGCAATTAATGAAGAGTTGATAACCCCTTAAAACCTTAAGCAATCATTTCTTAAACTGTTATTTATTGTACAGAATATAATGACAACTCACGCAGTGGAGTGAACAGCTCAGTCTGAAGTCTATAATTGCTTGACCAAAACCAAACACACTCCATGCCGCACTGAGCCCAAAGTCCACGATGGGGATAATGTTTGGTAATGTCTGGACCATTCTTCCCATCCACAATAATATAGCTTTTGTTTCCGTCCAACTCTGGATGAAGTCCGATGTTCTGAAGCCAATAGGGTGAGAAGAAGGAGATCCCAACAGCGATTGAAGCTGCAGTGAGAACAATGGAGGCTATGATGAACGAACCCTGGTATCCCTCTTCTTTACCCATCCTCTTCGAAATACAATCTTATGGAAGCTTTAAATTCCACAAGAACTTAAATAATGCGACTACTTAGTAGCTTCCTGATGAAGAAATGGACACCGTGGGCACGATACAACTACAAAACTACAACGTCGCAAAGAGGACTCGCCCACTCTGCCTGAAGTCACTTTTCTTGTGTTCATGCTTTGCAGGGCGTTTCATTGTGCAGAATACAATAGCAGGGTGGATCCACAAGAATGCACATGGTATTTTGTCATGCTTGATTACCCGGCTGTGTATAACTCTAGCCCAGTGAAGCTTGGGGCACAACATGCTACAGATGACTAACTGCATGACAACATTGCCAAAAGAAGTTTTGTGCTATGACAAAGGTGTATATAGAGAACGATGCGGTAGTCTCATCTGCATTACTCCAAAAGGCAGTCAACTGAAAGAAAAGGTGGAAAGAAATGATCCTTTTTAATAAATGTTAAGTGGCTATACAAAAGGCAAACACCTAAGTCAATCTCATGACGTGGTTACAAGCAAAAAATTGCAGTTATGTAAACAAATTTATTACACATAACAAAACAATATTTTCCGTTCAAAATATAAATCTATGCAACTACCAATAACTTTATTTAGAGTATCTTCTGCTGTGCAACACAACAAAGCTGAATTTGAAAATGCCACGGCTTTCACAGCTCAAAGATATTTTGTTAAGATGGTTAAAGCAAAAGTCACATCTCAAAGGGGTAGCAGAATGGACTCTGAGCCGTCGATGACTTGCAAATCCAGAACCAGCCAATAAATCGGCCAGTCAAAGAGACAACTGATAACTATCTGTGGATCTCATTGTTTCCAGTTCTGTATTCCATGAAGTGTGGTGCAAGCAACTATGCAGTTAAACATGTAGAAACGTATCTTTACCTAACCTTATGCTGTTCAAGAAACAGGTCTACTCAGAAGTACTTCCAGTCCAGTTTATACAGGGAAGCTTTACTCTCTGAATAATTTCTGCACTGCTCAACTGTATAATAGTTAAAACAGCTAAAAATCATGTAGGTGGTTCTTGCTCATGGGCAAGTGTACTATATGCAGAAAGCTTGTATGGCATTGCCAATCACCAATAATAAATACATCATTATTGTGAAATGAATGGTTGAAAGCTTCAAAAGAATAAAACTAATAATGTAATAAAGGCATGAACTAACCTTGTAGAAACTTTCACATTGGTCTGTAGAGCCAGTTTCTTACTGGTCTGCAGCCCTGACTTGCACCATCTTACTTTCAGCTCAGATTTCAACCTGAATCAATATGGATCCTTAAGATGATGATTTGTAGAGTAGTAATGGTCTTTGTTACAAGATGACCTCCAAGCTGTTGTGACAACTTTACAGCTGGAGCCATTGGTTGGTGGAATCTCTCACCATTTAAAAAAATCATGTTATTCTAGACACTGGCCATCGAACCATCAAAATTTACTAACAGCAAATGAAATAATATATAGGAAAATTGACAAATTATAAATTGCATGCAGTTCATCCCTAAAACTGCCCAGAAAATCTCATGATCAATATCACAGTACAAACTCATGGCCAAAACAAAATAAAATCACAAGACCGCAGAGCAAACCCCCTTGTAAATTTGGTAAATTAGTTCAGTGGATTAGGCAACCAACCAATGTTCATGTACCACTAAAATGCGACGCAAACTTAAAAGAAAAGCTGAATCCAAATGTTGCAAAAAAGTGACACACCAAAGCTATACAGTAGACAAGAGTTACAACTTAAATATAAATATAATGTAGGCCATCAATTGTATGGACAGTAGCCTTCAGACGCATATCAATGGGCTTTAAGACCTTTCCTCTCAAGTGCAAACAAACCTTTAGCGATGAGACCTGAGACATCCTGCCTTGAGACCGAGTCCACCTAACAGTCTGAGACGAGATCATGCTCTTAAACAAGACTGAAACAAAGAACTAAGGACTCGAAAATGAAAGCGAGATGCTTGGCACTCGAGATCGAAATAAATCAGAGACTTCCCTGAAAGAGTATTTGTTGTCAGCACTGGGCAGCTTTTGTTACTGTTTTAATGAGGTTGACTTCCATTTTATAAGGTGTTGCATTAATTTTTCAATAATTTTATAATTTGCTTGGCATCTTTATTTTCATTGTTATGTTAAATTAGTACACTGTTTAGTTATTTCTAGTTTTCTAAGGTACATATAATTAGCAACTTAGTTAATATTAATTGCTAAGTCAATACATGATGACAGACTGACAGCAGAAAAGCAGAGAAACTGCTACACAAAGCTGTTGGCTATCACTGACCAATGACATGGTATTAAATCCAGCATTAAAATCAAATTATTGAATTAAATGGAAAGCGAATAATACATATGGATGTCAATGTAGGTCGGCCATCTTGTACACTGTCAAAATAATGGTTTACACATGTCTTTATGAACACATTTGAGCCTATGTTCTAAAAGCCAAATAGACAGAAGGTATGATTATTATTACTATTATAGTGGCACAATAGTAGGCTATGGTAAGTATCTAGTTACTAGTAGAGTGCCTTTTAAGAACCTTACAAGGGTGCTAAACACAGCAATTTTAAAAAGGTGCACTGTAAGATGCTTAAAAATGTTTCTTAAGCGCCTCGTTACAAAAATAGCATGTATGCTAATGGTAGATTGTTCCCGTCCAATACAAGAGAAGCATGATGCGCCTATGAAAGCGCTGGACCAACAGGTCTCCATGGGCCATGAATGGCAACAACTGTCCACTAGGTCTGGCCAGAAACAGTAACTTGAGGCTCTCTGACATAGTCTTAGTGCCACACTAACTATCCAAGCTCTTCCCATGAAGCGGATCTTAAAGATAATCTTGTCCTCTTCTGGAAGCCAGTGCAGATCTCTCGTATATAGCTCGAAACATGCATAAAAGTTAAAATTCTCTTCATGGAGCCCTACGTTTTAGATATTGCAAGTTTAAGTTCACCATGACTGTGATCTGACCTAATTCGCAATGTTTACAGGTTGTGAATGTTTACGAGTATAGAAAACGAGCGTGTTTATACACCTCTGAGGCTGCCATCAAGAAATCAAACAGGTAAAGATGAACATTTACAACTTGGTCAAGTGCAAAATAATTGATGCATACGGCTTCAAATTAGAGCACTGATGGGCAATGATTATATTAAATTTGCTACAGAGCCTAAAAAATATAGAAAATAAAAATATTTGGCAACTCTACACAAGGACTTACAGTTAGATAGCGGACACAACAAAGAACATAATATGCAAAGGACTCATTTTGACCCACGCCTTTTGATCATCTTACATGCAAAGTTAAACTCTGAATTTTCGAGTGCATTCTCACTCACCAACAGTAATGCTCTACAGAATTTTATAATGTTCCCGCTCGTCTTCAGGTCTGGACTATCTTAAACCAAGTGAATCAGTAAGAGTGACTTAGAAGGGGCAGAAAACTACCCCAGCACTTATGTTTCCTTAACACAGTACTGTAGGCAAATTCTAGTGTGGCGAATTTGTTCATGGCTGATGTCGCCTGATGCTAATCATTTGATTTGCATATACAAAACATGTGACTTTACGATTAATTTTACCACGTTTGAAAGAATAGCTGTTGTAAAGTTCATCGATGAACATGTTGTGTATGTCATAAAACTTTCCTGGTGCTGGACTTCTAAATAAACCCATCATCTACACTAAAAAGGGCATTATAAATTCCAGTAATACTGTATTGTAAAATAGCACTCAGAATGCTTAGCTTTCATGTCTGAATACGAGTTGGCTTCCTTCACATACTACTGCACTAGCAATAATCTGATCTTTGCTGTAACTGGCATGTTCATAAAAATATACAAAAGAGGCAAAATCACTCTGTACAGTGAATGAGTCATAGATATCTAACAGCACACTGGGTAACATGCCCAATGGGTAAGTTCAGTCACATTGCAGCTGATGAGTTCCACCCTTTACACAGACGTCATCAGCTCAGTATTTACCCCAAAATTAGCCTATCTTCACAGTTGGCCAACCAAGCAAGGTGAAATACTGTTTTACGGGTTTCATTTGATGTGACCCCAACACCTTACAAGACAAATGAGATGTATGTCATCTACTTGCAGCTCTCTTGTTCACTGTTACGTCAGCTTGAGACACAAGAAGCAATGAACCCAAAAGTTGCTTTCCCTGGGGTTAGGAAAACTTGGGTTAGATAACTACGAAGCCTACAGGATTATACTCAAGCCATTTGGAATTAATCTTTTAAAATTGTAAACAAAGCATTGTAGTAATTGCGATCTACATGTCTTAATACTGCTCAACATTGTTTATTGTGACTCTTACTTACTGATGATGGTAGAAAGAATTAGAAAGCTCAGCAAACTGGACTGAAGTTTTACAAACAGATTTTAACATAAACATTCACCACTTTATTAATGTTGAAGCCTCTCAAAAATAGTAGTTATGTTATGAAACAGTCTAGGTTCTTTTGCAAGAAACTATTTGGACAGAGTATCAAACACGGTCTGCATTACGCCTGAAGTAAGTTATAAACAATGACACATTTGCACCTCATTTATTGTTTGAGAAACTTCAATGTTCAGTGAACCAAAAGTTCTGCTAAAACTTCCAAATTGTCATTTTGCTGTAAAATGTTGTGTCAGTAAAAAGCCACTGGTGTACTAACATATAAATCTATCACCATATTTCATATGCAATAAATATTGTATGTGGTCACTTAAGACAAAAACAGGAAAACCCGTCATCAGTTAAGTAAGGTAATGTAACAAAATCCGTCAATGTACTGGTAACTTTTCACCTCAGTTCACCTCTTGCAGAAGTTAACTGTTTTCAAATGCTGACAATAGGCCTAGATCTCAATGAAGGCTAGCATACTTACTGTGAACAATAATCAAGGAAACACAGCAGAAAATCAGTAAAACACAGACTGCTTATGTGGTGTAACCTCTGCCCAGATGCAGTAGAAAATGCTAGGTGGTAAAGGCAGTATTCCAAGAGCTGCAAGTGAAAATTCAGTACCAACAGCACATCTGGACTCAGCTTGCAGCAAAAGAAAAGGTCAATCAACTTCATTGTCTTACTTAATACAATCATATGACTTCAAGACACAACAGCCAGATTGCACTGAACAGCCAGGACAAGAAATGTAGCCTACTGCTTGACTTCAAACCAGACTAGATAGTCAAAATTCACAACTTTCTGGAAAAAGTTACAAACTTTCTTCACAAACTTGACAGGATTATATTATTTATTAGAAATGACAATTACGTGTGGAACAGTACTCAACAAGATGGAACATGGTTGAAACATGCAAAGTACTGAGCAAGAGTTACAACCAAGAAGCATCATTTCTGATATCAAAGCAAACAGATTCAAAGTTCAGCTTCAATGTTCGGAATAACAAAACAATCTTAGTCTGAAATTTTACGTTTATGCCTTAAGGAATAAACCCTCCACTACTGTAAGCAGGGGCGTCTACACCATAGAAACCTTAGAGCAAATGCTCCATCCAAAAAATAGGTGGGGGAAATCTGTCAGTGTGTGTGCCGCCATTTTAAGGGGGGAAGGAGCGGGAGGGGGAAGAAGAGGGGGAAAAGGGACGTTGCTCCAATGACTTATGGGGGGGAATAGATGCCCCTGACTGTAAGCCTGTAAGGGTAACACAATGCAATCCTTCAAACCAAACAGTACCTGTATATTTATCCCAAAAATGGGTGAGGCAATCAGAAGATAGGTTTGTATTTAAAGAATATGATAAGACCACAAAACTAATGATGAAAAGTTGAGCAGCAAGCAACTTGTCTTACATACATGTAACCCAGGTTAGAATACAACTGTCCGCACAACTGGAAGGTGTTTAATTTGGTGACTATGGCTAGTGCCATTGACAGCAAGGGATAATTTAAGGATTTAAAAAATGTGCCTTTTAGATCCAGTTGATGAACTTCCTTAATTAACTCTTTTCAAAATGTTAGTCCAACAGCACAAAATGCTCTGTTTTCAGGAAAAAAATCCATCAACCATAAACACTATGACAAATCCACCAGTTCCGTATAAAATGGAAGATGGACAACAGTAAGACATCAGATAAATCTTCTAAACAACATTGGCAAAATCATATTAGGAGGATCATTTTTCAACCCTCAATGGAAAAACGTTTGGGTGGCTTCACAAAACATCCAAAACAAACACGATATATACACAATTTAGTGAAAAGCATGAGACCTCCAGTTCATCAGAAGTTACACATGTATAGTCTCAATTGATGGTCTCATGCAGGAAGACAATAAAATAAAGGGAGGTTTCTAGCTGAGGAAAGATAAATCATACTTGTAAACAGGAGAGGACAACTGTGTTCAAGTAGTCATAACAAATATTGTCACGAGTTCAATACACACAGCTGTGCATGTGCTATTCACCAAACACTTTCCTTCCCATGTAAATCTTAGTCAGTTGGCCGTTTCATTGAAAATCTTAGGTAAATGTTACAACAAAGTTTACCACTAAACGCCCAACTACTACAATTAAAACACAGCTGATCATCAAAACAAGGTCAGTACCATTACACAAGCCTGCATTAAAGATCCACGAGGTTATGGAAAATGGAAGGCAGGCTACAGTGGTTAAGACAGCAGGAAAAGGCGAGTTTTAAGTCTGGTGCTCAGTCAGAAATGTAAAAACAAACAACACTTTGGCTGCCTCTTACAGTGAGTGGAAGTAGCAGAGGCTCACTACTTTGGACAATACCTTGGTTGCCTCTTATAGTGAGTGGAAGTAGCAGCGGCCGACTACTTTGGACAGGCAGTTACCTTGAAACTCTGATTGTCTATTAAAGTATACTAAGAAGGCTGTTTGTTGTCACTTTGGTCACTTCCTATAGCACATAGCTTTAAGGAAGAGGCAATCGGATCACATCTTAACACAAGAAGACAGTTAGGCCAGTCTCTACTGAACATGATCCCGCTTTTACTTGGTACAATGCTGCAACCTGAATCAATAAAAATCTGGTGAGTGGAAGCAAATACAACAAGATGATAAAATGATTTCCATCTTGGCTTAGGCACTAAATGTAATAAATAGCCCTACAGGAAAACAGATCTATAAAACTAATTGATATTAGAATCTGTCAGCAAACAGTAAGGATCACTGCAGATGTATCTCTGGTGAGAAGTATTGTCCTTACTGCATTCATCACTTTGTGGCATGAAGGATAAAAACAACTTACACATGAAAGAATGTTGATTTACCTGTCTCAACAAAAATGCTATGCTATAAAGTCATCACTGAAAATCAATGTAAATCCATTTACAAAGCAGTGGACATGACAAATTCAGCAAGCAGACGGACAAATGTTTAATTTCAAGAAAAACCGTATCCAGTAAAACAGGAATAGAGACGAGAAGGCCGACCAACGCTAAAAATCTTGCAGTTTAACAGTCACAAAAAGAGTTACTCCAAGTAACGCTAATCGACTGCAACACGGCACAATGACCTTTTTCTGTTCAAACAAAAGATGTCGGCAGCAAAAGTATGAATTCTTGTCTTTGTAAAATTCTTCACTGATACAAAAAGTTAATTCATCTGCGTCACAGCCACAGATAAATCCAGAAGGTTCCAAAAATCGCTTGAATTCCTCTTACTCGCAAAAAGAGGGCACCAACCATTCACAGGCTCAGAAGAAGTTGTTGAGCATGTGGCTGCAATGTGTGCCACATCCCTACTTCAGTCTTAGAGCGTCCTAGACATGCATAATAAAGGCAAGATTTAGACGAACATTCTCAAGAAAACACAAATTAAGCAAACATCCAATTTACATATTAGCAGTCAGGAAATAACTTGGCAATTTAAGGTGAAAAGAAGGTGCTTGAGAAGGCAGTGATTATTTCCAGAAAGAAGAAAATCAGAAATAGATATATGCTCATTTCGATACAATTTATGAATGTAATACCAGTACATCATCAACAGAGGGATTTCCTATGCAAGGTTTCAAAATCATATACTTTAAATTCTAGCTGCACTGTAATTCTGGAAATAAAAAGCCATATAGCTGAAGTCTACTATAACACTGCACATCATATGGAATTCAGAAGCCTAAGAAGTGACAAACAGTAATTAATTTCAATACATAAAAATATATGGAGGAAATAAATTTTAAATAAACACCAGTGTTACAATTTGGTTTTGATGCATGCTTCCTTGATCATGGACAATATTTATAAGCAAGCTGCCTCATCAGGACAGCAGCAAATGTAATGGCAGATCTATATTAGAAATATATAGATGACTATGTCACAAAGAAACATAATCTTAAAATCTAATGTGTTTAGAGACCAGAAAAATGCATGGTCTATGTTAACGTGGCATAAATAGAATAACCAATACTTCCTGCTACCAGAATAGAAGCAGATACATGTACGTATCATGAGGCCTAGAGTGTTTGAAGCCGGAACAAACTGTAATCACTTGAGCATGAAGTGTAGTATCACGACTAAGCAAACAGACTACCGGACTACACAAAAGCAGCCTAGGTTGGACATAGCAATAAATCTTACAAGAAAAACGACCTAGTTTTACAGTTTTGCAGCATTTAAAGACTATAGTTATTAAAATAAAAAGGCAACTGAAAGAGCAAATTTCAGACATCTTACAGAAAAGGCAAAAACTAGTTAACATACCGGTAATCACATAATGGTTCTAATATTAGTTAAGAATCAAACAAGAAATTAAAGTTAGCCTTGAGAAGTGGCAAAGGGTCATAGAAAGCGACCATCAACAAGGAACTTTGAAAGACTGCAGGCATTTAGGTCAAATGCTGCAGTACCAGTAGTTACTTTGGAAGCAGTTATGTTGCTAAAATTGCACTGTACTATATTGTACTTGTCCATTTATACAGCAGCCTCACAAAGAAATTGCTGCAACTGTACATTTCAGAACCACATGAACTAAAAACAGTAAACTTATGCAAGGTTAAAAAATTAAATGTATAGTTGTTTTATCAGACTATAAGTCATAAGATCCAACCAGTGGCACTACTCTGGCCACTTTCCTTTGAAAATTTATTGCATCTCCATGCAAAACAACAGGACACAAAGCTTAGAAGAAGAATTCTTGGTTGCCATTTCCTACAATCTTGGAACAAGCAAAAGATCTTAAAATCTGTAAAGCATATGTACTTTCTTTTGGCATGGCAAAGAAGAAAGAAAACCATCAAATGACACAAGGCCAGTTGAGCAACCTGAACAGAAATGACCCAAGTCTGGTGACAATATTGGAAGTTCTACTCAAGATACATGAAAACCCTACTGAAGATGGCAAAAGATGAAACAAAGTCTCGAAAGTGAAATAAGATCGGGACCACATTGCTGTAAATTCCACATCTATGTTAGAACAAAGTACACATAATCTATGAAACATCATGATGAGCCAGACTAAGGAAAGTGTACCACTGCAGAAGACTGACTTTAAGCAACTTGAGATAGGCAATAAAGTTTCACAGTGTCACAAGTGGGCCCTGCAATCATCTTTGGATGCCATTCTGTCTTATAGTTATTTTGCAGAAGTGCCAACTGGGATTTCTATTGAAGTGCACCCAAAAATTTTCAAACCTATTACATTTTATTTCCTATAGATGGCACAATAACACCATCAAAGGGAACGAATTACAAAGTGATTTACTTCTACAATCATAAACACAGTACACACAAGCATCTTCTGTTACAATACATTACAAGAGCAAGCTTACTGTAGACCAGGGGTTTCCAACCAGGGGTGCACGCACCCCCAGGGGGTGCGAGATAGCATTTCAGGGGGTGCGAGAAAGAGTAGGTAAACTTTTTCATCGGGTGAGAGAAAATCCGTCATGTTTGTACAAATGTCACGAAATTAACTCGTTACAAAAATATTTTGCATTGAAGTTGAGGTCACATTTACTTTATTATTAAATGCAATAATTGTGTGTGCATGTGTGTATACTTACTGAGCAGTATTTGAATCATAGTGCAACCGGTGTCTTGCAGTGTGCCGGCATTTATAGTAGGGCTGTACCGAATAGGTGATTATCACTATTCGGCCGAATACGAATAATTGGACCAACTATTCGGCCGAATACGAATACGAATAGTGTACAAAATGAGTCTACCGACAACATTCAAAATTTCATATGTAAGCAAAAGTTTCAATTCAGTAAATTTAATACATAAACTAAAAGTAAACAGTTAACTACATGTAATATTTGCATCCTTCTGCCAGTCTGTGTAAACTAGGAATGGAACTAATTTAACTAAACTTACTTAACGTTCACTCCACTCGCTATAGCAGCCGCATATACAGAAGCAGATGTCACGTGACCACTATTCGTATTCGGTTTGACCGCTGCTATTCGGCCGAATACCGAATGGCTATTTGGCCCACTATTCGGCCCCGAAGCGAATACGAAGCGAATATTCAGTACAGCCCTAATTTATAGGTCATTATGTTTGCTTTGAGTGCAATGTCATATTGACATTATATTTTGAAAGAAGCAATGAGCAGGAAAAAAGTTTCATAACGGACTTTATGAACAGGTAAATTAGCTCATATTTTTCTCTTGCTGGTTCGCAGATTAACCCTTCATTTTTCATCATGTCAAAAATAAAGAAATGGAATGATGAGTATATGCGCTTTGGTTTCACTTGCACAACAGGAAATGATGACTTGCAAAAACCCCACTGCATTCTTTGTAGCGTTATGAATTTATATGTGCATTTTATGCCCTTAGGTAAAGGCTCATTTTTAGTGCAGTTTGTTCACCCACAGTACTGTATGAGTGTATGTGGTTCAGTCTGTGGTTAAAAAAATAGAAATGTGACTTTGTTGTCTTCAAATGTGATATGACTTTTGTAGGGGGTGCGAGCGCTAAACAAATATTTCCAAGGGGTGCGAGGCATAGAAAAGGTTGGGAACCTCTGCTGTAGATATTCTGCAAACAGAAAAGGAAAAGACAAGAAATGCTCTAACTGGCATGATGTGTCCACAAGGCACAGTTCTTAGGGTTTAGATATTTGGCTGCAGCACACCTATGACAACTACCCAACAGTTTCATCATCTTTTATGATCATTGGAATAGCTCAACAGTTGGCTCATTTCCCACTGCACAGCAGAATATGAACCCCAAACATTCTGCAACATGGCCCTCATGCCATTAAGCATAGAATTCATTTGAGAGAAGGAATGGCAGTTTTAGATGACTGTCATCTGTCAGATTAGATAGCATGAAACTGTTGTTGGTCAGTTCAGAAAGAAACCGTGTAGTCATTTGTCAGTTCAGAAAGCAATAAAACTATCACTGATAGCACAAGTAGCTCAACAATTGCAACAGATCAGTTTAGAAAGCACAAAAGCCTGTCCTTGGGCAGTTTTAGAAGAAAAAAGTCAATTTGGAAGGCAAAAAGTCATTTGTCTGCTTCAAAGGCTAATGCGAAGTCAGTAACTGATCTGATCAGTTTAGCTGGCAAGAAAACTGTCATTGGAATGTTTTAGATGCACAAAATTTGTCATTATTCAGCTCTGAAAGCACAAAAATGCTACTGGTCAGTCTCAGGCCAGTTAAATAATTGCCTTTATGCACATCTCAATCAGTACTGTAGTTGTCACCAGAGGTCCTGTACCAGTTATTACTAACTTCATAGGCCTCATGGCTGGACAAATCTGCCAACTGCACTAAGGTTTGAGGCAATGGTTAACAGCTGAACATTACAATCAAGTCAAAACATCGGAACAACTTCAAAACATATTGACTGTGCAGCATTTACTGCATCAAGTCCTCTGAGGCACAACAATGGAGCTACTGAAATTTTCTGCCAGTGTGCCAACAGAACACTGAGAACATGTATAACACAAGTCCTTGATATCACCTGCACACAAACCACTATCCAACTCAAACATAACAAGCTATTACTACTTAACTGAACATACTGCTGAAGAAATCAGGTAGGAAAGAGACTGTCTTACCCGATACTTCTCAAAGTGAACCTCAGCTTTACAGTGGGTCACCTTCGCCATAGTCTCATTGTTGTAGAACTTACGACACAACTTACAGAAGTAACCTGTAACGCTGATCACATGTTCCTGGCCTGTGACACAACAGTATAAGGCATAGGTAAGGTAAGGTTAGTAAGCCTTCACTACTAGTCAAGCTAGCAGATCTTGTTAACTGTGAAGACTTTTTTTACTTCAGTTATCTTCCAACAGCACAGGCAAAACTGAAAATATATACAACTGATATACATGGTGTGATAGATTCCTGCTAACCTCAAGTACTGTCCTACAAGTTGCATCCTTTTAACTAATTTAGTGACTGGCTATCACAAATCTTTGTTTGTAACACATATGTATTAATTTACAATAGACTGGCAGAATGAATTTCTTATTTTTATTTGCTGAAAATCAGATTGCAAAAGACTTACCAACTGCAACGTTTGGATCATAAACCAAAGAATCAGCCTTTGAGAAAGAATCACAATCTCCGTCAGCCACGTCATCCAACTTTGCATCTTCCACAGCTGCCTATTAGTTGCACAAAAAGGGGAACAAAAATGGTTTCATGACATAACTGATGGCAACAGATGATACACCATATTTTCCAGATTATAATTCGCTCCTTTGTATAAGGCAATGTGATGCAAAAGTTGCAAATTTAAAAAAACATCAATACATACGTAACAGTTGCAGTTATGGCGCACCCAAGCACAGATGGTCAGACATGTATAAGCGTGTGTACTAACAGCAGCCGTAAATGTATGGCCATTACTAACAGATACTTGCTAAAAAATAATCTTGTGTTGAAACTAAATTTTATACAATCTTGAAATAACAATTTTTCAACATTTGGTGTTTGTTGGGGTTTTGCAGTAGTTTTAGCCATTTTTAAATTAAAGATTAAAGCTTTGCTGTTTGTTACGATGTAACAATGATAAGTACTAGGTTCTATACCTCAAGTAGCTAAAGGATCCGAGGATAATAATTGACTGATAGAGAGGCAGTCAGATATTAAACAGATGAATCAGTGTTTTTACATGACAGTCGCTACCCTCGACTCTCATGTAAAAAACTGCAACTCATAATCCAGAAAATATGGTACACATAGACAAGAGCAAATACAGACACAGAGAGACAGATATATGGACAACGATAGACAGACAGTTATGGAGCATTACTAAGAGAAGCAGTTTATTCTTCTGTCTCTATTAGGGAAATTAAAAGTCATAAACTGCAAACAATGTAGCAGAACAAGATCTCAATCTCAGGAACTCACATCCTGATAATGTTCGTCAGTATCCACTTCTTGCTTCAATTTACTTCCATTGCTCTTGTCCTTCTGCAAAGACAGCTTGGTACATTACTCAAGAAAACAAAAACAAAATTTCCAATGGTCTGAAGTGACATGTCTACCTAATCACAAGCCATAACAATTCACAAGCACTGGTGACAAACATTTGCAACCAACTCTGAACAAAGTGTTAACGCATCAGTCAGTGTACCAGAAGTTCAACACCAGGGCAAAATGTGAAACTGACATTTCATTGGTCAATAGGGCTGTCACCGGCCCCCGAATACCCGGGTCCCCGTTCGAACGGTCGGGCCAGGGCCCTTCAATCAATACCTGAAACCCGAAAGAAGAAGCATAATACATTAAGTAGGCCCAAGTTTTAAAAGCTGCACACATTGCCCGGGCAGGCGACCGTTAAGCCTGTCGATCAGTGAAGGAAGATATCGCAGTATAGTGAAGGGGCTGTGACTGACTGGCTGTTCTTTCACCCAGTTTGTGCGCAGTTGAATGAACGGGTTGGATAATTTGAATGACAGCTCAGACTAACCCTTCAGGCCTGGGCTTAGGGATAGCCTTTAATTGCATGATCAGTATTGGATGACTATTATACTGTGATTGTTGCCAACGCCAAGCCAATGATTACTAACTTTGAATTAGGTCTTAATGCATAGTTTAGTAACACATGGCCTTTTGGACAACATAATTTTCTGTTCTGAGATTGGTGAGTTGGCCTTTTGAGACTTAAAATGAGATCTCGTTATTTGCCGCCATTACTGTCTGAAATAACAGCAATGGCGGCAAATAACGAGATCAATAAAAGTTTCAGAAATTATCAGGATCCATTCCATTGATTCTTTATCAATGTATTTAACTGTCTGGTCAGTAATCAAGTCAGTGCAGCTAACTTTTTTTTACTTTTTGAATAAAATGTGCATCAGTTATTAATTATGTAGAAGTTACATGTAATTTAGCGAATTATAACTATTAGCAACTAGCGAGCTATCGGCCGCCATTTTATATGCTGTGTATTGTAACGTAACTATTTTTTGGCTTTCTCAAAGTATTTTTCCAATGATGGACTGAGGGGCCTTTGGGTACCCGCTGAAAATTAGCTCGGGCACCCGGGCCACGTTTTTCTAAAATTTTGGCAGCCCTATTGGTCACACCATGTAACTTAGAAGGACACAGCTGTCCAGTTCTGGACCTGTTTATGTGAAAGACCAACAGTGAATACACTTTGTGTGTTAAAAGCAAGAATTCGTAGTACATCATACTAGACTAGATTAGATTACACTAAATTACGTTAGACAAACAAGAATCAATTACAATACAGAGACTTGATAGAAACAAAAAGCTTACAGCTGCTGAAGTTTCTTCCTGTTGTTTGCTGGGTTTGGGCTGCTCAGCCAATTTCTTTTTCGCATCAAGATCACGATTTAGTTCCTCTTTTTTCTGCAAAAGAAGGATAAATAAATACATTAAGTTCAAGTACAAAAACAAATAATACCACAAACAGCTACAAACCAAGAATAAACTCATTTTAAACTTTTATACACTGACTCAATCACTTCACAAGCCCAATCAAGCATTCTAAGAAGTGTATAAACTCACCCATACACTTCTTCATTTACTTTACTACACCAGCTAATTTACTTGTCCACTCATTCATTCATGTCTTACTTATATGAAGGGAACTCATTCATGTTGCTTTATTCACTCTACAACGTCTACATATACAAACGCCTATGTATTGTATACTTGCACGCAATTATTCCTCACTGCGTAAATTTATTCAGTCAGCTTATGATAATTCTTCTCCAGTGATTGTGGCACATTTGATAGGGTTAATTATCAGTAGATTAATTTGTTAACTTGCTCAATGCTACCAAAGTTGAGAAGAAATTAATTTACCTGCTTGTGTTTCGAGCTGTCCAGGTGTTTCACATACTCTGGATAATTCTTAAACTTCCCTGTCTTGCACAACAAACATCCTTTGTTGACGAGCTTTGCACGTCTCTGAACACAATGAAAACACAGAAACATCTATTCATTATGCGAAAAGCAACAATAGGATGGCCTAGTCAATCAGAGACAAGACTTCGTAAGTAATGAAATGAAAAGCATGTTTCTTATCAAACAGTGTGTAGTTACAGTTTATTTTAATGTAACCTAAATTTTATTATTATTACTATTATTGTTATTATTATAACAAATATTTGTATGGTGTACAATGTCACACAGAATGTGTACCTAAGAGAGATGCTATATATATATATATATATATATATATATATATATATATATATATATATATATATATATACACATATATATATACATATATAAATAAAGGAAAGAATCTGTCTGTCACAGCGTCTTTGACCGGGATGCATTTCTACAGTTTTCGAGCTTTTCACTCGAAACCTTCACTGCTGTGTCGGGGTGGGCATGACACACCCAGTGTGAGGCTTCGCGTCCCCCGTTTTCACCGCTACCATGGTCTCCCGGGCCAAAACCTACCGGCGCCATGCATTTTTAGGTGGAAAAAAACTCAACCTATTTTCACTCCCCAGATGGCGCCGCCGGGTTAAGCAGCTACAGTACGGATTCGTTAGAGGGATTGAAACTAAGCAGTGTTTTGTTGCTTATTCGCTAGAGGGATTGAAATACCCAAAACGCCTGGTTAAGCAGTTTCGCGTTCCCCGTTTTGACCGCTACCATGGTGTCCCGGCCCAAAACCTCCGAAACCCGGACAATGCCGGGTAAACCAGCTAGTACATATATATATACTATATATATTTATTCAGTGGATGTGTACACTGTACAGAGTAAGTAAGTAAGTATATTCTTTATTGAACCACCTGCACACGCACTGTGGTTAACAAACATGTTATGCAGTCAGAGGCATGAAAACAAAAAATAACATAAGTTGGAAAGGAAGCCAGCTAACTAGGCTAGGTATAGATAGAAGGCCTTACTATTGGATATGAATTTTACTGGTATAGCATCCTAGTTAAGAAATTCTTACGCGTTAGCGCGTCTGCCTTAGGAATAATCCTGCTATGCGAGCGGGTGGTAAGCAGTGGCTTGAGCAGAAAGCAGTGCTCTGTTAATCATTCATTCATTCATTCATTCATAGATTTAATCATAGTCCAGGTCTCGTTGACCTGTTTAAATCTAACCCTCAGACCTCCATAAAGCCAATACAACTGCAACAGCAAATGATGGAGAGAGTTCACTTCTATATGGTCACAAATAGTGGTTTCTACATTCAACAGCCGAAGAAGGTAATATTTATTTACCTTATGGTCTAAAGTCTGGCAGTGTACCATATAGGTAGTAGAGTATGACCAGTTGCAGATGTTGCATGTGTTGTCTTTGGATCTAAAAACAACCCAGACAAGATGATAAGTTCCTCAATTATGCATCATGATTTGAACATTAGACTCTGCATTGAAAAGTTCATTTTTAAAGTGTGATCTTTAACTGACATCAGAGTACCTATGCATATCTACTGAAGCACAATACACCATCTAATATTTAATTTTCAAAGTGTGAAACACAACACGTTATCTTATCTTATCTTATATGATTATTTATAAAGCGCCTCTCACAGCATAGACTATTCAGAGGCGCTCCCAGCGTGTCAGCCCCGAGGGAAAAGAAAGGTCTTTAGGCAGCGGAGAGAAGAAGGCGAGATCCCAAGCAATATCTTGCTACGGAGAGAGGGGGGCAGGTCATTCCAAAGGGAAGGGCCAAGGATGGCAAAAGCACGATGCTGAGCCATCGAAGTCCTTGCGCGAGGGACAAGCAGATCAAAGCGGTCAGCAGACCGAAGAGGGCGGGAAGACAGAGCAGATAGAGGTTTGCGCATTAGGTCACAGAGGTATTTAGGAGCTTTTCCCAGTTGAGTCCTAGAGACCACGAGAAGAACCTTGTATTGGATGCGGGAAGCAACAGGAAGCCAGTGAAGTACATCAGTCATAAAGGTAGTTATGTGAGGGAAGCGAGGAAAACGGGCAATGAGCCTGGCAGCCGCATTCAGAACAGACTGCAGAGATGAAAGGCGCGCTTTAGGGAGCCCAGCAAACAATGAATTGCAATAGTCAATGCGGCAGCAAATGAAGGCATGGACCATAGTAGTGAACACTGAAGGAGAAACTGATCTTCTTACAGCCCTCAAACGCCTCAGATGATAGAAACATCTCATTTAAGACTTTTGTTAAAAAAACTGTTACGGTAAGGTATCACAATTTAGTAACATATACTCTATGCGAGTGATTGAACATTAAAACTGCCAGCAAGCCAATAACGAAAAACAACTGACTACAGCTCCAACTGAAATTTTTTTATTACAATGCATGAACGATCAAATACCTGCTTGAATTGGTGCCCTGTTTCGAGCCCTGATAGGAGGTGGGAGACATTAAGTGGCCAACTGCACCACCCTGCAAACAAATTCAAAAACCACGTTTAGCAACATGAAAGAAATTCATCTATAAACTTTCATCATCTGAAACAGTTTACCAACTCAGTGTGTCTAGTTCATTTACAAACGCATGATCTTAACGATTGGAAATAACCACCATGTTGGTTGTGCATTGTTAAGTAGACATTTATATAACACATAGTGGGGATCTCTCATTCAAAAGTTTAGTAACCCACTGACAAAAACAATTATATACATTAATACTACATTCAAATATTGTAATGCTAAGCAGTCACAAAGATATGCATGACAACCATGCTCAACTAGTTTAACAAAAATACACATATTGACAGACTAAACTAGCTGACCGTTTACAGAAACTCTGTAAACTACCCCAACTTCCTACCTAGGGCTTCTATAATCTGCCAAATGAACCAAAATTGTTGTGACATAAAAGCCATATAATTGATTATCCAAAATTGCTGACAAAACCATATAATTAATTATCCAAAATTGCTGACATTTCTAAAACTAAACACTGAACAAAACTTTAAAAACTACACACTGAAGCAAGCTTGATAGAATACCCAAAAACTACATATGTACTAAGTAAAAATGTTCATTGTTTCTAAAACATAAATACTGAACCAAACTTTCTGGAGTTCCTAAAAACTAAATAGTTAACCAAACTAACTTGGAATCTTTTTGTCATTTGAATTCCATCATCTTCAAAGGAACGCTTGCCCCCAATCTACAAAATGGCACACTGACAATTTGTAACACTTCATGGAAAAAGCACAGTTAAGAAATTTCTGAACACATAATGGCGCCTGACAACTTCTGTGTAACTGTAATGATAATTAAATAGGTGTCTTTTACCAAAATGGCATGGTGTCTGATTGCAGACTCAAGTCTTAGTTTCTCAGCTTAACAGTACTACACACCAAGCATTAGATTCATGAGCAAGTTTATACACTGATGTATCTAATACAGTTACAGAATTTCAATTTTTGGTTCAGTTCTAATTACCCATTCTGCTAAATCTAGTATTTTGGGTTAAAACACTCAAACTCTGGACAATTAGACTTACTTTGACAACTTTTGTAGCAAGGTTATAAAACACAAATCATAAATTGATGGTGTACCAAAGCCTATAAAAAGATCTTGGCAATTCCAGGTCAGTCTGGTCAAATTCATCACAACATATAGACCAAAGTGCATTCAAAAACTTCCCAAGCAAAGGAAGGAAAATAAAGGTTGCGAACCGTGAATTCACTATCATGATAAAGTCAACTTGCACGATCTCAGGAAAAATTTTAAGGATACAAACAGGTGTAAAAACGTCCTTCATTATAACTAATTGTATTCATTGAAATCCCTTAATAAAATTACTGCATTTAAAGTAAAAGTGGCAGATAAACTTACTCCCATCCTGAGGCTGGCATCGTCAGCAGACAAAAGAGGCATAACTCTGCGTGCATCAGGTGGTGGGCCAAGTATTCCAGCTTGGTTTGGGGAAGATCCCATCCAGTCACCGGCTCTACCTCTGTCCTTTCTTCCAAGTGGATCACCCAACAAAGACGCAATGCCATCGCCTTGGCTTCCACCAAACCCCTGTAGCGCACCAAAACCCTGGCCAGCTCCATTAAACTGTGACCCAAGTAGGCTGCTGACATTACGGTTGGCAAGCATGCCAAGAAGATTTGGGTTACTAAGCAGCTCCTGACTAGTCATACCCATATTTTCTAGTGCCCCTATCTGGCTTCTCAGCAGTCCTCCAGCACCACCCATCATGCCTCCACCTTGACTCCCCAGGAATCCGGCCTGGGCTCCCAAAAATCCACCCTGACTACCAAACAGGGCTCCCTGGCTACCAAGCAGGCTGCCTTGGCCCATCAACCCACCATGGCCACCCATCAGTGCAGATTGTTGGCCAAGTAATCCTGGTGGCATGCCAAACATTCCATGCTGGCCACCTGCATTCTTTGACAATCTATTGTCGTTGTTTGGCCTTCGTCTGTTGTTGTCCTGTCGTCTCATCTTTTCTGCCTGCCACACAAAATATTCAGAAAAGGTCTCTCAGATCTATGCTTTCAAGTCTGACAATGTATAAGCTAAATTTAATTAGTTATAATTATATTAGTGTTGTTAGCGTCATTGATGCACAAGTTCACTCATCTGATATAGCCTTATTAGTGTCGTTGGTGCTACCTAGTTATTTGTCTGTTCACTCGTCTGATATATAGCCTTATTAGTGTCTTGGCGCTAACTAGAATCAAGGTGCAACCTCTTGCCATACACAGTAATACATAGTCCCTTGAATTTGGGTCAAACAATAACATTAGATAGGGACCCAGATAGCACAAGTTTACCTTCATTTCTGCATCTTTGGGAGTTTTTTTACTACTTTCATGGACATCCACCAGGAACCAAAAACAAAAAATTACTCAATTTCTAATAAATGCATATCAAACTGGTGTCAAAATGACATTTTGTTCGTCTTTTCTTTCAATGCTTCATGTATAGCAGATGTCCTGCTAATAGTTTCAGTTATACAGCGGACTCATTCAAACTGGCACCGGTGGTGAAAGACCTCGCCTTATGAATTCATTGAAAATTAGCACGGTTGAAGTCATACGGTCGTGACATAAAAATGTGGGCGAACATGTACAATCGGGGTGCCTATGAACTATCTGGGAGGGTGTCTTTGCATCGTGAGGCTCGGTTAGGGTCAGGGTTAGGGTCAGTGTAGCCTATAGCATTTGTGCGACTAAAAAGCTATACCTGCGAGTGGAAGCTGGATTCTAAAATTCAGGCACCCCGATTGTACATGATCGCCAAAGTGTTCATTTACATTTTACAAGCAACGTCACACTTGGACATCCATCCATTAGCAAAACATGTATTATCGTCCACGATGATCTAATAAACATTAAAATAACGTGCTTACTTTGAGCTATAATTCAACAGTTCGAGTCAATATTTCAAAAATTTCCAAGAATTTCGAATGTGACAACAAAATTAATACACCTAAAGCAGCCAAAGTTAACGGCCCTTTCTCTTCTAGCTTCGGATGCCACAGATAAGATATAGAATGTAGATCTAAACATTAATGACGTAGTATTATTAAGCGCTACTCCAGGACTTTTAATACTAAAAATATATTTCGGCGCTACTCTAATCTAAGTACTCTGCAAGACACAATAATTGTTTTATAGGCCTACTATATCTTATAAATAGACCGTTCTCTTCATGCTCGTCATTCTTCACCGAATCCATCTTTTAAGTGGACCGTTCTCTTCCTGCTCGTAGTTCTTCACTGAATCCACATTTTCTCCTTCTTCCCTATCTGGAACGATCGAGATCTGGTCTAGGCCTAAAATGATTTAAATTAATTTAAAACTAAGAAATACATTGAAACTCGCATGAACAGTGAAGATTCACAGTTCACTGAATTGATATTAAAGTTTCATTGAAATTTCTAGCAACGAATTATGTAATAACTCCAAATGAAACACGTACTAAGGTCAAAGTGCCGTCCCCTCATGTGGCCGCCCGGTGCGACCGTACCCCCTTGCACCCCCACGCGCCGCCACTGTAGGCCCTACCTACGGCACAGTGCTTAGGCCTATTATAGAGACAAAAACCAGTCTTGTTGTCAAGACCTTAAACCTCAAGACCAAGACCAAGACTTTGAACCTCGAGACCAAGACCAAGACCAAGACTTTGAACCTCGAGACCAAGACCAAGACTTTGAACCTCAAGACCAAGACCAAGACCCAAAAAATCACATTCGGCCCAAGACTTCTTTTCCTTACAAAAAATTGTCAAGTCGGACTACTCGCTATTTTAATGAAAACGTGAGTCTTATTTTATTCATGCAAAAATTAACTTTAAATGCAGACTGCAACGAATTCCGAATTCGTGTTTACAAAAGTTCTTCATGTAAAATGTTATCCAAATGCCTTTTGTATTTTATAAAAACCAATTCGCTCAGAATTTTCTGACCAAGACGTGCCTTGTTGTGCCTCATAAAAACATTGCCATGTGAAAAATACTTTCCATAGGTGCTGAAGTCGCTGGCACACACAGTAGCTTTTCAAGCACTGGATTTAAATGTACAAATCGTGAGCCTTTTTAAAAATCCTCCCATGGTTTATCAGACCGTCTGGCTCAGAAAAAGTCTCGGCAGGGCTTCCAGATAGGCTACAGCATAACTTAGTTGCTGCATGCTGTCGATGGGTTTTCCTGACCAACAAGACTTGTATCCGTCCGTATATAATTATGTAGGCCTATATTAATTTTGTCGTAGGCTATGATGCAAACAGGCTTGTTAACTTTTTTAATTCTCGAGTTTTGTAAAATGACCGTTCACATTGACAGCCGGTCCTGGTCTTGGTAGACCAAGACCAAGACTTTGAACCTCAAGACCAAGACCAAGACTTTTGGTCTGAAGACCAAGACTTTTAAAAACGAACTCGAGCGCACTCGAGACCATGACCTTGGTCTCGAGGACAAGTTTGCAAAAAACATGATGATGTTCTGAAACATGTTAAAAGAAACTCAAGACCTTAAACCTCAAGACCAAGACTTTGAACCTCGAGACCAAGACCAAGACCAAGACGTTATTCGCTACTTTTCAGTCCATTACGCGGAATGGACTTCCACAAACAATTCCAAAATATTTTACAAATTCGGCATATGCTAACATTTATATGAAACGTTACCTTAAATCCACCATATTGTATGAGGTAATTGATTGCAGTCAGCGGTGTTGAAAGCAGCGCACTTTAAGTCCTTTACAATTACAGATGGTTGGATTTAAGGTTCAGGTAAAGTTTTCACGTAAAAGCGACAATATTTACGCAATATTTACGCAATAATCTTGAAGTCTTCTATTTTTTCTAATGTGGACAAATGCGGGTTTTGTTTATTTCGTTCATTCAAAAGTTGCAAGTATATTCGCATGATGTCGCTAGGCATCCTGAGCGAAGCGCTGAAACTAATGCCTCACATTTAGGCGAGTGGCATAGCAGTATAGGCCTGCAGTGTGCGTATGCCTATGCTTACTTTATTGTAGTCTATATCTATTGCGGTTTTAATGAGAATAGCATTTGTCTTAATCTAACGAGATTTAACTACTATGATTCTCTGCTTTATGCTCTGTTCCTACACTCATACTACCCAGTGGGGCACAGAAACAAAGTTTTCATATGAGATCGGTGGGGGGGGGGGGGGGGGTAAGGTATTGAAAGTGAGGAAAAAATGGAATTGGGAGTGATTATGCAAAAGAGTGCAAAACCTTCAATGCAATGTGCTGAAGCATGAAAATGCTATCAACGTTGGGTAATGATAAAAAAATTAATGGTGTTCTCATTTATGTCAAAACACTTTCAAACTATATCAACGCTTCAGGGAGTTTCTACAGTGGTTTGTTAACATTTTTCCAACCAGGTTATCCAGGTTAACTCGACTCGATAGATGGCGTGGAGCTAAAACAGTCAGCGAGTCACAGCGAGATTAAAATTCGGTAAAAATATCAAATTAAAGTCGTAACTATTAACTACTTCGTCGTCAGCAGCAAGGTTCGACACCTGGGAATTCTCGGGTGAAGTTTTTATGCTACAAAAGTTTGAAAATAAAGTGAACAGAGGAGTTTCATTTGTCTGAGTAACGCCCACCGGTCCAGTGTGTACATTAACACGTTCGTCGTATGTACACGCGATACGGCTATTTATAGGACTCTGTTGTTTCGCTCGGCAGCTATCAGCCTAGATACAAGTTACTTGGCTTCTATCTTACGATTTACTTCTTACTATTATGGCGAAGAAGGGTCTGAAAGTCGATGAGCTCCACGAGGTTCTTCAGGATGCCAAGATCGTGGAACTACTGAAGAGTCAATTCAAGGAAATTCTGACTCCCACGGTTGAGGCCCTTTTCAAGGGCTTCGTGGCCGAATTCTCATCGAAGCTGGAGGACCTTGTGTCAAAGTCAGCGGCAGCCTTAATTCAAACTCACTGCGCCAGTCAGGCATCTCATCTAAAGAAACTGGAACTAGAAAACGAACAACTCAAGGACAAACTGGACAATTTCGATAATCAGCTACGCCAAGATAACCTGATGATATACGGCCTGCCTGAAGCTGATGGGGGCACCACCGGATCATCTGCCTCTCAATTGCACTTCAAGACCGACTCGACATCCCAGGATCTATTGGCTGCGCAATCGGTGGTCACACTGTGTAACACCCACCTGGGTGTACAGATTCAGACTTCCGACATTGCCTATGCATATCGGGTTTCCAGTAAAACCAGCGTCAACTGCCGTCCAGTCGTGGTACGATTTCTTAATCGTCACACAAGAAATGCAATATTCTCTGCTCGCAAGGTACTAAAGAACGTGCCCGCTGTCAACAGAGTTTTCATTAACGAGCACTTAACTCACCAGAACTCACTCATATTCGCCAAAGCCAGGCAACTAGTCAAATCTAAGACTCTCTTTTCCGCGTGGACCAGAGGCGGCGTGACTTTCATTCGCCTTCTGGAGGATGCTAACATCAAGCCGCTGAGAGTTACATCCTTGGAAAACCTTCAGAAAATCTCCCAGTAATTCGCCACACGGAGATTTCTCAACATGATGCTAACAAGACATCCCGGCTCTACTGGACCTGTAGTTAAGTCCTTCTGTTCAGTTATTATTAAATAAGTCAAAATTATAAACTTGTACATAAATCAAAATTAGCCTGAGTTAGGCTGTTCTTGAGTCTATTAAGCCTGAGTCTATTATCTTCGTATAAGCCATAATTAGCCCGAGTTAGGCTATTTTTGGGTCTATTAAGAGATGTGTACCACTAAATTAATGTAATCTGACACTCCTATTCAACGACCATCATCTTATCTTTATAATATTACATTGCATTGTCAATCTTTATAGGAATCAGTACTTACGGTTGAGCTTGATGCAATGCCTTCTCTCGCGACTAATAGATTTTCGTGAACCGGAACATTAAGTGCTTTAACCGTTTTATTAAGTCTAGTGTTGGACTGCTATACATGTCTCCTTTCATTATTAAGTGTTCATGTGCATCGATCTTCTTGCTTGTTAGTTGATCTGGCACTGGCATCTTATGAGGATCGATTTGATCCTCATGGGATGTTTGATCACAGTTGCCCAATTTCACTCTACATTACTCCTCTGTAGATTTTATCGCTAAATAGCTGAATTAAGCTAGGGCTGCCTGCTTTACGATAGTCGTTAGATGGTGATGACATTGCTACTAAACGATAAACACTTCTGTTGTATTGCGTTGCATTGTCAATTTTCATGGATCTAGAATGGTCGGTTTAAGCTTGACCGCTGTGTCTTCTCTCATTATTGTAAGTCTTCGTTAACCGAAACATTAAGTCCTTGAACTTTATTTCATGATTCCAGTTGGATTGCTATGTCCCCCTTCCTTATTAATTTATCATGTGCACCGATTTATGTGTCTGTTACTCGATCTGGTACTGACGTTTTATGAGGATCGAATTGATTATAGTTTGCACAGTGTTACTCTACATAACTCCTCCACAGATCTTACTGTTAAGTAATTGAATCAAGCTTACGGCTAGTATAGTATAGAGCTTGTTTTTTTTCTTTACACTGTTATTTCTACTTGAGTGTTTCCTAGTTTTGAGCTATTATTTGAATGGGGTCATATACCACGGAAAGGCACCCTGGTATATAAATATAGTGAATATCCTGTTAGTTAAGATAAATATAAATATAACTATGGTTTTTTTATCTGACGGTAATAAGTACATTGTTGTCCTTATGTGATGACGATGAAGCTGTTGGCTGGCTGTGTTGTTAACCGCTGCCACTTGGGCTACGGGGTGATCTGCGACGTATGGCTGATGGTAGAACTCTTGTCTGCTCCTTTTGTCTGAATCCTGTTCAAACTGTTGCATCAACCAACCCATGTAGAACCGGGGGGGCTGAGTTCTGTATGGGGTGCGGGGAGGGATGTCATCCCAGTTGTTATAGGGAGCAATATAAATCCAGTCCTGATAATCGATGGCTGTGCGGTAACTGTTTAGCTAACATCTTTCCCTTTGGATCTGTGATCAGTGATAAAGAATTTCTAGACATAAATAGCCCTGACCCACAAGTACCTAAATGTATTACCGAACTAAATGCAGGTTCTAGGCTGGAGATAGCCTCGGAAATTGACGACCATCCCCTATTAAATAATAGCGATATTGACCCCGACCCTAATTTGTATGCGGGCCTTTCGTGGGATAGTCCATACTCCACACCTGAATCCATCGCTCAGAAACTCAACACAGATAATCACTTTAACATAATGCACGTAAATTGCAGAAGCCTATTGAACAAGATAGAGGAAATAGAAGAATTATTGTCACAGTTGCCAATCTCAGTACTTGCTCTTACCGAAACTTGGCTCGAGCCCCACGTAGTGGATACCATAGTAATACCTGGCTACTACTTTGTCCACAACTCAAGATCTTCTGGTAGAGGTGGTGGAGTGGGTTTTCTAATAAAAGAGGGTATCACCTTCCATATTTTAGATAAGCTAATTCCTGATACCCCCCTTAGAACTTTTGAGGGTTTATTCATAAAAATTATAACAACGAAGGGGTCCAGTATCTTGGGAACTATTTATAGACCGCCCGGTACTAACCTGGAAGAGTTCTGCTCCGAAATTGACTCAGTATTAGCAACATTTTCCACAAAGAATAGCAATTTATTTTTACTAGGTGATTTTAACATTGATTTATTGCGAGCAGAGAACCACCACGGTACTAGTACGTTCCTTGATGGCTTGGCTTCTTACAATCTTCTTCCCTCTATTACAAGGCCCACTAGAATCACAACCCACTCCTCGACATTAATAGATAACATCTTTAGCAATGTCTGGGCAAGAATTGCTCTATCTTCTATTATTGTATCTGACATTTCCGACCATTTACCTGTTCTCGCTAGCTTTGAGTTGGATTCTCCTAATCCCAAATACTTTGAAAATAATGAGCGCCGACTAATTAACGAGGAGCAAAAACAGATCTTCCTAAGCAGGTTAAGTGAAATTGATTGGTCCCCTATTTATGATGCATGTAACAGTAATAATGCCAACTTAGCTTATGATCTTTTTTTAGATAAATTTAAAACTATCTACGATATTGCATTTCCCCGTTTAGAATCCAAAAAAAATAAAGAGCATAAGATAAAACACCCCTGGATGACTCTAGGGTTACTTAAATCTAGGAAAAAGAAGGCCCTCCTCTATCTGAAATTCATAAAAAATCCTACTCCATTTAACAAAAAGAAATTCACTACCTTTAGGAACATTTTTAAAACTGTCAGAAATAATGCTGAAAAAAGCTATTATTCGGCCGAATTTGCTAAGCATAGTGGCAATCTAAAGAAAACCTGGAGCCTCATTCGTACTGTAATAAAATTAGGCGATCGGGATCCTCCAATACAATCACTTAAGGTTGGAAATACTGAAAGCAAAGATCCCCTAATTATGGCTACTGCTTTAAACACCTATTTTACCAATATAGCCCAGACCTTAGCCGACCACATTCCAGCATCTCACACCTCGTTCCATCAATATCTCAATTCCCCCATGCCTTGCTCCTTTGGACTAATTCCCACCTCCCCAGAGGAACTACTGCAACTAAGCCCCTCGATTCGCGCTACCCATAGCAAAGGAACGGACGACATTGATCCTACACTAGCTGTCAGTAGTCTGCCCCTAATTGCCATCCCCCTAGCAGAGCTCATAAACTGCTCCCTAAACACAGGCGTTGTTCCTCAGGCAATAAAAATTGCAAAAGTTATCCCGATATTCAAAAAAGGGAATAGAGAGGAGGTCTCAAACTATAGGCCCATATCTATTCTCCCATATTTCGCAAAGTTCTATGAGAAAATAATGTCCAATAGACTTACCAACTATATACAAAAATCGCACATTGTTTTTCATTCCCAGCATGGCTTCCAGGCGGGCCAGTCTCCTTCCCTGGCTCTCATTAACATGTATGACAAAATTTCCAGCACCTTCGATAATAATGAGTACTCCATAGGAATATTTTTAGATCTGGCCAAAGCGTTCGACACGGTAAACCACGATATTCTCCTTCATAAATTATCCAATTACGGAATAAGAGGTACACAGTTAGCTTGGTTTGCGAGCTACCTGAGTAATCGACTTCAATATGTTTTTTGTAATGGTGCCCGATCTGAAGAATTAACTGTTAAATTTGGAGTTCCCCAGGGTTCTAATTTGGGACCACTACTCTTCTTACTCTACGTAAATGACTTACCAAATGCCTCATCTGTATTATCCTTTATTTTATTTGCCGATGACACTAATATATTTCACTCTGACAAATCTTACACTAATCTAGTACTTACTATGAACAGCGAGCTTAAGCGAGTAACTGAATGGTTGCTATCGAACAAACTATCCCTAAACTTAGACAAGACTTCCTTTATACTGTTTAAGTCACATAGAAAGGTGGGGCCACCCGATGACTCGCTTGGACTCCTAATAAATAATACTCCAATTACTCTAGTTAACTGTACTAAGTTCCTAGGGGTCATGGTTGACCAACATCTGACCTGGGATCAGCATATTAAATGCATCTCCACTAAAATTGCTAAGAATCTAGGGGTAATTCATCGTGCCTCAAACAAACTTCCCCCCTCCATTCGTATTCAATTATATTATACTCTAATATACCCCTATCTATCTTATTGTAGTGTAGTATGGGCTTCAACTTACAACACCAGACTCCAAAAATTGGTGATCTTGCAGAAAAGAGCAGTGCGTTATATTAGTAATTCCCCTTGGAGCTCTCACACCAATCCCATCTTCTCCAGGTATAGGATGCTAAAAATTGACCAAATAAGGAACTTTCAGATCGGTGTGTTTATGTATAAATTTACACGAGATCTTTTACCTGCTAAATTTAAAACTCTATACCGTATGGGCTCTGACATCCACTCCCACTTCACAAGGAGTGCTAACAAATATAGGCCCTCGTTTGCTCACTCCAATCCACGTCGATTCTCCATCAACGTCACAGGACCGCTGATATGGAATGCTCTCCCTCTCTCGCTACAGCAGATGGGATCACTTACAGGATTCAAAAGACAGCTTCGCCAATACCTCATTGAGAATGACCTCGCCATTTGCCTCACCCGCCGTTGACCGTGCCTCAATGCCTCCTAGTTAAGAATTGCAGTTATTAATTTTTTTATTCCGCCCCCTTGATGAGCGGAGTCCCTAAGTTTCTTTTGTTTTTTTCTTTTCTACTAGTTAAGCTTAAGCAATGCGTTATGAGATCATTTACTCTGCCCCCTTGTTGAGCGGAGTCTCTTAGTTTTTTCCTCCACTGCCCAATTGGCGGCAATCCTTAGTTCCATTTACCCAGATTCTTGTTTAGAAATACTAATTGGAAGCTTAAGCCTCAAGTTGGTTCTCGCCATATCAATACAAGTAGTAAGTAGGTGTCCCTACTAGCGGGAGTCATCCCTTCAGGGCCTACCTTTGCGACCATCTTGAATTGTTTTCAGTGTGTACTGCTGCTTGTTATATGTTTTGGTTTCAATAAAGAAAATGTTATGTTATGTATGTTAGTACGTATTTTTTCCAAACCAGGTTACTAGTATATAATTTAATTAGTTCCAAATACATGTAGGTAGTTTCACACTTAACGAGCTGCGTGTATTAAAAGCGACTGGGAAACCAATGCAGCTCATCGTTAAGGTCTCTGTGATGTGTACAATACATATACAAACACACACCCACACATTTGAATTGGCTTGTATTTAAAAAAAAATTTAACAATTTAATGACGAATGGAAAATTAATCCCTCTAGTCGTTAAAGACTGATGCTTTGGTAAATATAACTCCTCATGCTGTAAATTTTATTTTTCACAATCAATGCTTAGGGTCCATCCATATATTACGTAAGCAAAAATCCGGGAAAATTGGACCCCCTCACCCCCTGTTCGCAAGCGTATTTTCTTCCACACCCCCTGCGTACGTACGCTTGACGCACCCCCCCCGAAGACCAGCTGCAGAAAGTGTCTCGGCAGCAACTGTCTGCACTTTAGGCCAGATTGAAGGATGAGCGAGGGCCAATATAGACAAATTATAGGTGTCTCGTTCACAGCACAGACTAACTGCACATGGCTTTTATATAGTGTAATAAAATGCCATCAGACGAGACTATAGGACAATACAGAGTTAAAAATAGGCTAATGTGGACGACATAATTAGAAATTTATTTTGCGTACGTACACATTTTGCCTCCCCGCGTTCGCACCCATACGCAAAATCGCCGAAATCCCACCCCCTCCTTGCGTACGTAATATATGTATGGCCGCTTATGATGGATAGGCATAACACTACATCCACCATGATTCACTGTGGAGCTAAACTTTTTATTTGGGTTGGTATAATGGTGTTCTCATTTTAGCAGAAACACTGTCAAACTCGAGATCATGCTTCTGAGAGTTTCTACAGTGATGCGTTAACTAGTATGTTACCTACAGTTTTTCCAACCAGGTTATCATTATAACACATTGTATGGACCTGTAAAGTTGGAAATTACAAATGCTGTAGATGAAAAATATTACAAGGAAATACAAGGGTTGGTAGAATGACATAGAAATGGTATGGTATCTGGGAATTTATAAAGTGCCTCTCACAGTGCAAACTATTCTCAGGCACTTTCAGCGTGTGAGCCTCACGGGAACAGAAAAGACTTAAACTATGAACAAGAGAGAGAGAGAGAACCGAGCAAGTAGGGTCCCACGCAGTACCACGGGAAGAGAGTTCCATAGGAATGGGCCAGCAACATATATGAGAGACGTGTAGCTTCATTACCGGATTAGATCTCTCCAAATGTAATACAGTGGTAAAGTTGTACACAAACACAAGTATGCATCACGACAAAAAACACTAAAATTAAAATGTTTTAAAATCAATTTTAGTGAAATGACACTGTTCAAAGTAGCTCATAAGGTGAATGAGGACAGTAATACCTGCATGGACAACTGTCAGTTAAAACTAAGATGACAGATGCAATCAAACCGAATTAAAGCTTGGCTCTATTCTTATGACAGTACGTGTTCAATCAACTTCTTAAAACGTCAGACAACGACAACACTGCGTCATGCAACTGAAAATTCTAGTTCGATTTCAAATTGATCTCTGTCGGTGGAACATCTTCATTCTCATCCCAGTGGACATGCATGTCTGGTTTCAAAGAAGGGCAGGTAGTCGATGATTTACCTTTGCCTTCTATAAACAAAAAGTCAAATGTTACGGTAGCTTATCTAAAGTAATATGTAAAGGGCAGTTCATATATATATATATATATACCGGGGTAATGATTTTAGAAGAGTCAAAAATGTAATTTAAACAGCAGGCTGAGGTCAATAACATCGCTTATCTAAAGTCTCATTTTAGTAAGGACCTTAGGAGTCAAACCAAAGACTGAGAGGTCTGCATTATTTGGGGGTTATCTTTTGTGCTGGTAGTAAACTGAGATGCGATACATGTGGATAGTATAATGCACAGTTTTATGCAGCTAGCAATAACATTTTATGTTATGTAATGTTATAAGATATAACACTACATCAGAAATACAAAATGAAACAAATAAATACTTACAACATGAATACAAATTTAGCATCGTAATCAAAGCCCCCATTCTGAATCACGGTTATGGGCCTGTCCCAATTCCTGCAGTTCCATAAAGCCAAGCTGCACTTTAAGCCTTTAATGATGAGAGGGATTACTTTCTCCATACATTTTAGTACATGCTCGTCATTAAAGTGTTAAGATAAGAACATATGTGACAACATATTTCTTTCATTGTAATTTTTTTTGATCAAATATTAACGGATGAACTTACCCTCTGTGGGTAGTATGAACTTTTTCTTTTCATTTGGATTTTCTTGGAAAGCAATTCTAAGGTTTGGATTACAGTGCCTGCAATAGAAGTTACAAATTCAGCTAAAAAGCAGTTAAAGATGTTTCCCAGTTGCTGCCTATGTATAACAAAGGGTGTCATACAAAGGTGTTGGTGTCAGTAAGAGTTAAAACAGGAATAACTGTAAATATAAATCATAGTGATGCCAAAGATATGGTTTAATGTAGTTTATACAGTGAGCATATATTAAATACTGATGCAATTACTCACAACTACTACAGCACAGACAGTGGTGAATAGAGCTGTACCGATAAGGCTTTTTGCCGATTATTCCGATACCGCGTATAGCCGATTATTGTAATAGCCGATACCGCGTATGAAGCCGATTATTTTATTATCGCCCAAAAACTACCGCATACGACGTTGTATAAGGCGTTTCCAGTCCTGTGTATAATAGGTACAGGTCCTTGGTTTCTATGGTGTCTGCTATATAGTGCAATGCTAAATATAGAGCAATAATAAGAAATGAAACATAGATATTTGTGCTAATTTTTCTATTTGTAACGATTATTGTGCAAAAAACGTCAACTGTAAAATAATTTGCATCGGCGCCGATACTTTTTTGCCGATACCGATTATGCCGATTCCTCTAATAATCGGCCCAATTACGAATGCTCCCGATGCATCGGTACAGCTCTAGTGGTGAAGCATTAACAGCACACAGAGATGATGGCAGGAAAACAAAGTAGAGTGGTTAGCATTAATACATATGGGACTCCAGTTATGATTATTATAACAGCGTCTAACAAAATGAACTTACTTTTTATTGTTAAATTTATTTTTCTTCCTTCTTCGAGATTGCCGTTGATTTCGACGTTGGTATAGTTGTTTTGGGTTATGCTTGCGCTAAAATGATGAAAATAAAGTCAACGAGCAAGTCTGCAGGTCAGCATGATGGTAACAAATGCAAATGCTCAAAACTACCTCGAATGATTCAGAAATTCAATCTGTACCCGAATGTAGCACAGATGCTCAAGCCCAAACTATTGACTTTCAAAGAGGCATAAAATGAGCATTACCCTGGCTAGCATGTAGTAAATAACCTTATCCATAAACTCTAAACAATAGAGAGATGAGCTTACATAGTGTATAAGCTCAGGCCCATATCGTTCAATCATTTATCTTAAATTTACTGTTAAAATATTTTTGTGGTAACAACTGCATATTTTGCAGTTTAAATGATTTAATTAATGTTATTGATTATATCCTGCACACAACTGTATACTGAGCCACTTATAAGTTTACAAGAAGATGCTGAGGTGAACAAGAAGTTTACAAGAAGATGCTGTAGGATGAACCATCCTACTTTTCATTCAATAAATTCTTATTACAAAGTCTTTATTTGTCCGCTATCAAAAATTGCAGTAACTGTCGTATCCTAAGCTGAGTTCATACACAGTAAACTCAGTGCATTGCATTAAACTGAAACAATGTGTGTTTTAACTAAAAGTGGCACAAAATCATTTTCAATGGGCAATGTTAAATCAGCAACTGCAAAATGAATTACTAAACCACTTTAAAAATCACTTAACCAGATTTGCAACAAAATTTAAACATACAAAAACACTATAGTAAAAAAGATTACACCCTGTCACCCTGTGCTGTCAGCTCGTGGAGCTCTAGCGATCGTCCTGGTGAACACACTCCACCGTCTCCTATTCGATGACAAGTCTCTCAATTCCGCCAAATTCATGCCAGTTACATCTTGTATCTCATCCATCCATCTCCTCCTTGGGCGACCCAGTCTTCTCCTCCCCTCACCGCACGCCAGCATCAATTCCTTCTCCAGACCATCAGATCGCATAACATGTCCAAAGAACCTTAGCTTCATTCTTGTCGCAGTTTGTTTTAACGACTCTTCATTCTCAACTCCAATCTCCTCTCGTATTGATTCGTTCGTTCTTTTCTCAGTCCAAGATATTCTCAGCATCTTCCTCCATATCCACATTTCACAAGCGTTAACCTTATTTTCCATGTTCTTTGTCATTGTCCACGTCTCGCAACCGTACAGTACCGTAGGAAAGATTAGTGCTCTCACGAGCCTTTTTTTGGTTTCTATGCTCACATGTTTGTCTTTCCATATCTTTTCCAGTCCGGTCATTGCAGCTTTCCCTATAGCAATCCTTCGTTTTATTTCTGGATCACACTTTCCCTCCTTTCCAACCAGTGATCCTAGGAAAGTGAAGCTTTCTACCACCTCTATTTCCTCTCCGTCTATCTCAAAACTATCCCAATCTGCTGTTGTCATGACCTTTGTCTTCTTTATGTTGAAGTATAAACCAGCTTTTTCACTTTCTCTCCTGACCCTTCTTATCAGTTCTGCCAGATCCTCTTTTCTTTTTGCCATTAATGTTGTGTCATCCGCGTATCTAAGGTTATTCAGTGTCTTTCCAGCAATTTTTACTCCCTCAATTGCCCCCTCCAGTTCTGCCTTTCTCATTATTCTTTCAGCATATAGATTAAACAGGAATGGAGACAAGATGCATCCCTGCCTCACTCCTTTCTTGATTCTGAAATTGTCAGTGTCTCCGTATTCTGTTCTTATCACCGCTATCTGGTCTTCATATAAACCCTTTAGTAACATTATCAGGTGTTTCGGAATTCCCATTTCAAGCAGGGTTTTCCACATTAAATCATGGTTAATGCAGTCGAATGCCTTGCTATAGTCAATGAAACAGATGTGAACCTCCTGTCCATACTCCCTTTGTCTCTCCATTATCCACCTCATGTTGGCTATATGGTCTCGAGTTCCACGAGATTTCCTAAACCCTGCCTGGTTCACCGGAAGTTCTCTTTCAATTGTGCCTTCCATTCTTTTGTGAATTATTTTCAGTAATATTTTACTAGTGTGTGATATCATTGCTATCGTCCTATAATTTTCACACTCCCTCGCATCTCCTTTCTTGAATATAGGTATAAAGATCGACTTCTTCCAGTCCTCCGGCCATTCTCCAGTTGCCCATATTTGATTGCACAATTTTTTTATTGTTTTTATCATCGCATCATCCCCTGCTTTTATCAGTTCTATAGGTATCCCATCTTGACCGGGTGCCTTATTGTCCTTGAGTTGTCTGATTGCCCATTCTACCTCCGCTTCCATGACCTCCGGTTCCTTTTCATACTCTGTTACGTCAATTTGTTCTTTTTTGACTCGTTTGTCTTCCCTATACAACTCCTCCGTGTATTCTCTCCATCTATGCTTTATCCCTTCTTCATCGCAGATTACATTTCCATCTCCTGCCTTCATTGAGCCCATTCTAGGTGCAAATTTTCCCGTGATTGTCTTTACTTTTGAGAACATTTCCTTGGTTCGTCCCTTCCTTCCCTCGTCTTCCATTTCTCTGCATAATTCGTTTAGATGTATTTCTTTATCTTTCCGTGCTTGTTTTTGGAAGGCACTGTTCAGTGCCCTTACCTTATCCTTTTCTCCTGCCTTCTTTGCAGCCTTCCTATCAACCGCCATGCATATGGCTTCTCTCGATAGCCATGTCGTTGTTGTGATTTTCTTCTTCTTTGGAATGTGCTTATCTGCGACTTCGACTATTGTTTTCTTCATCCTCTCCCATAGGTTGTTCGAATCCTCTTCCTCTTCTATCTCATCTCTCTCTAGTACTTCAAACCGATTCTTTATTTCCATCCTGTATTCCAGTGTGATACCCTTGCAGTCGTATCTGATCAATCGATCTCCTTTCTTTATCTTTTTCAATTTCGTTCTCAGTGTTGCTACCAATAGCTCATGGTCAGTTCCACAGTCCGCTCCTGGCCTTGTTCTCACATCTCTTATTGTGCTTTTCCATCTTTTGTTTATCAGTATGTAGTCAATCTGGTTCCTATGCTTCCCATTCGGTGACGTCCATGTGTACAGTCTTCTCTTAGGCTGTTCGAACCATGTGTTCATAATTCCTAAGCCATTCCCTTTGCAAAACTCAACAAGTCTTTCTCCTGCTTCATTCTGTTCACCCAGGCCATGACTACCTAATGTGTCTCCATCCCCTCCGGTGCATTGACCCACCTTCGCATTGAAGTCACCTATGATCACTAGTACGTCGCCCTTCGGAGTTCTGTCCACTGTACTTTGCAGGCTGGTGTAAAAACCCTCGTGTTCCTCTTCTGACGATATCGATGTTGGAGCATATACCTGTATAATGGTTATGTTGACCTTTCTTCCTCTGAATCTTACACTCAAAATTCTATCACTCACTGTATCATATCCCATTATCGCATTTGCAGGGGAAGGCAATGGCAAACCACCCCTGTTAACTTGCCAAGAAAATCGTCATGAAACACACTAAGCCAAAAACGGTGATAGTTGCGAATGGTGGGACTCCCAGGCCGGAGCGTGACTTAGAAGCTACTGGGGAAGAGCAAGACGGAGAGTCAAGGGCCCCTCGATCTAATGAAGCAACAGGACTAAAGCCGAAAGGACGTCTAGAGGTGGATCGATTCGGAGGGGAAAGACTCAACCTGAGCTGTAAGCAGAAGATGAAGTTGGGCACATGGAACGTGCGAAGTATGCAGAGCGGAAAGATGGACGTGATACAGGGAGAGATGAAGAAATTAGACATAGCAATCCTAGGATTAAGTGAGACAAGGTGGAAGGGACAAGGACATTTCAGTTGGAATGGATACAGGATAATAATGTCAGGACAAAAAGAGAGAGGAAGAAATGGAGTTGCAATCATGTGTGACAAGTCAAGCGCAAATGCGATAATGGGATATGATACAGTGAGTGATAGAAAAAGATTACACACAGTGATAAAGTTTTATTAGTACTGTACTAAACCAATTACAATGAGCTGTAATATACATTAAACTGTCATCAATCAGATAGATAACTAATCACTAAGTTTCTGTGTGCCTAATCGGTTGCAGCAGTTATGTCCATCTTGGGTGATGACAAAAATATAAATGGATTAACAGACTGAAATGCACAACCAGTGAACAAGGTGACAGGTAAACTTTGAGAATAAAGCTGACATTACTAGTTATTTATTTATTTATTCCGGATATTTCTATAGCGCCTCTCGAAGTCTACTACTACTCAGAGGCGCTCCCGACTACAGCATTTGATACTGTGCCGGAATTTTCACGCCGAAGCGCCACGTGCAATTGCGAGTGAAGGACTTGCCCAAGGTCCGTACGCAGCGGCTAGAGTGGGATTCGAACCTGCAACCCTCCGGTCACAAGGCGCCGAACTTACCACTGAGCCACCACGCCCCATGACTCAATAGTAGTATTGTCACTAATCTCTTCTAACATGGAAACCTCAGTGATGCTATTACCGGTAAAGAATCCTTTCAAGTCACTATAGAAAAGTAGTTTATTAAAATAAACCACCCAGTTCATTTATGAGCACAAAATCTGAAATAAAATGACCCACAAGACTAAATAAATCTCAAAGTATAAACATACCAGTTCGTTCAGACGTCTAAGTACTTTAGATTTTTGACTCCCATTCCCTGCCTCAACTACTCGTCGTAGATCTTCCAAGAGCCTGTAATCTAAAATTTGCACAGACTGATCACCGAATACACGTATAATGTAATTATAACAAACAGCATAAAATTGGGTATATTAATAGCACCACTGTCCACTGTCACATGTGTCAAGCTTCAGCACAAGTATCATATATGTACAAGGCATCAACAATTGCAATTTAAGTGGCATTTTGGGTAATTGTGGAGCTATGCATACATGTCAACTTCTTACTTCTATGGTCACATTCAAAGCTGTGAATCTCTAGTAACCCAATATAAAAATGTAACTCATGTCATGATGGAACGAAGAAAAAGATTAAACCTTTAAGCTAACTACAAAAGCCACCCATGGGCATTACATGTTAGCAACTTCTTTTTTTCTTAGCATTGGCACAAGAGAATGGGTTGCCAGTCCTCTCCCTCGCTGTGTGATCTTCCCACCACCAGCATACACGCAATGTACTCACTTTATAGCCAAGTTCAACAGAAAATACAAGTAGATCAGAGAGCTTCAAACATATTTCTATCCATTATTAGAAAGACATGAAAGGATAATACTCTTTCGTAGAAATGCCTCTTTTCCGTAGCAGAGGCATGTTTCCAATTTCATGGACATTAGGATACCACGCTGTATTAGAACCACAGTGACTGACTGCTAAAGCATCAGTCATCTGCCTTTGAGACCAGTGTTCAAACCCAGTGTGTCACAACATACTGGTTAGCTCTTCAAGTGAATGAAACAATGGCAGTGTAACTAAACTGTGTTTGTGCTTCATTCGGTTGATTCGTCTCCAAGGGCTGACTAGCTATACTAGCTGTTGATGAGCAATTACGTTACCTTACATCACGGTTCTTGTAGTATAAGTTCCTCCAAGTGAAGCTCTCGCAACTGAACCATGGCTAACGTGTAAATTTACAAGTCAGCAAAACGGCAAATAAACACTTGTCATCCTCTCATTGGTCACAGAGGAACAACCAATTCACAAAGCATCACTGCATGTAGGTGGACAGTGCAAATGCACAACTGCATTTGTAAAATGCCTTTGAAGAACATCATAGAAACCCTTTGCACTGCCCAACTGATGTCAGAGTTCTAAAATAGTTTTTCTCTACACAAATGATGAAGGCCTCCTCCAGCAGTCTCAAGCAGGCACACAAAAACGACAAACTAATTCTCATCATGGTTTCAGCACTCCAACACGAAATCAAAGTAACATATTCTCTGATCCACAGAATAACACTGCTCTAAAGGTTCTTCAAGGCTGCAGTAGAGACAAATACACGTACGTGTACAAAACCATACAAGGTTACAGTAACCAACCAATCTCTTAAAGGTAGACAGTTGCTCGCAGTGTTGGTGGTCCTCCATGTTCCAGGGCCAGTGCTGTCCATTAATTGTGAGATTCATGGTCTGAGCCTCTCCAAAATCAGAGCCAATGCCACAAGTGACTTTAAGGTCAGCACTGTCCAAATGGATTTGGCTACAGACGACATGTGTAAAATGCATGGGCAACGATGTAAAACAGGCAAATCTAAGGATCATTGCAGCCTATGATGCTACCGATACTCCCCCATGGAAATATTGATTGTTTCAACATCATCTGTTGCCAGCGTCAAAAGCCATGGATAGCAAACACTAATCACATCTCATTTATTTCTCACTATATAAATTTGAAGTAACAATTACAATTGTCTGAAACTACACAAAGACCATAGAAATTTCAGTATAACACCATAAACCTAAAGCAAATATCATAAAGTAACATTACATTCAGTAAAATTTGAACTTAATGAAAATGGCAGCTGACAGCACATCAGCTAGTCATAAAATTAGCACATACTAGGTGAAATTGATCAATGACACTTTACCACTTAACAGCTGCAGATCATCAAAGTCTTTGAGTGGCACGAAAGCAGCTCTGTCTCTAACTCCATTGCAGTCCTTTGCTTCCTTGTGCTGCTTGACACAGGAAAGAGAACATGAAACCAGCTTGCACCGTGGACATCTGTACTTTCCAAATGCTTCCTGGCACACTTCACACTTCACTGTTGACAAACTATAATCATTGGTCAAATTCAAATTTAAAATTTAAGTTCAGAACAAGTCTAAATCTATACAGGAATTCGATTTTCAGCTTAAAACATTCTTAGGTATTTTAGCCATGTTCCTCTTTAGCTACGCATTAAATTTCTACTAGAGTATTTACCCGTCATATTATGACGGCAGTGTATATAGGCCTATATGTATCGTTGGTTAAAATGCTCTGATCGCCGTCGTCAAGACCGCAGTACTGACGTCACAAACGGTTTCTGTTTCACAACAGAACAGAAACCGTTTGTGACGTAGCGTTTATCGACAGGCACGCACACGCTCTATGGATATTATATGTATACATAGAATTTGTAACAAGAACTGGTGTATGAATAGAGTCCTGTAGTGCATACTCAAGAAGTAAGTATAGTTAGGTGGTACATAGCTTTTCAAGAATGTCACATAGGGTCTGCTCTTACCAAAGACAAGTCACAAACCATAGCCTGTCTTGTCCGCTGTTGTCTCGATTATGTCAATTCGGTTTTTGCATGTATCTCAGATCTTGAACTCAACTGGCCTCAAGGTATTCAAATTTCCCTGGCTCGTGTGGTTTGCATCTTTGTGTACAAACTCCTTAAACTACTCAATTATCTGGATTGGCTTCCTGTAGAACTCCGACAAAGATTCAGACTTTGTCTGACCTATCAAATCCTTACAAGCACTCCTACCTACCTTCAACCACTAGTCTCTCCTTGCATCCCCCAGACAGCTCACGGTCTTTGGGTAAGGGCTTCCATCTATGGGCTTCTGGGACATGAAGAAATATTATTTTCACAATTTTTCTCATTATATGCAACAGGTAACTTCTTTAACTAAGGTTTTATTCTTCCTATCATGAGTTATCCATCTATGCAATCACTGAAAAATCTACTGCATTTAGCTATTGGCTAATTAATTAGTAACTTCTACTGAGCTGGTTTTTACTGCACAACGCATCATCTGATGACGCACCAAAATCAAGCTGTAATCAGGTCAGTATCCTGAATATCAGTCTGCTAAGGCAAAGCGGCATCCTATGGTGGATAAGTAAACTGGAAAATGTAAATCTAAGAACAAAACACGAAAACGAAATGACTTTTTTGTCATTTTGTTCTCATCTTATAAGCGACTGAGCAAATCAAACAGACACAGACAAAAAACAGTTCAAACATTGATAAACACTTTTTCACACATTTTCTCACTTCATAAGTGTCTGGTACCTTGTCCAGCTAAGCTTTTATCCTTCCTATCAACAGTTATCCACCTAGGAAATCTTAGACTGCTTCTTGCTGTTGTTTAAGAGAGCCAAAAAGGCTCCCAACAAGAAGAGGATGCCATTTTCACATATTTTCTTACTGCAGTTATAAGGGCTTAATAACCCAAAAGCCGGAAGCACATTGAGATTTCCTAGTGATTGTCTAATTCAATAACTCAAGCTAGGAAACATGAAAACATTAGTTGGACAAGTTACCTGACACATAAAGTTATGAAAGTAGGATTTTTTTGTGTTTGGACTCCTTTGGGACCCAATCAGCCATTACATGGAATCAGTTTAAGAATTGCTGGTGACTGCCTAAATTTCTAATCTACTGCCTTTATCACAATGTCTAACAGTCCAAGACATCAGATGATGGTCGTTTACAGTGAAGTCACAATCAGAATTCATTGGAGAAGTCAGGTTGAATTTGATAGATCAGAGAAACCAGAAGCCAGGCTATGGTGGGTATAATAATATAATATTCTTTATTATTTAAAACTGACAGACGCAGTAAAATTACATTGAAACACGAAAGTACAATCAAGATCTTAATTAAACACATGGTTTGGCAGCCATACAAGGCGCCGTCCTAGAGGGGGGTTACGGGAATCGATCCGCAAACTTAATGCTCTCCTGGCCATGAGTGTTACCACTACTCTATTCCCCCTCCCCAAGTTTGTTATGATGTAGTTTGTTATGATGCAAGTTTGTCACGATGTAGCATCTTGCAAACTGAAAATGAACTGCATAGCTTATGATAGGAAGCATAAAAACCTAATCGGACCAGTTACCTGACATTTATAGTGAGAAATGTGTTAAAATAGCATTTTAACAAATTTTAGGGACAACTTGGGGCCTTTTGGATCCCCTTACATAATCGCTAGAAGCAGTTCGAGATGTATTTTCTGGTGATTGTTTAGGTGAATAACTATAGTGAGAAAATGTGTGAAACTTGGGTTTCTCAATGTTCGGGCCTTTTGGGGCCCATTAGCAAGTACCTGGAAGCAGTATATTTGCTGGCAATAGCCTAGATGGATAACTCGTGATTAAAGTATTAAAGTATCACGAGAAAAAGTATTAAAATAGCATTTCCCCATTTTTATTTATTTATTTCGAATATTTCTATAGCGCCTCCTCAAGCCTACTACTACTCAGAGGCGCTCCCGACTACAGCATTGGTATACTGTGTCGGAGTTTTCAAGCCGAAGCGCCACAAGCAATCGCGAGTGAAGGACTTGCCCAAGGTCTGTACGCAGCAGCTAGAGTGGGATTCGAACCTGCAACCCTCAGGTCACAAGGCGCCGAACTTACCACTGAGCCACCACGCCCCATGTTATGGCTCTTTTGAGCCCCATAAGTCAGTAAGTGGAGGCAGTTTGAGATTTCCTGTAAATGACTACCTCATGACAGGAAGCATAAAAACCTTACTTTTACCTGACACTGATTGCGAACAAAATGTGTGAAAATAGGTTTCGTCTGTGTTTGGACCCTTTTCGGCCCTCTTTCATCATAGAAGCACATTGAAATTTTCTTGTAACTGCCTGAGTGACTTACGCTTGGTGGCTGACACTTTCGTAAATTTTTTGAAAAATATGACGAACATTTTTTATTAATTACTTGAGCTGCGGCTTTCCCCATCGAATGCTCAACATGCCAATGCCACTATAAAGATACCCAACCAACTTGACGGTGATCGTCTGTGCCAATATTATAGTCGCGAGCCGAACGTAAACAGTACTAAAATGTATCAACAAATACTAACCGCATTTTATAATACACCTAAAAAGCATAAATCCTAAAGCAAAATTACTCAGCCACAACGAAAATGTCTACTTTCGTATGTCGAGCCACAGTATAAATAACTAAAACAGTAATTTCGTAAAAGGAAATACGTTAAACGTGTAACCAGCGTGGAACCTTTCTTCGTCGAGTGTCTCTAACGTATAAGGTTTTGTAGCGCTTTTAATTAATAATTTCATAAGCGGACAGGCCCTTACTTAAACCTGGGACTAAGATTGCAATCTTAATCCCAGCTTAAACCAATCAATCAATCAATCAATCAATCAATCAATCAATCAATCAATCAATCAATCAATCAATCAATCAATCAATCAATCAATCAATATTCGTTTATTGCAGAAATTCCTGCTGACATAAACGCAACAGGATTACACATTCTTAAAAACATAGACAGCAAATGCGGTTAAATCAGATCACAGTAGCACAGTATAAATAATTACACAGTACGTCGACTCCTCGCCGCTGCTGCAGTCAGAATGTGTGACATTATAAATAACTAAGCCCCGCCCACTGTGACGACATTATAAGTACCTAAGCCCCGCCCACTGTCGTTTACCATGCCGATACACCGGAAACAATCACATCTGTGACAGTAGATCTATAGGCCCTAAATAATTATTTATACTGTGGTCAGATATCTCAATTAGGTATCAGTGACGAGTTAGTGTTTCAATAAGGCATACGTACGGGATATAAAGTTTTTATAATTCTTTCCAGGCAATGTGAAATTGTGAGTTCGCACTCGGAGATTATGGGGAATATTTCGGTCAGCAGGGAAATAGGATCGCAGAAAACGGCCAGGGTCAGCAACGGCTGCATAGGCGTTCATCAGCCTGCCTGGCCAGTTCTGAAGCCCTTTGGATGGATGGGGAAAGTGAGCCAGTTCGGCGCATAAGTATAGTTGCTCGATCCTTCCCTGTCTCTTTCCCGGGTAGGCTATATATAGCCCCACTGATTTGCGCCTACGTTCTCATAATCTGGTTCTCCCTAGATTTGACTTCCTTACCCGACGAGGTTTCCTGGGTAGGATGCTGTATACTGCCGTGAAAAGCCAAAACACAGTAACTATGACTGTTATAGCTTACCAGTTACTGTGTTTTGGCTTTTCACGGCAGTATAGGCCTAGTTAGGCTCTGTTGTTATTATTTCATTTTAGATCTCACGTTATTTTCCAAAACCAGTTTTCTTTCTCCAAAAATGGACTAAAATTCACCTACGGCAATGTAGAAATCCAAAATTTCTCCGGGGAGGACCCCCGAACCTCTGCTTCAAAGGGAGGGGAAGGGAGGGAATGGTAAAGAAGGGGGAACAGGGAGGGCAGGAAATAAGAGGTAGGGAAAGGAAGGGGATGGGTAGGGGTAGGGGAGGTAGGGGATGGGTTCACAGTAAGGCAGTGGTTCTTAACCTTTTTTGGCACACGACACACCAAAACTGGCAACCAAAAATTTGGCGACACACCATGCAATCGTCGTACGTGAATATTGTGAAAAATGTTAAAGTTAAACTAGTTATTTATTTAAAATGCTAAATTGTTAATATTTCTAATAATGAACATGTTCATATTGGATCCTTTCTAGTTTCTACGTTTACTTAGAAACAGTTAAAATGGATTTTTGCTTCTAGATTTTCCTCTGGATCATAAAACGAGGATCCACAATATTTCAAGTAGTCATCGTTCACTTGAGCACAACAGATTTCTTCTTTTTCATATTTTTCTTGGTTGGTTTACTAAAACTAGCAGGGGCAGCAGCATAGTTTTCGTATTCACTACCGTTGATGCGAGAATCCGTCTCATTGCTACCAAAATCTGATTCCGCATCAACTGTTGTAGATTCGCAAAATTTTCGCTTGCTTTTCATAAATTTATCCATTTCGATTGTACGGTAATGGGTAAAAGTTTACATCTGGGCGGTCGCAAACGTGGACACTGTACAAGCATATTATCTTATATTATGGGTATAAGGTAAACATCATGGTCGACTCTGATTGCGATATAACAGAATGGATAAATAGAGTACCACGAATTCTCACAGCCTACGTAGGCTGTGAGAATTCGCGACACACCAATTTTTCGCGACACACCAACGACACACCATGTTCACGCGACACACCGCCCGTCGATTCGCAACACACTACGACACACCGGTTAAGAACCAATGCAGTAAGGGGATTGATTCCAGCTTGCAGTGGTATAGTAGGCCCTGGACAGGGCTTGAGGAAAGAGGGGACAGAGGGAGAGTAAAGGCAGGGCAAGATGGGTGATGGGATCATCCGATCACGGGATCATGAGAATTAAATTCTTGCCCCAGTACCTTTTACTAAAAGTCGGCGCCTATGGGTGACACAATACAATATAACATAATTATTGTGTAAAGTTATAACGTCCAAAATTAATTGAAAACGTTTAGGCTACCTTCAACATAGGCTACCAGAATATAATAAGGTAAAATAACCATAAAACAACAAGAAGAAATTAATAATAATAATAATAATAATAATAATTAATAATAATATTTTTCTTTATTAATTCAAACCGACAAACGCAGTAAGATTATATTGAGAAATGCTCTAGTAATACTAACAGAAATGCCCTAGTAATACTAACAGAAATGCTCTAGTAATACTAACAGAAATGCTCTAGTAATACTAACAGAAATGCTCTAGTAATACTAACAGAAATGCTCTAGTAATATTAACAGAAATGCTCTAGTAATACTAACAGAAATGCCCTAGTAATAATAACAGAAATGCTCTAGTTATACTAACAGAAATGCTCTAGTAATACTAACAGAAATGCTCTAGTAATACTAACAGAAATGCTCTAGTAATACTAACAGAAATGCTCTAGTAATACTAACAGAAATGCTCTAGTAATATTAACAGAAATGCCATAGTTATACTAACAGAAATGCTCTAGTAATACTAACAGAAATGCTCTAGTAATACTAACAGAAATGCTCTAGTAATACTAACAGAAATGCTCTAGTAATACTAACAGAAATGCCCTAGTAATACTAACAGAAATGCCCTAGTAATACTAACAGAAATGCTCTAGTAATACTAACAGAAATGCCCTAGTAATACTAACAGAAATGCTCTAGTAATACTAACAGAAATGCCCTAGTAATACTAACAGAAATGCTCTAGTAATACTAACAGAAATGCTCTAGCAATACTAACAGAAATGCTCTAGCAATACTAACAGAAATGCTCTAGCAATACTAACAGAAATGCTCTAGCAATACTAACAGAAATGCTCTAGCAATACTAACAGAAATGCTCTAGCAATACTAACAGAAATGCTCTAGTAATACTAACAGAAATGCCCTAGTAATAATAACAGAAATGCCCTAGTAATACTAACAGAAATGCCCTAGTAATACTAACAGAAATGCTCTAGTAATACTAACAGAAATGCTCTAGTAATACTAACAGAAATGCTCTAGTAATACTAACAGAAATGCTCTAGTAATACTAAAAGAAATGCTCTAGTAATACTAAAAGAAATGCTCTAGCAAAAATAACAGAAATGCTCTAGCAATACTAACAGAAATGCTCTAGCAATACTAACAGAAATGCTCTAGCAATACTAACAGAAATGCTCTAGTAATACTAACAGAAATCCTCTAGTAATACTAACAGAAATGCCCTAGTAATACTAACAGAAATCCTCTAGTAATACTAACAGAAATCCTCTAGTAATACTAACAGAAATGCCCTAGTAATACTAACAGAAATCCTCTAGTAATACTAACAGAAATCCTCTAGTAATACTAACAGAAATCCTCTAGTAATACTAACAGAAATGCTCTAGTAATACTAACAGAAATGCTCTAGTAATACCAACAGAAATGCTCTAGTAATACTAACAGAAATGCTCTAGTAATACTAACAGAAATGCCCTAGTAATACTAACAGAAATGCCCTAGTAATACTAACAGAAATGCCCTAGTAATACTAACAGAAATGCCCTAGTAATACTAACAGAAATGCCCTAGTAATACTAACAGAAATGCCCTAGTAATACTAACAGAAATGCTCTAGTAATACTAACAGAAATGCTCTAGTAATACTAACAGAAATGCTCTAGTAATACTAACAGAAATGCTCTAGTAATACTAACAGAAATGCTCTAGTAATACTAACAGAAATGCTCTAGCAAAAATAACAGAAATGCTCTAGCAATACTAACAGAAATGCTCTAGCAATACTAACAGAAATGCTCTAGCAATACTAACAGAAATGCTCTAGTAATACTAACAGAAATGCTCTAGTAGTACTAACAGAAATGCTCTAGTAATACTAACAGAAATGCTCTAGTAATACTAACAGAAATGCTCTAGCAAAAATAACAGAAATGCTCTAGCAATACTAACAGAAATGCCCTAGTAATACTAACAGAAATCCTCTAGTAATACTAACAGAAATCCTCTAGTAATACTAACAGAAATCCTCTAGTAATACTAACAGAAATCCTCTAGTAATATTAACAGAAATGCTCTAGTAATACTAACAGAAATGCTCTAGTAATACTAACAGAAATGCCCTAGTTATACTAACAGAAATGCTCTAGTAATACTAACAGAAATGCTCTAGTAATACTAACAGAAATGCTCTAGTAATACTAACAGAAATGCTCTAGTAATACTAACAGAAATGCCCTAGTAATACTAACAGAAATGCTCTAGTAATACTAACAGAAATGCTCTAGTAATACTAACAGAAATGCTCTAGTAATACTAACAGAAATGCTCTAGTAATACTAACAGAAATGCTCTAGTAATATTAACAGAAATGCTCTAGTAATACTAACAGAAATGCCCTAGTAATAATAACAGAAATGCTCTAGTTATACTAACAGAAATGCCCTAGTAATACTAACAGAAATGCCCTAGTAATACTAACAGAAATGCTCTAGTAATACTAACAGAAATGCCCTAGTAATACTAACAGAAATGCTCTAGTAATACTAACAGAAATGCCCTAGTAATACTAACAGAAATGCTCTAGTAATACTAACAGAAATGCCCTAGTAATACTAACAGAAATCCTCTAGTAATACTAACAGAAATCCTCTGTAATACTAACAGAAATGCCCTAGTAATACTAACAGAAATCCTCTAGTAATACTAACAGAAATCCTCTAGTAATACTAACAGAAATCCTCTAGTAATACTAACAGAAATCCTCTAGTAATACTAACAGAAATGCCCTAGTAATACTAACAGAAATGCTCTAGTTATACTAACAGAAATGCTCTAGTAATATTAACAGAAATGCTCTAGTAATATTAACAGAAATGCTCTAGTAATATTAACAGAAATGCCCTAGTTATACTAACAGAAATGCTCTAGTAATACTAACAGAAATGCTCTAGTAATATTAACAGAAATGCCCTAGTTATACTAACAGAAATGCTCTAGTAATACTAACAGAAATGCTCTAGTAATACTAACAGAAATGCTCTAGTAATACTAACAGAAATGCTCTAGTAATACTAACAGAAATGCCCTAGTAATACTAACAGAAATGCTCTAGTAATACTAACAGATATGCCCTAGTAATACTAACAGAAATGCTCTAGTAATACTAACAAAAATGCTCTAGTAATACTAACAGAAATGCCCTAGTAATACTAACAGAAATGCTCTAGTAATATTAACAGAAATGCTCTAGTAATACTAACAGAAATGCTCTAGTAATACTAACAGAAATGCTCTAGTAATATTAACAGAAATGCTCTAGTAATACTAACAGAAATGCCCTAGTAATACTAACAGAAATGCTCTAGTTATACTAACAGAAATGCTCTAGTAATATTAACAGAAATGCTCTAGTAATATTAACAGAAATGCTCTAGTAATATTAACAGAAATGCCCTAGTTATACTAACAGAAATGCTCTAGTAATACTAACAGAAATGCTCTAGTAATACTAACAGAAATGCTCTAGTAATACTAACAGAAATGCTCTAGTAATACTAACAGAAATGCCCTAGTAATACTAACAGAAATGCCCTAGTAATACTAACAGAAATGCTCTAGTAATACTAACAGAAATGCTCTAGTAATACTAACAGAAATGCTCTAGTAATACTAACAGAAATGCTCTAGTAATACTAACAGAAATGCTCTAGTAATACTAACAGAGATGCCCTAGTAATACTAACAGAGATGCCCTAGTAATACTAACAGAAATGCCCTAGTAATACTAACAGAAATGCCCTAGTAATACTAACAGAAATGCTCTAGTAATACTAACAGAAATGCTCTAGTAATACTAACAGAAATGCTCTAGTAATACTAACAGAAATGCTCTAGTAATACTAACAGAAATGCTCTAGTAATATTAACAGAAATGCTCTAGTAATACCAACAGAAATGCTCTAGCAATACTAACAGAAATGCTCTAGCAATACCAACAGAAATGCTCTAGCAATACTAACAGAAATGCTCTAGCAATACTAACAGAAATGCTCTAGCAATACTAACAGAAATGCTCTAGCAATACTAACAGAAATGCTCTAGCAATACTAACAGAAATGCTCTAGTAATACTAACAGAAATGCTCTAGCAATACTAACAGAAATGCCATAGCAATACTAACAGAAATGCCCTAGTAATAATAACAGAAATGCCCTAGTAATACTAACAGAAATGCCCTAGTAATACTAACAGAAATGCTCTAGTAATACTAACAGAAATGCCCTAGTAATACTAACAGAAATGCTCTAGTAATACTAACAGATATGCCCTAGTAATACTAACAGAAATGCTCTAGTAATACTAACAAAAATGCTCTAGTAATACTAACAGAAATGCCCTAGTAATACTAACAGAAATGCTCTAGTAATATTAACAGAAATGCTCTAGTAATACTAACAGAAATGCTCTAGTAATACTAACAGAAATGCTCTAGTAATATTAACAGAAATGCTCTAGTAATACTAACAGAAATGCCCTAGTAATACTAACAGAAATGCTCTAGTTATACTAACAGAAATGCTCTAGTAATATTAACAGAAATGCTCTAGTAATATTAACAGAAATGCTCTAGTAATATTAACAGAAATGCCCTAGTTATACTAACAGAAATGCTCTAGTAATACTAACAGAAATGCTCTAGTAATACTAACAGAAATGCTCTAGTAATACTAACAGAAATGCTCTAGTAATACTAACAGAAATGCCCTAGTAATACTAACAGAAATGCCCTAGTAATACTAACAGAAATGCTCTAGTAATACTAACAGAAATGCTCTAGTAATACTAACAGAAATGCTCTAGTAATACTAACAGAAATGCTCTAGTAATACTAACAGAAATGCTCTAGTAATACTAACAGAGATGCCCTAGTAATACTAACAGAGATGCCCTAGTAATACTAACAGAAATGCCCTAGTAATACTAACAGAAATGCCCTAGTAATACTAACAGAAATGCTCTAGTAATACTAACAGAAATGCTCTAGTAATACTAACAGAAATGCTCTAGTAATACTAACAGAAATGCTCTAGTAATACTAACAGAAATGCTCTAGTAATATTAACAGAAATGCTCTAGTAATACCAACAGAAATGCTCTAGCAATACTAACAGAAATGCTCTAGCAATACCAACAGAAATGCTCTAGCAATACTAACAGAAATGCTCTAGCAATACTAACAGAAATGCTCTAGCAATACTAACAGAAATGCTCTAGCAATACTAACAGAAATGCTCTAGCAATACTAACAGAAATGCTCTAGTAATACTAACAGAAATGCTCTAGCAATACTAACAGAAATGCCATAGCAATACTAACAGAAATGCCCTAGTAATAATAACAGAAATGCCCTAGTAATACTAACAGAAATGCCCTAGTAATACTAACAGAAATGCTCTAGTAATACTAACAGAAATGCCCTAGTAATACTAACAGAAATACTCTAGTAATACTAACAGAAATGCTCTAGTAATACTAACAGAAATGCTCTAGCAAAAATAACAGAAATGCTCTAGCAATACTAACAGAAATGCTCTAGCAATACTAACAGAAATGCTCTAGCAATACTAACAGAAATGCTCTAGTAATACTAACAGAAATGCTCTAGTAATACTAACAGAAATGCTCTAGTAATACTAACATAAATGCCCTAGTAATACTAACAGAAATGCTCTAGTAATACTAACAGAAATGCTCTAGTAATACTAACAGAAATGCTCTAGTAATACTAATAGAAATGCCCTAGTAATACTAACAGAAATGCTCTAGTAATACTAACAGAAATGCCCTAGTAATACTAACAGAAATGCTCTAGTAATATTAACAGAAAATGCTCTAGTAATATTAACAGATTAGCATTACGGACCTACAGTCATACTGAGACACTGACAGAAACAGATTAGCAGACAGACCTACAGTCATACAGAGACAGTGAAAGAAACAGATGAGCAGACAGACCTACAGTCATACTGAGACAGTCAAAGAAACAGATTAGCAGACAGACCTATAGTCATACTGAGACAGTGAAAGAAACAGATTAGCAGACAGACCTACAGTCATACTTAGACAGTGAACGAAACAGATAAGCAGACAGACCTACAGTCAGACTGAGACAGTGAAAGAAACAGATTAACAGACAGACCTACAGTCATACAGAGACAGTCAAAGAAACAGATTAGCAGACAGACCTATAGTCATACTGAGACAGTGAAAGAAACAGATTAGCAGACAGACCTACAGTCCTACTTAGACACTGAGAGAAACAGAATAGCAGACAGACCTACAGTCATACTGAGACAGTGAAAGAAACAGACTAGCAGACAGACCTACAGTCATACTGAGACAGTGAAAGAAACAGATTAGCAGACAGACCTACAGTCCTACTTAGACACTGAGAGAAACAGATTAGCAGACAGACCTACAGTCATACAGAGACAGTGAAAGAAACAGACGAGGAGACAGACCTACAGTCAAACTGAGACAGTCAAAGAAACAGATTAGCAGACAGACCTATAGTCCTACTTAGACACTGAGAGAAACAGAATAGCAGACAGACCTACAGTCATACTGAGACAGTGAAAGAAACAGACTAGCAGACAGACCTACAGTCATACTGAGACAGTGAAAGAAACAGATTAGCAGACAGACCTACAGTCCTACTTAGACACTGAGAGAAACAGAATAGCAGACAGACCTATAGTCATACTGAGACAGTGAAAGAAACAGATTAGCAGACAGACCTACAGTCCTACTTAGACACTGAGAGAAACAGAATAGCAGACAGACCTATAGTCATACTGAGACAGTGAAAGAAACAGAATAGCAGACAGACCTACAGTCATACTGAGACAGTGAAAGAAACAGATGAGCAGACAGACCTACAGTCATACTTAGACACTGACAGAAGCAGATAAGCAGACAGACCTATAGTCATACTGAGACAGTGAAAGAAACAGATTAGCAGACAGACCTACAGTCATACTGAGACAGTGACAGAAACAGATTAGCAGACAGACCTATAGCCAGAAAAAGACAGTGACAGAAACAGTTGAGCAGACAGAACTTTAGACAGACAAAGACACTCACAGAAAGATATAGGTAGAGAGACTTATAGTCAGACAGAGATAGTGAAAGAAACAGATCAGCAGACAGACCTATAAACAGACAAAGACAGTGATAGAAAGACATAGACAGACATACCCATAGTCAGGCAGAAACAGTGAGAGAAATACAGACAGACATATATGGTTAGACAGAGGCAGTGATAGAAACAGATAAGCAGGGAGACCTATAGTCAGAGACAGTGACAGAAACTGATAGACAGGCAGTCCTACACTCAGACAATTCTTAGAAAGCAACTGAAATGTCAGCCTTTCCTGTATTTCAGTTCCTTAGGTTTTTCTGTGTTGAAGTTATGGCCTCTTTGTCGTGTTCAACTCGCATCGATGGTTCTCCGACCTGGGTTAAATGTTTTTCTTCTGGGGTTCCGTCGTCAGTAATTCCTCTATTCTCCACTATATCTAGTAAACTTACCATCATGCATTCTATTTTTCCCATATTAGTTCTAAGTCTCAGAATGGCACTGGGTTGCCAGACCTTCTCGGTTGCTGGTCTGTGCTCTGTGCAGGGGCGGCGCCAGACACTTTGTAACCAGGGCATAGCCAGGGCAGTCATGGAAGTAACCAGGGCAGAGGGCGGCGATTCATGGCGAGCGTGGTAGCTGTTTTTCCTGAGACATTCATTGTTTTGTAGGTTGTATATTTTTCAGCACTGGAGCGATGTTCTTCGGAGTACATGTGTTGGAGAAATGCGTTTGACGTGTTATCCGACCCAGTGCACCTGTTCCAGGCACGAAAACCACTGTGAATAAACACTTGATCCTTGCGTCGTTCTTGTGATTCTTGCCTGGTAGTCATGACAAAATGACGACAATAAGCAGAATCATTCAATTTTGAGTATTCAAACCAGCTGTACAGCATGAACCATGTGTAATTGAATCGCCGCTGTGTCGTTCCAATTACGTGATTCGGATAGGTTCTTATATACAGTTGCTTTGGGCCATCATCCACTGACTGCGATAGATCACTTGGACCGGTGTAAAGACTTCAGGTTACCCCCTCTTTCAAGTTACCCCCTGGTAATCTGAAATCGATTTCAGATTACCCCGGGGGGTAGCCTGAACGCGATTTCAAGTTACCCCTGCGCTGTTCACATTACCCCCGGGGGTAATCTGAAATCGATTTCAGATTACCCCCCGGTAACCTGAACGCGATTTGAGATTACCCCCGGTAATCTGAACGCGATTTCAGATTACCCCCCGGTAATCTGAATGCGATTTCAAGTTACCCCTGCCATATTCACATAAGATAAAATGCTAACTATACCACCGAGCTCTTTCGAACGACTGAGAATATTAACGTTTCCCACGGCTGACGCACTGATTGCAAGCATTGACCAGTAAACCCAGCCAGCCAGACAACTACAGTACTATTTATGCGTGTCTGCTGGTCCATTTAATGAGTTTTATGTAGTTGAGGCAGAGAGAGAGAGAGAACTTATCGTACATCATGCTATAAGGGGATAATGAGAGTTCAGCGATAAATATTGGGAATTATTATTAGTATTATATAAGATAATCGAAAATGGGCCCCACTAATTTGAGGGGGTAATCTGAAATCGTAGAGGGTAATATGAAATCGATTTCAAGTTACCCCCGGGGGTAACTTGAAATCGATTTCAGATTACCCCCCGGTAATCTGAACGCGATTTCAAGTTACCGGGGGGTAATGTGAAATGACGGGGTAATCTGAAATCGCTACACCGGGTGTGACCGGGTGGCAAGACTGAACTTGCACAGGTGGTCCTAGTACATCGCGAAGCTCGCTATCTTTGTCACTTTCACTTAAATTAAAATCAATGTGAGAGTCCAAGGTTTGAAAGGATGCGTTGGCAACAGGACTAGCTTCATCTGTGGCTCCTTCGCATGTCAACTCCACGTATTGTGTGTCTACAACCGCCCAACGCAAAAGTATATCGATTTGTCAAAGATAGGCCTAGGCCTATTGTATGGATAATTAATGCAGTAATAAGTTTATATGCATGGAATGTATGGATGGGATGAACGGGCTCGAACCATAATGTATTCATATTTATATGTGCTGCCGTGACTGCAGTGACTGCAACTAAATGGCTACTTTTCAGTATGGATCCTTGTGTGCATTTGCAAGCTGCCATCCTGTGTGAACTATTTATGGCAGTGATTACAGATTAATGGTTTTTCTCCAGTTAGAATCCTCATGTGTGTTTGCAACTTTGCAATTTGGGGTCATATCATTAGCCTAACTGATTATTGCATTTGCATTCAATTCAATTTCTTCAGTTCAATTCAACTTTATTGATCCGAATTCAATGCAAAAAGTACAATAGGCACCAATCGGAATGTAACACTTTCCGGATACAACATTGATTATAAGTTAAACTAAATGGTATTTCTTCTCCACTCCAGTAATTGTAAGTTAGATATATAATTATGAGTACCGGTACGCCAAAGTCCTGACAGCCACGTTGTGGTGGGGAATCTATATTATAGATTGATACTGGTAGCTCTTTCAAGTTTCAAATGATATTTTTTATTAATGAAATTAATTCATTCATTTTATGAATAAAATTGAAAATGCAGATTTGCGTTACTTTAGCAATTTTACGACTATTTTCATGCAATATGATGCCATAATCACGTACGGTACATTCAGATTAAACGAATAAAGAATCGGGCGGCGACGCCGGAGTGTAGGACGTTGTTTGTTAGGCTGGCATTTCTATGCTTTGCTTTAAATTACTTACCGTCGTCGGAAGGTAAACGCGGGCGTTTCGGATTCGGTTTCTTCAGATACCGATCCATCCTAACGGTATCGATCACCCAAACTTTAAGAATTTAGTAGAAAGATTATCAAAATATCGAATAAAAAAATAATTAAAAATTACGATGATCGATGATAATGGATAGATCGCGTTTTGAGTGACGTCATTGTGTTGAATATTATGACGTTTTCGACTGCGCAGACTCAGAGCGCGGACTTCGGACCCCGATATATATATATATATATATATATATATATATAAGAGGTTTATATATCTATGATAAGAAGTCGTTGCTTCGGACGGAGGGAACAGTAAGTAAGTAATGCTGTTGAGGCAAAGCAGGTCTTTACATTTATATTTAACTCACTCAATATAACGAAATATAGCGCCCATATTTTAATATTTTTCTAAGAATATAAAAAATACGCTCCGAACAAATTCTGGACAGGGTAAAAATACTGGCAGGGCAACGACCAGGGCAACGACCAGGGCAACGACTTTTTTACCAGGGCATATGCCCTGGCTCGCCCTGGTGTAGCGCCGCCTCTGGCTCTGTGGCTCTTAAATTCGCCTTCATTGCCCACTCTCTGATAAAATCAGTTTTCTTGGACAGCTGACCCTTCGTGGCCTGTCTTCAGGTTTCAAGAGTATTGATTCTGTTCCAATGATTATTATTTCGGAAACCAGTGTGTTGATGGGCGACATTCGATTAATGCCTTGTGCATAACTGCGCAATAAAACTTGACAGATTAGGTTATTCATACACCCTAAGCTGACCTCGTCCTATCCCCCACCTATTTCAGCTTCTCGCCTCAACATTTAACCCTTCCTGTTCGTTTTAGAAAGAAAATGGTGAAATGTTGAGCGGAGAACATACTACCCAATCTTCAAGCCACCTCGTCCTCGTCCTCTTCAGAAACAGAAAGACGGGACATTTTAAAGAATACACTTACTTACTTACTTCGTTTAGAAAGTCGCTATGCAAATTTCCATAACTAAAGTCTAGATACTCTTACGATGGTGTTTCAATAACACAGATGCACAGCTGTCGGTCGCCAGGTGTCGTAGGTTGTTCCAGCCACGAGAACCTCATCTGCTGATTGATGGTGATTCTCTCGAAGGATCTCTGCAACTCCCGACGACGATGGTGAACAACTGTCGAGATATTCCACTGACAATGAAAAAAACAGACAGGTTGAAATAGCCGTGAAACAATGGAAGCCACCAACTCTAACTATCATCTAACACCATCAGTTCATTCTGTCCTATGGTCCATTGCCGTTCATAATTTTATTAATGACATAGATGATGGGATGTTATCTATAATTTCTAAGTTTGCAGATGATACAAAACCGTTTAGAGCAGTGGGTGATGAAGAAGAAGCAGAGAAGGCAAACCAAAGAACGTTCAGATAGTCTAAGGAGTAAGGACTGGCATATGTGCTCAGTAATGCATATGGGGAAGGGGACAGAGGATCCGAGTAGCTGACCCCCTCCCCAGCGAGGACTAATCCGAGCCTGAAGGCAAGGAAGAATGCATATGGGGAAGAGAAACAAAGATTTTTCCTATGACATCGGGCACATGGTTTTGAAAGTAGCCTAAAGAATGAGATTTTGGGGTGATCCATAGGTGCTAAACCTTTAAGGCAATGTGCTGAAGCATCTAAAAAGGCTAGCTCAACCTTAAGTATGATAAGAAGGACAATAGTCAGTAGAGACAAGGATACAATACCAAGGTTGTACAAAACACTAGTTAGGCCACAGTTAGAATACTGCATTCGGGTGTTGAATCCAGACGTGAAACATGAAATTGAACAACTAGAAAAAGTACAAAAAGAGCTAAAAAAAATGATTTGGGGTAATAAGGATTTGAATTATGAAGGAAGGTTGAAAAGGTGTGGACTAGCAACATTGGAGAGAAGGAGGAGCAGAGGAGACCTAATTGAAGCCTACAAAATGATCATTGGAAAGGAGGCAGTGCAGTGGGAGAGGTTCTTTGAATTAGTACCAAGCAAGATGACTCGAGGACATACGTGTAGGTATAAATTATTTAAGACACCGAAAGGAAGATTAAGGCAGAAATTCTTCAGTGCAAAAGTTGTGGACTTTGTGGAATGGTTTTGATGATAGTACTGTCTCAGTGGACACTATCAATCAATCAATCAATCAAGGATTTATTGCAACCAAAAAAAACAAAACAACAAAAATCAGTGTACAAAAAAAGGCAGGGAAGTTTTGGCGACAAATGGTAACCCAAAAGGGCTATATGCCCACTAAGTAGGGTAACACATGTAACATAAATGCATTAGTAACAAATAGCGAATGGCTTTCTCATAATATAAACGTTTATATTATAGCCTCTTTTCACTGTAGAGAAATAAAATAAGACATGCACAGCTGGTGAAATCCAAAATAACCTTAACTAGATGCAAGCTTAACTAAAATTGACAAGACAGTAACTCGGGCAGCATGACATATTTAACTAAGTATTCACAGCTTTCAAGAGGAAGTTAGGCGAGATAGGCTATTAAGCATTACAGGTTAACTTGCAGTGGCTTTAACACAGACTACATGTCTTCTGAACCACTTGAAACCCTTGTTATGCTATGCTATGTTAAAGTCGTTCTAGGCACATATCCACAACAACTGTCTAGATATTCTTACAACTGGGAAGCATTTAGTTCATGTCTATTTTAAGTGAACACCATCAGTTCAGCAGATTACAACTTATGTCTACGATTTAAGACATCAATCGATGGATCCCATCGATTGGTGCATTTTATAACTGCGCTATAGAAGTCATTAGAATAAACTAAATTTTGACATCAATAACACAGATCAGCGCTTTTTGAGATACCCAAAAGGCGCTATACAATTATTATATAAACTTTATTTCGCCATAACCTGGCAGCAGAACATACACGGACCAACAACACAAAGAACTAACTAAGATACAAAAAATCTAGCACTAACATTCGCATGGAAGTAACCACTACTACAATTCTGTGGAACATCAAAACTGTCACAAAGCATCCTTATCTGATGTTGTGCAAACAAAGTATGTATTTCGGTTAAAATCTTGTTGTTACTGGCACTTAATTTTGATAAAAAGCAATATTGTCTCATGTTGATGTCTGACAGCAATGGCAAACATCCAGCATACAAGAAAATGTCCCTCAAACAGTTACTATCATTCACATTAAAAAGCTTACAAAATATTCTATTCCAAGCATTTGTCAACCTTGCATACTCACTTTTGGTAAACACAAAACATTCGCATGCATAGAGAAGTATTGGTTTACAATGTGCCTTGAACAAATGCAATAATAACTTTTTAATCCAAGTGGCCTTTCCCATTAGAAAGAATACTGTTAACAGACTTATAAAATTTGCAAATTGCTTCACTAAGACTCGTTTTAAATTGCCTCCCAGTAATTAGGTAGACTCCTAAATATTTTGCTTTATCAACATATGATAGGCTTATGCCAGAAACAGTGAAACCAACACACAAGTGTTTAAAAGCATGACCTATCCTAAGTACCATTGACTTTAAAACATTAAACCTCATATCCAAATACTGTGCTTCCAGTTCACAATTTTCTGAAGAGAGGACAGGGAAGCAGCCAATGCCAACAGATCATAGGCATACATCACACATCCAATGTACAAGCCATTAATAAAACATCCCACTTGACTCTCTCTTAACTTCACAATAATGTCGTCTACATATACAGCAAAGAGTACCGGGGATAAAACCCCTCCTTGTCTGACCCCACAACTGATGTCAACAATTTTGGAAAACACACCATTCCAACGTACAGTAGCATAACACTTGCTGTACCAGTTTATCAAAACCATCAAAAATCTGTGGGGAACATTCCTCTTCATTAATTTCAAATACAATCCATAATGGTTCACTTTATCAAATGCTTTTGACATATCTAAGAGGCACACATTAACTGTGGAGCCGTGCTTTGTATAATATTCAACAACAGATTTTACATGTACTGTATAAATTGCACTGTTGCAACCTGTGTTCTTTTTAAAACCGAACTGAAGATCAGATGAATACAGATAACTGCCATATAATTCAAGAAGGCACATTTCAAATAACTTTGCAATGTTGGAGCTCAGTGTTTTACCACGATAGTTACTACTGCTTGATAGATCACTGTCTTTATCTTTTGCAAGAGGAATTATTATGCCTACTCCAAACTTATGCGGTACATAACCGTAATGCACAATACTATTAAATAGTAATGTAAGCAATGACTGAACTACTGGGTGCGCATACAAGAGGTGTTCAGGTTCTGTGCCACCAGGGCCTGCAGCTTTACCACATTTCAACTCACATGTGGGGCGTGGTGGCCGAAGGGTTGCAGGTTCGAATCCCACTCTAGCTGCTGCGTACGGACCTTGGGCAAGTCCTTCACTCGCAATTGCTCGTGGCGCTTCGGCGTGAAAATTCCGCACAGTATCAAATGCTGTAGTCGGGAGCGCCTCTGAATAGTAGTTGACTTCGAGAGGCGCTATAGAAATATCCAGAATAAAAATAAATAAGCATTTCACAACAAGATCTATGCATCTGCTGTCCTCTAGACACGATGTTCAGATACATTTATATACTATTGGAATGTATCTGAAGGTATTTCATGTATCTTAAGTATCGTATAGGCCTACTTTCATATGCTATTGAAATTTGTAGGCCTACATTTGATGTTTAATGACAGCTTATGATGTCATGGCTACCATCAGGGGCGTCTATCCCATTGCAGCAACTTCTCCTCCCCTTCCCTCCTCTTCCCCTTCCCCTCATTAATGATGGCACATACACTGACAGATCTTCCTTTATGTTTTGGATGGAGCATTTGCTCCAAGGTTTCTATGGAGTAGACGCCTCTGGCTGCCAGGACCGTTAACATCAACCTTACCTCACATCCCAACAGGACAGAATGGCTGTCGTGTAATATAGGCCTACAATGTTGCTTACTAAATGCAACATTAATAACATTATTCTCTGTTGTTGAACTACTGTATAAGGTTGAATCAGGGAATCAATCTTTCTATCACATACAACGTTGTGTTCCTGCTGTCATTTATGATATGAGGTAAGATTGACGTAAATGACCCTAGCAAGTAGCATTAACCAGGCAAGCTGTTGTTAAACACTAAATACTGCTATACTGAATACTACTAAACTCATGTACAGCGTTCTTTTCTTCGACCTTGGCTTACCACCAGTGCCATATAAATCGTCATTATTATTATTATTATTATTATTATTATTATTATTATTATTATTATTATCATTATCATTATTATTAATTATTATTATTATTATTATTATTATTATTATTATTATTAATATACCTTGTGATCTTTTCAACGAACCGCCATCTACTGGTCGAAGGAAACTGAACATCTTCCTGTAGAGACGACAGAAAATCACAAACAGCGGAAATTTAATTTCAATGTTGAAATCAATGTCGTCGTGAGAACTAGGTTATGGGGAAAACTCGAACAAGAGTAGGCCTATCAGCCAATTAATAAAAAAACAAGTCTAGAGAATCAGCCAGTGGTGGCGCCAGCTATACAATTTCAGCAGGTCGTGTCAGGGTCATGGGAGTTATTCAGCAGGTCGAAGAAATCAATGTTTAAGTTTGACGCATCAAACAGCATAACCTCAACATAAGCAGCATAACTAAGATAATATATATAAAACGAAGAAAATTATTAATTAGTTAACGCTATAGACTTCTACTGACATACTAGACAAAATGTAAAAATGTCGTTTAGATCTAACAATTGCACTAGATATGTTATGGGACAGATGCTGATGTCTTAAGTGTAAGAAAAGATATTAAAAATTCCAAAGAATATTACACAGCAGTGGGTAGTATTCAAGAGTAAAATAGGCAGGTCATAAGGCAGGTCAAGAGTGAAATAGGCAGGTCAAATGACCTACCGCGACCTATGGTAGCGCCGCCACTGGAATCAGCTTAGGTCTACTCAATTCAGGTAAGAAAAAAGATAACCTACTAGGCTAAACTGGAAACTTGGATACAACTCTGCCTTTGGCAGCGACACTAAGAACCGCCTTTAAAGCGAGATCGTTTCAGTTCTTGGACACTGTAAAAACTCGACATTACACAAATTTCGATAAAAATTCGATGTTTTGTTATTATTTGTTTTGACCTGATATCCTTCGACGAATGTTCGATCCAAACAGCAGTTGGCAGAGCAGAAATCGGAATAACTTCGATGAATAACGACAGATTCTTGAAAATTTCGGAAAATGCTCGGATGCGCCATTCTTCTTCACGACCTGAAGGGCGACTAGACAATACGATGACGCAGTCATTACGTCATTTTGGCTTTTGGTATAGTACCAACGATTGTCATTAATAAGCCCTATCGATATGTCGAGTGCGCATGCGCAGTCACCCGACCCACTTAATTGTCCAAGAGGTCATTACTACCAACTTTGTCAACAAACCACGCAAGTCGTTATAGGTCGATTGCATTCAATGTTTAAGCCTTGTAGCATTGCTTCAAAAATATGAAAATCCATTCGTCTGGATCAACGAATCTGTGATCTGTGTTTAGCATAATTTCAACTCGAGTACTCTTACTTAGTGAATGCATGCGGGCAATGTTAAGATGTCTGAATTAAACATCTTTAAACATCATTTTTCGGACCGCGGTTCGCTTCCCGAAGGTGGCTTATTTCAGAGATTTAAATCTCGGGCTAGCACGGTCCCAACACGGGGACCTTAAATGGCGTGACACCAATTCAACCAGGCAGCGGTGGTGAAGGATCTCAGCCGATCAATTCATTGAAAAATGAGCAGGGTCGAAGCCATATACGGTTGCTATAGAAAATCGCGTATTTACATTTAATGAAACATTCACTACCAGTCATTGCAACAGAGTATGAAATGGTTACAGGTGTTGATTCTATGTAAAAAGATTAAATATACTGAAGTTTAATTTAATTAACTAATACTTTTAATATTTCCTGGTTAAGTTTGTGCATTGCTCTCAGATGCTGCAACAGATGCCACCATGCTAGGAAAACGAAAGTATTAAAACAAGTCTCTAGCATTCATTGGCAAACATACCAGAATGATTTGTTAAACAATTTTCTTTCAAAAAAGCAGCCACACTTACTGAAAAATCACACCACTGCCTATTACCGAACTGCTATCTGCATTTGAATATGTGTTACTTTTAATGCTGATGAGTGCGACTTAACATGACATCAGCAGTCACAAGATATGGCACAGGTGGTTTCAGCAGGATCTATGTCTGCAAAACTAATTGGACACTTAACCTCAAGCAATCCCTCGCCACAGCATCTATTAAGTGACAATTCTATCTGGTGAAGCACACAAAACTGAACGTTTCTTATGAATGTATAAGCCACATTCCTGTTGGAACTGCTAAGTTTTCATGATCCAAGTTTTGAACCACATATATGTTTCAACTTCTTCCACTTTCCTTTCATGGCCACATCTCAGAGATCAGCAGTAACATTTTTGCCCTCCATTATCAACTTGATAACAGAAGTGGCATCACACACTTTATCAGAAATAATTTTTTTGCTCGTGTAAAAACTTCATGTGCAAAACAAACCAAAGTGAACTTTTACTCTGACCACATGTTTTCTTCAATCTGCTTAAGTTCAAACTCAAAGTATACAGGCAGAACAAAATCAGTAGCACAATAAAAACGTTTAGCATAATATATATCAATCTTTAATTCACCAAACTTTGGTAGCACAAAACAAGAATATGAAAATACAAAACAAAAGACTCAATCACTTAAGGTGTTTGAGAAATAAGACAGAAATCTCACAACATCATTGTCATTTGAGAGGCAATTCTGAGTAAATCGCAGTCTTCTAGTTAACCAACAGTCTTTTATGTTACTTTCATGCATGAAGTGTAGGACCGATACAACACTACTATGACAGATTTTGAAAATTTTACATATTGCAGAGCTGTAAGTGTATTCTAAGGAATTTAGCTCGCTTTTGGTAGGGTTGACAGCTTCCATTCCATAGAGGAGAAATGGAGAAATAATGTATGATGTGTGATGTCAATCAATCAATTAAATATTTGTTTATTGAAAGATTTCCGTTGACGCGTGATGGGATTTCACAGTGTTACAAAGACAATAATTGCAAGTGAAAATAAATCATACAGTGCATATTTTAACTATAACTAGGGGGACAAAAGTCCCAGTAGTTTTAGGATTTGTCCCAGTATAGTTTGGGTGATTTGTCTCTGTAACACTACTTTTAATGTAATATTACAATATTAAAACGAGTGATCTCTCTCTCTCACTATGACAATCTGAGAACGAGCCACCGACTGTTACTTGTTTTCTTTGCTTAACCAAATTGGAAAATAAAGTTGATCATGGTTGCCAAAGTCAAAGCTATCATTGTTTGTTGTACCTGCAGCTCATCCACTGGGTCACAGTCACTCAGCCTGTCACTGACTTACTTTTATCAATTATGTTGGTAGTATGGTTGAACCAGGGCTGTAGTCGAGGTATACGCGGGTATACAGCGTATACTCACCTCTACAGACCGTATACTCACCTCACAAAATATTTATATTTATTTATATTAAATACTGTAGTGTATACTCACAAAATACTGTAGCGTATACTCACCTCTAATTTGTTTCGGAAAACTAACCGGTAGCGTATACTCACCTCTAATTTTACCACTACAGCCCTGGGTTGAACTAATTATGTCATATTTTCAAACTTCTATGCATGACTTTAATCAGGATATGTATAATAATAGAAAGGAAATTTGGTAAAATAAAGTGGCTAAAATGGGCTCCATTTGGCAGCCAATGCTGTAAAATGCGTTGTCCGCTGGGGCTTCGGCCCAGACACCCTAGTCGTGGCTGACTGTCCCACTAGTCAAAATTCATTAAAACATGCATTGAAATCAGAAAACAGTTAATGAAAGAGACTGAAGAGATTAATAGATTTTAAAGTAAAGTAGCCTATACATATAAAAGAAAAGCAGTATAGTGCTAAAATAGTTAATTGTTAATAAGTGTTTTATAGAGCTTAAGGGAGATAAAGTTTTTGTCGTTTTTATCAGGTAGGCCTAATGTGAAATTATGAGCCCGTGGCCGGAAATTATGAGGGATATTGCGATCAGGTGGAAAATATGGTCGCTGAACATGGCCGTGGTCTGTAATGGCTGTCTTAAGGAGGCGTTTATCTGTCTGTTTTGTCAACTCAGAAGCGATTTGAATGGATGGGGAAAGTAGGCCAGAACGTCGCATTTTCTTCAGCAGTGTTTCAACCCCTCTCCCTGTCTCCTACTTGGGTACGAGGCCTGGGTGTCGACTCGTATTCCTCTGTTCAAGACGGACATCAGCTGATCGGACATCAGCTGATCGGTCATACCGGTACTGTTGCGCTGCCGAATGTAGTTTTGTCTAAATGCGGCATACGACAAAGCCACGTCCAACTGTAATTGTTTCTTACTACATTGAATAATTGTTAATCCCAGATTCCCGAAAATTTTCTTGATACATAAATATTCCAAATTCCAACGTTTGAAACCATCTAAATCATTAATCCTATCCATATTTACCACAGCAAGACCAATACTTCCGGTAGTAATGACCTATGTAGGTCGAGGTGACCTAAATAGGTCACTGAGATGTCGAACCCGCTTATAGACTGCGGCCTAAATGAACTGTCTCTATGTACGTGTGTACGTAAGTAAGTAAGTGAGTAAGTAAGTAAGTAAGTAAGTAAGTAAGTAAGTATTTTCTTTATTTAACCGGTTGGAAGAGATTGTACATGCATCAAATAGCGAAGTCTATTCCAGACCACCGTGCCCACCACTGAAAAGCTCGACTTTGCATAGTCGTGGAACGAGCGAATGGGACTAAAAGAACCCATTTTCCCGCACAGCGGAGAGAACGTCGGCCTTATAATATTTATCCAGCCTAAACTGAATTCTGTTTGTGGCTCTCTATTTGCCTGTCTGCCTCTCTGTCTGTGACAGTCTGTCTGTAGGCCTACGTACGTACAGAAAGCCTATATTTGACCAGTCGGTCAGGCATTTATAGGGCTTAGGGCCTACAGGTTCTGAAACAGAGACAGCTGGGCGGGCGAGCAGGCAGTAGGCTAGTGCCGTCTTAAGACATGGGCACGCTAGGCAGTCGCCAGAGGCCCACGATTCTAAGAGTAGGGGACCCCATATTAAAAAGACAAAAAACATGTTTGCGTGACCTCCACGTGGAACAGAAGTGAAACTTCTGAGCTATGAGTGCAAGGCTTGTTTGTGTTGCTTAATCCTCGCTTTACATTATGTTTCTGTATGTTTACAAATTTCATTTTGTTACAAAGTGAATGTTAAAAGTACCAATAAATCTATAGGTTTCATTTTATTGACCGTTTAAAATTTTTTATCCCCATGGGTGGGCAGAGGCACCAGCGCATTGCTCTGTCCAGGGCCTACAATGCTGTTAAGACGACACTGCGCGACATGGCATATTGAAAGACAGTTCAGTATACATATATAGCTCAGTGAACTAAACAAGATGAATATAAGTAAAGATCATCATCATGTACATCATTATTATGGTTAAATGATGATTTGAGAGAAAGCATAACAGTAGAGTATGTTACGCCGTTGCCCACCCCCAGCCCTGGGTGCTAAGTCAGTCTGTTTAAATGGGGCGGGAACGCGTCTTCGCAAGTCCATGGAAGGAAGAACCTGTATTCCAGTGGGGTGACCTGATCCTTGAGCATCAACGGGATCTGCTGGGATTCTACTCCAGCGGTTTCCTAGCTCGTTATAATTAAGCCTCGATTTCATCTGCAACCGTTCACTCCTTCTGAACGAGGGTGCAGGTGCACTGGCTCCCTCCTCGGAACTGACTCCGAGTGACTCCAAATTATCCCTAACAACATTTGACTCTAAGTTTGGCACAACGAGTGGTTCAACTTTTGGCACGAGTGGTAAAGGCGCGGCAAAACTATGTACAGCGACCATACGAGGGAAATGGTCTGGGGTTCGATTACGACTGGCGGAACCATGAGAAGAAGCCTGCTCTAGTCTTTCTAGGCGCTCTAGAAGTTCTGTTTGATTGTCTCTCATTTCTAGCTGGTTGTCTCTCATATCTTCTATGTTATCACTTACATCTGCTACCTTGCTAGCTAGTTCGATCTGAAATTGTGCTACCTCTGCCTGAGTGTTTGACAACTCTATTTGGGTACTTTTAACCTCTTCTACTTTGTGATCCAAGGCACCCTGTCCAAAGGCTAAGTTTGACTGGCCTACTGCAAGGCTCTCTAATCTATCAACAACTGTTCCCATGCTTCCTATGAGCTGAGCCATAGCAGAAGAAGACCGAGACAGAGAAGAGTACGGGCGTAGAGCACGCTCCTGCCTATCACTAGGATCGGCCTCTAAATCCAACGATCTCAAAGAGTTTAGTGACATCTTTAATATTATCTAAATGTTCCAGCAATTAATGACAATCTAAAGACATGAACAGTAGCACGATTTATCTAATACTATTCTAACGACTCTAAACCTTACACTTAAAACTACTTAGGCATAAACAAGCAATCATAATCATAATATAATTTATATTCGAAATTGGTTATTTACCCCAACTTTCACACGCGGGACAAGACTCCGGACAAAGTGCGTATATCCACGAGCACACGAAATAAGTCCACAGTATCCAGCATAGCAACAATTCCAACGAAATAACGCAGCAACGATTATAATTATCATCCAACATACGATAACTCCAACTTCTAGTCACATCTGAACTACAAATCTTTAAACAAACGTGCGGCAACTTCACACACCATTGGCTCTCCAAGACTGCAAATACTAAGGCACTGCGCTTCAACAGTCCTCTCTCTATCCTGGCCCATCTCGACTGCAATAAGCCAACAATGAGTCGGCAGCTTTTATAGCCTTCCAGTTTCGCGCCACTGGCATCCAGGGTTATCGGCTGAACTAATTTTGGCGGGAACAGCAACTGCGGCAGCAGCAGCACATCAACGCATCAACAGCAGCAGCAGCGGCAACGCGTCAACCGCAGCAGCAGCGTATCCACAGTGGCAGCAGCGACTCAACATCCAGGCTAGCAAAGGCAAGGAAATTGGCGGGAAAACTGCGACTAGGACAGCATCAGCCGTCGTCAATATTTGCGCCCTCAGTATGACTCACCAGCCACTGATATCAGCAGTCAGAAAAGGCGGGAAACTTAATACCAAAAGGCCGTATAATATATCGCCAATAAAATAAAAATATGTACTTAATTCACACTGTCACATTTAACAAAAATGTTACAAGTATAGGAGAATTAGTAAGGGACCTAGAACAAAAGCTTTAAGGAATACCACGCAGGAATGATGTAGGATAGAATACACAGCAATTTTTCCTGTTCCATGATCAATTTGACAGATATACGGTCAGTCAGGCATGGACGTGGTCAGTCAGTCTATATATATAGCTGGTATCTTTCCAGAAGAATACTATGATCCTAATTCATATCAAATGCAGAACTTATATCAAGTAAACAAATGGAGTGCAATGGCCAGTATCGGCAGATGCCAAAAGTCAGAACACAAAAGTATGGTAATCATGCAGTTATATAGCGCCACTTAAGGAAACTCACCGGGCGCTCTCCGCAGTGTATGTGGAACGGTAGACCTACAATTAGGCCTAATAGTCAGACTTCTTAGGAGGAGGAAGGGAGTCGTCATTAAGGTACTTAAGAAGCCTGTCAAGCATCTCTCTAACGGTTCCGACAAGAATGTAGCCGTCGACATCGGTCCATAGCAGTGATATTTCCGTTTTGAAAATAATTACAGTTTCAGTTTTTATTCAGTTTTGGGTTCGTAATTTCTATTTCAGTTCAAGTTTCAGTTTTGAAATAATTTCAGTTTCTATTACAGTTTCAGTTTTGAAATAATTTCCGTTTTCGTTTCAGTTTCTGGAAAATTTCAGTTTCAGTTTCTACATAGATATAATTATATTTGCGTTGATAGACAAAAACACGAACGTACGCTACAATTGATTATATGTTATCAGCTGTTAACTACCATGGAAATCTAGATGTTCAGTTGAGAATTGAACGAAAGTGTATGTCGCCTGTCATTAAAATTTGACAAGTTCAGTAACTCTATAATTCACTGTGAGTCTGTGACTGTGATGATATGATCTACAAGAAGCTGGAAGAATTTGTCAATATGCACATTACGCTGTTATACAGTGGTAGCCTAGGGCCTAGCCAACAGTCCAGTTACATGATGTCATTACATCCAGTTAACCAGTCAGTGATCAGTGTTCATGATGACACTTTCATGCATAGTGTTTTGTACAATGCATTATTAAATATTTTAAAATCAGATGTTCATTAATTACATTACAAATGCCTGGATTACCTGACTGAAAACATACAACTTGGCCGCTTCCAGCAAATGTTGCATATCTCGTGAAAAAAGAACAGGAACCACTGTATGGTCAAGAAGACAGGCAGCTGCAGGGAGGAGGTTAAATTGGTGGCATTAAGGGTCAGGGATAGATGAGAAGCGGCTTTGCAAATAAGTCAACCTTAGCTTTGTCAGCTGGTTTGCAGATCGAAACTTCTGTAAGTGGCACTCAAGTTCCGGTATAGACGGCAGAACATATGACAAGGCATCAGTCTGCAAAATGTCAGTCTTGTTGTCCTCGAGACCAAGGTCTTGGTCTCGAGTGCACTCGAGTTCGTTTTTAAAAGTCTTGGTCTTGGTCTTGGTCTTGAGGTTCAAGGTCTTGGTCTTGGTCTTGGTGTTCAAGGTCTTGGTCTTGGTCTTGGTCTTGAGGTTCAAAGTCTTGGTCTTGGTCTCGCAAGACCAAGACCAAGACCGGCTGTTAATATGAACAGTCATTTAACAGAACTCAAGAATTCTGTATCAAGCCTGCTTGCATCATACGACCAATATCTATGGATGGATACAAGTCATGTTGGTCAGGAAAACCCATTGGCAGCAGCAACAGTTATTCTGTATCAGACAAACCATGGGAAGATTTCAAAAGGACTCACTATCTGTAGATGTATCCAGTGCTTGAAAAGCTACTCTGTGTGTGTCAGCGACTTCAGCACCTGTAGAACGTATTTTTTCACATGGCGGAATTTTTATGAGGCCCACCAGGCACGTATTGGTCAGAAAATTCTGAGCGAATTGGTTTTTATAAAATACAAAAGGCATTTGGTATAAGAGTTTGCAGTAAGGACTTTAGAATACAAATTCGGATTTCTCTGTAGTTTGCATTTAAAGTTAATTTGCTTGAATAAAATAAGACTCATGTTTTCATTAAAAAAAACGAATATTCCGACTTGACAATTTTTAGAAGTCTTGACCTGATTTCGATTTTTTGGGTCTTGGTCTTGGTCTTGGTCTTGAGGTTCAAGGTCTTGGTCTTGGTCTTGGTCTCGAGGTTCAAAGTCTTGGTCTCGAGGTTCAAGGTCTTGGTCTTGGTCTTGGTCTTGAGGTTCAAGGTCCTGGTCTTGGTCTTGGTCTTGAGGTTTAAGGTCTTGACAACAAGACTGCAAAATGTCAGTCTGAGTAGCAAATGATTCCAGTAAATTACTAATTTGCGGATGGACACACACGAGTTGCAAACTATTATGATTGATATTTTACCTTAAGCCTAGTCGAATTCTTGCCGACAAAATGCAGTCCACATGGATTATTGTTAACGTCTGATCCAACTTTCACTAAACGCGAACTCTTATTCGTTTTCTCATCATAAACAAAGTATTGCCAAACTATTGGCTACGTCCAGCCAATAGTCGCTATAAACTCATTCTTAGGTTAATGGGAAGACTTAGCAACCTAACTCTAACAGACGACATAAATTTCGATGACCAGATATCGAATAATAACCAGAATAAATGGTCCGCCTAAACCCTGAGAGTTACGTAGGCAACGATTTAGCTCAACTAAAATCCAGTACAAACGCAGAAAATTTTTACGTATTTTCAACAATTTCCGTTCGGAATTAATTATCGTTTCTATTTCTATTTCGTTTTGACATCTTCATTTCCGTTTCTATTCAGTTTCCGTTTTGCAAATAATTTTCGTTTCAGTTTCAGTTTCCGTTAAACGGAAATTCATAATTTTCGTTTCAGTTTCTATTTCAGTTAGCCTAACTGAAATATCACTGCGGCGTAGGACGACCGACGCGAGTCAGATATAGTGGAGCAGTGTTTAATCTAGTCCACCTCTTCTGGGAGGGGAAACAAGGTTTCTGGGGGAGCAAAGAATTTACACAACTTTTTTTCATCCATCTTGAAAAGTTTCAGACTTTTCATCTTCCAAAAAAGTTGATGACCTTTTTTAGTCCTTCGTCCGATTTTTAATTCGACTGTAATCCAGTTATCCGGACGCACATGGCAGAGGCGCCGTCATACCCTTGTCCTCTGCATTTTTCCACTGATAAGTCAAAACGAAGCAAAATATCTGGTTATATTGAGACCAGGGAGGTAGTATATATCTGCATCGAGTTGAGCAAAGAAGAGTGAATGCCCAAAGAGAGTTAAAGCAATTTTCACGCGTAAGTGCGGAAATTTTTTTTGATCTTTTAATAGGTAAGTAATGCCAATAGGAAAATAATCTCTTAAAAATCTCTCTTTGCGGGCTGATTTCTGGTGGTGCCCAGGCAAAAAAAAAAAAAGAAGGTTGATGGCCTTTTTTAAGGAATTCATCTCTCTGGGGGGACCATGTATCCACATGTATCATGGGGGGAATTTTCCTCCCCTAAAGGTCTCTACATTGTAATATTGCTGGCCTCTGGGGGGAAACATCAATCCTGGGGGACATCCCCCCCAAAGACGTCTAGATTAAACACTGATAGTGGCGTGACCTCGACTGTTAGTCACTGGTGGCCGCGGTGGCGCGTCAATTTACCAATCTACATGCGACGAATGCCTGTTCTATGCACACTAAGTCTTTGCGCTTCGTTGAATAGTCCGACGTGCGTCATCTTCTACCAAGACCGGTTACAGCGTATACGTCACATAGCCTCTGCCTCTATCACGTGCTTGCGTGCGATCCCGGTTAGTCTCCCGATGGTTGGCTATTTCAGCGATTTGAATCTCGGGATAGCACGATCCGTACACGGCCCGGGACCTTAAAGGGCATGACGTACGCCTATTCAAACGGCCCATATACGGGCAGCGGGGCAAAGAATTCACCCGATGAATTCGTTGAAAAGAGCATGCAGGGTCGAGGCCACCGTCGATCTTCCGGGTATTCTCTTCGACCTCGCTGGCATAATCGTGAGATACCACAATGTGATCCTTTGACAGGGAAGGGTTACATTGCTAGATTACTGCATAAATGATAAGAAAACACTTGCTTTTTATTTACTTATTTTATCATTTTTATTTCGATTTATTATTACTTCAATGTTTTACAATCAATGCTTCTAGCTTCTGACCCATTGTGCGTTTGCTAATGGTGTAATAAAGAATATACTTACTTACTTACTTACTTTAGTCGCTATAGAAAACGTGTAGCCTATACATCTACATTTGCATCTATGATTTAGGCCTACGTACATTTTACCGACGATCGAGGGACTGTGTTGTTCGTGTGTTGCGAGCGATGTGATCACGCATTTAAAATTGCATTTCTGATGCATGCGCTTTGATTTCATGCATGCAATGGACGCAGGTAGATGAACCATATCCTTTCAGATATTAAGAGTCGACGATGTTTGCTTGCATTAGGTACGACCATAGGCGTAATTTGTGGGGGGTACGAGGGGTACCCGTACCCCCCACTTTTTGGACTGGGGGTACTGTACCCCCCACTTTTTAAACAATGCCAATCAATATTTTATTATTTTGCCTTCCCAGAGAACGCAATATCCGCCAAAAGTATGAAAGTGCTTAGATACACAGGTAAATCGAGAGCGAAAATTAATGAGAATACTGGCAGGGAATATGTTCAAAATGGTTATCATGCGAAAAACGAAAATGGAGAAGAAATTGGTACCCCCCACTTTTTAGACCAAGGTATTGGTACCCCCCACTTTTTAGGCTAAAGTTACGCCCCTGGGTACGACAGCCCACAAGAGACCCTTGAATGGAGAAGAGACCACCTCACAGGCGTATAGGTGGGTGCAGAGGGGGACATGTGTCCCCGCCTCCTCGGGTGCCATAGGAAGGGGGCGTCAAAATGATGTTTAAAATAAATAATTGTACTCTTAATGCTGATGCAACTTTAACCAATTTATCCCAAATAAATTTAATTTGGTGCCCAAAAATATTCAGTTATATCCTCGTTACTTACAAACCAGTTGTCAGGTACGACTTTTGCGCCCCACTAAGGGCACCACGCATATAGGCCTAGGCCTTACTATCTGTATTTTTCATATTTTATTTCATTCAAATTTAAATTGCCATTCGATATATTTGGAAAATGTGAAATAAATAAAACAGGGATCCTTACTAAAATAGGACTGCTTACAAAAGGAGAAACGTTGGAGTAGTGCTTTTGTAATGTATGGTGCGCAAATCAAGCGAAGCGGACGAGGACGGCTCGATGATTCGACGACTCACGGAGGATTTCGAATCAGAAGAACTGCGGCGAAGAAGGCTGGAGCATTTCCCTCTTCCTCTCTCTCGAAGACAACATGCATGGAAAGAAGGCCCGATTTCGCAGTGGAGAGTGGCCACGCCGTCGAGGACCCGCAGGCGCACTTCAACACTTATGTAAATATCAAGGCCAATATATATAGTTCGTAATGAGTCGAAACTTCACGAGCTTAGTTAATTAGCCTCGGCCGACAGCCCACAGGAATCAACGAGGGTCGAATCTTAACCCAGACGCTAGTAGAGGTCTACAAACTGCTGATCGGGGCCAATAGTAAACTCGATTAGGCCTAATAGTAAACTCTAAATTTCTAAAGCGTCGCCTAAAAGCTAATCGCAGACAGTGGCGGCGATCTTGTCTGAGAGGTGGGGGGGGGGACAAAGAGTCGGCCGTGGTCTGGTTGATGACGGGTTTTTAGGAATTCATCTCGAAAAAAAGTTTCAGACTTTTTTAGGAATTCTTATCCACAATAAGTTGCTGGCTTTTTCGCGAATTCATCTCCAAAAAAGTTGATGACTTTTTCTTCTTTTTTTAGTCATTCACCTCTTTTACAACTTTTTGAAGGGTCTCGCACCAATCTCATTACCTTGTTTTAGAGAACGTCATCCTCAAAAATTCTACCTTTTTTAATTCTCCCAAAAAATTGATTTATTTTTTTACGGATTTCTTCTTACTTTCTGACAATTTTCGGGGAACACTGCTCCTGAAACATTTTATTTTTACCTCGTCTGATCAAAAAAGGCTGTGAAAACCTTCACACGCAATTACATTTGTTGGCCGTTTTCAGTCTTTCTTCAAAATTGGGGGGGGGGGGACAAATGTATGGCGTGACCCCCATTCTTAGAGGTGGGGTTATGTCCCCCTCGACCCCCCTAGATCGCCGCCCATATTCGCAGAGCACAAGGCAAAGATAATTCACAACGATGGAGATCCGTTGCCAGTTAAGACTGTTTCTAAAAGCTGATGTATGATTGCTAACTTATCTAAACATGTGCAAAGAATTAAAAGAAGCTGGACACTTTTCTTGGCCCGTTTCTGGTTGCAAAATGTCTCCGGATTTTCTACCTGAATATAGCGGCCATTAAACGTAGGCTATACCGAGTGCACTATTAATTACATGGCCCTATAGAAGTTATGCTTTTTCAAATGTGATCAAATAAAGCCAGAGAGTAACAAAATTATATAGCATTGTGATTAAAGAACGACTATCATAAAATCAAAATTACCGGAACAACGAAAGAAAACACAAGCGGAACCTCGTCAACTGACGGTACGTGGCTTTGTATAGCAACTGTTGTCTAATTGTCTGTGCAAACTATAGTTGCCCTTGCTTCCAATACTAAATCAGTAGCTACTTAGATAGGCCTATGGTTTGCTTCTATCATTTCATTTCACCTGTTAGCAAGTTTCGATCCATCATTTTCCTTCTTGCAACTACTATGTCACTATACTAGTATACGGTTACTATAGTCTGTTGCTCTTCCAGTAGACCCCTACCTATACGCTATGTACCTTTGGCTTAGCCAAGTAATTTAGGCCTCCAGTTTTCAACTTTTCACATATCCTTCAGTTGTGTCTTAGTTCTAGTGGTCACAAGAGCCTCAGGTCTAAGTCCTGCTCCTTTTAAAATTCTCTTGATGAATGGTTTTTGTCAAGTACAATGGTTCTCAGTCCGAGGTCTGTAACCGAGTCTTGGAATCTACTGTGTCAGTTTTCTTGCTCTTATTTTGAATCAGAACCATTTGCACTTGACGATTCACAAAGGACAGGCAAGGTCTGTGCATAACTTGGCCAAAATCTTAACCTTTTGGAATTAGTCATCCACAGAGAACCTACATTACACCATTTCAAGTGTCGTAATTTCTGCGGACCTGTTATTAGTTGCCAACTAGAAGCGATTTTCACCACACACACTGATATCGAGCAAATAATTCTTTTCGCCCTTGGATTTATGACTTACCCACCCTTTTCTTTAATTCCTAGCAGACCGCCATCCATGGCTTTTTCGTCCATCCGGAATAATTATGCTCCAAACTTATTTACTTTCAGGGTCAACAGTAGGGAGTTATTTAATTTTGTTACTATAACGGTTTGTAGTTAGCGGTTACAGAGAGTTTCGTGAGATTATTTAACTGTTAAAAGCGTTGATACGTTTGTTTAAAATAGGCCCCTACAGGTCTGGTCTTCTTGTTTGGAACTATTGTTTTACACAAACTGCTGCTATTTCTGTTTCGTTGCAGCTTTTGTTTTCTGTGACTTTTCTGTTGCAGTTGATTTGTTCAATTGATGTTGTTGTTGTTGTTGTTGTAGTTGTTGTTGTTCAAGTAGATGTTGTTTCAGATGCAGCTGTTTCCTAGCAACGTCGCCCTGTTTCTCGCCGCTAGCCGTTGACGGCACTGCGTCCTTGATGAATATCATATCGACATAATTGGGCGGCAGTTCCCAAGGAGCCTGTTTCTCTCCGGCAGGAGGTGACCCCGCCTCCGACAGCACTCCAGACACGCCCACCAGCCCACACAACTCCGCATCCGAGAGCGGTGGACGAGGCGGTGCCTGTGGCGGTGACGAGTGCACCGCAGATGTTTTCGTACTGGTGTGTTTCCGCGAGAAGTTACGCAGGAAGGAGTACTTGCTGATGATTCGACGCACCCCTTCGGCACTGCTACTTCGTTGCTTAGGAACCGCAGCAGCAGCAGCAGCTAGAGGCTTTTCATCAGTCTCCCTCGTGAGACTCTTCACTCCCGCAAGGCTCATCGCCTCGTGGGAACCCCACAACGTCGTCGGCAGTTTGTCGACATGCGACACTGGCTTCCCTGCAGCGCCCAAGTGGATCGAGCTGCCGCTGGTCGAATAACTGTCCGAGGTCTGTAACCGAGTCTTGGAATCTCCTGTGCCGCCACCAGAGCTGCTGCTGCTGCTGCTGAGCGACTTCGTCGTCGTAGATGTTGCACAGTGTGAGTGGAAACCGAGATCGTCGTTCTGCCCTCGAGGGTCGAGGGTTCGATTCGGGGGAGCGTGGTAGCGTTCCGGCCGCGATTCGGCGTTGCTGTGAAGCAGGCCGAGATGGTAGGCGTAGGCACCCTCCTCGCCGTCCTTGGAGACGGGAATCGACGGCGGCAGCTGGAGACGCCCCATCAGTAGAGGGTCTCCGGAAAAGCCGGTTGGAGGAGGAGGAGGCAGCGCTGCATGCGGACGAACTTCACGGTGCATCACAGATCGATCAAGACCAACGCCACATCTGCATCAGAAGCCACACGAAGTTTAATTAGGTCAATATCACAGGTGGTACCTGTATAGGTCAATCAAAGGTTATAAGGGTTCATGGAATGTAATGCACTAGCTGCATTGGTCGGCAGTCTTGTTGTCAGGGCCTTAAACATAAAGACCAAGACCAAGACTTTGAACCTCAAGAAAAAGACTGAGATCAAGACCAAAAAAATCGCAATCATATCCAGACTTCTATTCCTTACTAAAAAATTGGCAGGTCGGACTACTCTCTATTTTAATGAAAACACAAGTCTTTTATTTTATTCAAGCAAAACAGCTCTAAATGCAGACTGCAGAGGATTCCGAATTCGCACTTACAAAAGTCGTTCATGCGAAATGTTATTCCAAATACCTGTTGAGTCTTGGACTCGGTCTTGCAAGACCGAGACCAAGACATTGAACCTCAAGACCAAAACCAAGACTTGAACCTCAAGACGAAGACCAAGACTTTGAACCTCAAGACCAAGACCAATACCAAGACTTTTAAAAACGAACTTGTAAGTCACATTCCCCTTCCTTTTCAAACACACTTTAGTCACTCCACTCCTCAAGAAACCATCACTGGATAAAGAAATCCTTTCCAACTACTGACCTGCCTCTAATCTGTCATTCGTCTCTAAAGTAACCGAACACATAGTCCTGTCTCCGATCAATGACTAGTACCTCACTTCAAACTCACTCCTCAACCCACACCAGTCAGGTTTTACCAGGCAGCACTCAACTGAAACCCTACTCACTTCCCTTTACAATAAACTTTGCCATTTCTCATCAACAAGTCTCTTGTCACTGTTCTTGGGTCACTTTCGTTCATCACCTATATGCTGACGACACCAAACTATTCATCTCCTTCTCTCCAAACAGCTTCTCCCATCCCAAATATCCTCATGGATGACATCAAATCTCTTGTGCTTGAATCCGTCAAAAACTGAATTTATACTTCTAGGTCTGCATGACCAACTCAAGAACATTCCAGATCCCTCTATTTCCCTCAGCCTTGACTCTGCATCTACCCACACATTCACTGCCAATTCTCCTGTCTGCAACCTAGGTGTGCTTCTCCGAACACATCACCCATCTTTCCCACTCCAGCTTCAAACATATCTGTGACCTCTGCAGAATCTGCCCTATGCTCAACTTTAAAACTGCATCCACAATCGCTACATCTATAGTTCACACTAAATTAGACTACAGCAACTTGCTCTTTCTGAACATAGACATCACCCAAATAAACCGCCTCCAAGCTATTCAGAATGCCCTCACCCGTGCTGTGACTAAAAACCCCCAAGCACCACCACATCACCCCTGTCCTCAAATCTCTCCATTAGCTTAAAATACATGAACGAATAGAATTTAAAGTCATATCACTCACCTACAATACACCAATCCTCCCAGCCCTCCTATCTCCGTCAGCTGTTCACGGTCCAACCACCGCTCAACCTTCTCCTCTTCTACCCTAAGACGTCTCCTCCCTTTCGTTACCACTAAAATTTGCGAATCACTCAGTAGCCATAGCTGTCCCACTCCTCTGGAACAAACTCCCACCAGTACTACGAGAAATATCAATTCATCCTACAAACTCACCAAAAACTCACCTCTTGCTATCTCTCCACAGGTCTTTCACTCAAACTGAAAACACTACTCTTTCACACATCCTATCCCGCTGCCTCCTCTTCCCCTTACCTCCCTCGCCGTTTCAACCCTAAACACCACCGACCTTAGCCGTCTGACTGTCTGTCTGAATGACCCCTTTGGAACTTGACCTGGAACCGATCCCCCCGCCTATCGATTATGATTTGACTCAGCGCCTGTGAATAAGCTGGTTCTTGCGACTTCGCTTCTTTGGGCTCTGTATACTCTCGAGATTACGATTAAGGACTGCCGACTAATTACGACACTGAGGTTGATGCAGACAGCCCAGACGCGTATACGAGACCAATTAGGTCACGCAATGGACTACTAGGCCAAGTCACGCAATGGACAGGACTACCAAGTCGAGTGACGCAGTGGATCACTACACCAAGTCATGCAGTGGGATACCAGGCCAAGTCACGCAGTGGGCCACTAGATGGAGTCACGCAGTGCCCTACTAGACTACGTCACACAGACTAAGTCACTTGGCTATTGGGCCAAGTCACACAGTGGGCTACAACATACTGTTAATATCTCCCTTGTTCTGACTACCGTTTAGAAATAGTGAATATAATTCATTCATTCATTCATTCGAAGATTTATATAGCGCCCCTTTAAGGGAACTACTCAGAGGCGCTCCTGACACCAGCACGTTCATATAAGACAGTTTTAAGATTTGCAAGAAATAGGCCAGAGGTGACCCCAGGGCACATGCGGAGCTCTAAGGGAAGTCTATTCCAGACTACCGGGCCCACCAGTGCCCACCACTGAAAAAGCTCGACTTTGCATATAGTCGTGGAACGAGCAAATGGAACTAAAAGTACCCCTTTTCCCGCTGAGCGGAGGGAACGTCGGCCTTGGGCACCTGAAACTGTGCAGCAAAGCTCTCGAAGGTAAGCAGGGGCAGGGCCCTGACAACATCGCCATACTCAGGCAGCGATCCTATATTCTATGCGTAAGCGCATAGGAAGCCAGTGAAGGACCTCCACGATATATCTAGAGACTTGGCCATGTTTAGAATATGCCCAATGAGAAGGGCTGCAGAGCAAGGGCCCTATAGCTATATATCAGTTAGTTCAGTCAGCCTCTAGTGAACGAATGCCTATGATAGCTCTACACTCTTACAGGTGGGCTACGGTAGCCATGACCTATAGTAATCAATAACATTCCTGCCTGTTACGGCAGTCCATCCCGTTACAGAGCTACTAGGTAGTGCACCTCACATAGTGGACTATTAGAACAAGTCATGCAGTGGGCTGCTAGATCGATGACAACATTACATTACAGCATATAATATTATACAAGTGAACAGTCCCATAAGGCCAAGCTGGAATTTAAATTCAGACGACACTAATGGAGGAGCGGCTTCATCATCATCATCGTCATCATGGTCGTCGTCGTCGTCGTCGTCGTCGTCATCATCATCATCATCATCATCATCATCATCATCAATCATTACAGTACCTGACATGTCAGCCATTTAGTGGCAATGGGTATGAACAAATGATATCCATTGTCTTAAGTCATTTTTGTCAAGTCCAGTGCTCCACTCAATGTTAGTCCATGTCTTGGTTATGTCCTCATTTTACACTGTCTATCCAGTGCATTTCTGGTGTATCTTTGTTTCTCTTTCCTTTGAATTCTTGCATGCACTGCAATAGTGCATTGTGTAGGATTCGGTCAATCGGCATTCTCTCCATGCATCCAAAGCACCAAAATCTTTGCTGAACAAGTTTGCCTAGCAGAGTTGTTTCGACACCCTACTTCTGATGTCATCAGATATACTTTTCTGTAGTTTTTAAATCCCTACAATTTCCTGCAGCCAACTCATTTCTGCTGTGAGAATTCTTTTCTCATCTAGTTTTCGCATAGTTCAGCATTCTGATCCAACCAGGTAAATGGGTTGTATCATCATTTCATACATTCTTGTCTTGGTTTTCTTTGTTATTTCTCGCTTCTCAATGTTGTGTTCATTGTTCCAAATGCTTGTGAGATGCAGACAGTTTTCTCTGTCACCTGCTGTTAGTGTATGCTCGTCTGTGAGCAACTAAGATTTCTTTTAAGTTGTACAAAGAAACTACTAAGGAAACAGAGCTCTTGAGCTAGAGGTTGCTGCCTGGAAAGCAAGGAAATCTAGGAACTCTGGAAATCAAATGCTGGAGAGAAATGGAAACACTATCAAGGCCATATTATAATTGCAATCGTAATCGTAACCTGCAAACTTCTAAAAGCGCTACTCGAAAGCCAAGTGCAGGGCACCAGCTTATTCACAAGTGCTGAACTTAGGGGAGATGCCAATACAGTACCCAAGTACAACAGATTGAGGCAGTGTGCAGGGAGAGGCTCACAGCTTCATTTTGACTTAGTCCACTACAAGTCACTGTTGCCACTGTCTAAATGGGACATTGTCATTTATGCTGCATTCAATCAACCACTCAATTAGGGACCTGCAAAGTTTTGATATTCGATTCGAAAATGAATCGACAGCAGTATTTGATTCGAAAATGACGTCACGATTCGAAAAATGATTAACCCTTGACCCTCTTTGTTGTAAACTAATTATTTTAATTGTTTACTACGAGTGGATTGATTGTTGAATTGTGGCGTGCAGCGCGGCACGTGACGACATTTAATTCTGTCAATTAATTAAATTTTTTGTTTCATTGATTTTAAGCTGCAGTTATTAGGCAACCAATAACTGATAAAGTAATAACTGTGTTACTGTGGCACACCTGTGCAATTAGGTGCACACTAAATAAATATCAAACTATATCAAACTGGTACCTGCTGATTCGATTCGAGATTCGATTTGAATTCGAACTTTTATCCCCAATTCGATTCGAGATTTGACTGAAAATTTGTGATTCGCAGGTTCCTACACTCAATGGATCAATCAAGAGATCTATTAACCAACGGAACGCTTCATCCTCGGTCAGTCAGTGAGTTTTTAAAATTACCACTCAAAGGATTTCAAAAGGCTAAATTCACATTCGGCACACTGCTGTGTACCATCTACCCACTCAATCACAAGCACACACGCATGCACACACAGAAACTTGGGTCACTTTTTCTGTAAGTGAAGTTACTGAACTCACCACAGCCAGGTGAGGGATTAATAAGATATTCACTGATACCTGTCATGCTTGTCCCTCAGTCCATATATATGCTTGATCTGGGAACCACGCTTATCGAGAATTTAGAAAGAGGTGCTAATCAACCAGACCTTTGCCTTAGAACTTTACCTTTTACATACCTACAAACACTGGATAACCAGTCCCAGACTGAACTCACCCACCCACCCACCCACCCACTACTAAGTAAACTGCAGGTATAAATTTTTCATCCACATAAATAACATTTCAGAATAAATTATAGAAGAAGAGCAGTCCCTTAAGCTAGCTCCGAGTATGAAGTGCTAGCGACTTCATGTTTTCCTCTCCCTCGCTGTCTCATCTTCCCACTGACAGTGTATGGTCAGTGCACACTCATAGCTGAGTTGCCTATATGGGGTGCAGGTGGAACAGAAATCTCGAACCAAATTTCTGCCCTGGCGGGGATTTGACTGACAGTCCAGTATGCTAACCACTACACTTTCAAGCACCTCCAATAAATTATAGACATAATAGCTAAATTAATACAATGAAGGCAACCAGACAGTCACCTAGAAAGACAGCTTAGCTTAGCACACATACATCCTGTCTGGATGTATGTGTGCTAAGCTAAGCTGTCTTTCTAGGTGACTGTCTGAAGACTTTTAGACAGGCATGCAACACGCAATCTGAGTGATTGACTGATCGACCTACCAACAGTCAGCCAGCCAGACAGACAGGAATGAATTGGAATGGACTGTGGGATGACAGACGGACAGACGGACGGACGGACAGAGAGTCGGTCAGACAGACAGACAAATACACAGACAGGAATGAATTGGAATGGACTTAGTGGGATGACAGACAGACACAGACAAACAGTCAGACAGAAAGACATACAGACAAACAGACAGGATAAATTGGACTGACTGACCCACGACAGCCAGAAGACAGCCAGACAGAAAGTCAGTCAGACAGACAGGATAAATTGGATTGACTAACAGCCAGCCAGACAGAAATGAATTAGAATGGACCTACTTGGATGATGACAGTCAGTCAGGCAGGTAGGAAGAGAGACAGACAGACAACTAACAGGATAAACTGGACTAACTGACTGACTGACCCACCGACTGACTGACTGACTGACTGACTGACTAAGAGCCAGACAGCCAGGCAGGAATGACTTGGAATGGACCTACTTGGACGATGACACAGACAGAGAGACAGACAGACAGAGAGACTGACTGACTGACAGAAATGCAAATGAGAACCGATTTCGTTTTGTGCGAGATCTTGCGAGGATGACCTACCGTTTCCACGTCGATTCTGGCGCTGTCGACAGCTTCTGCCACCATTCGATTCCCTGCCCCGAACCTTCTCCTCTGCCCGTCTGGCCTAAGCATGGTTCATTGTCAAGACCCCTATTTGGGGTCACTGTTCCTCCGAAACCCCCTCCTCCCAGTCGCTAATTATGCGCACAACGTCTACGCAATTTAAGCCGCCGTAACGGGTCTACGTAAAACGATAAATCGCACTCGATGTTGTAAGAATTCATATCAACGCGAGGGACGACAACAATAACCAAGAGTCACAAACGCTCGTCGCCCCATATGACAGCAACCTTTATCTAAACCTGAATCAGAGATTACCAGGTGTGATTATCCACTCTGTTCAGACTGCAGCGGGTATTGACAGACAGACTGAAAAGATTATCGACCATGTCTGGTTCGCGAAATCGGAATTGGGTTGGGGTTCACTCCATGTTTCCAGCCCAACCCCCACTGAAACGGTTCCCTATTCGACGCAGACGGTCATCCATCGGCGCTGTCGTTCACCTCTTCGTCTTCTAGCCGTCAAAATGGTGTAGTTTGTTCGCTGCAGAATCGATACACGTCAGACTCAGACACGCTCGCACCGACACATATCCAGTCTTCTCAGTTATAACAACCCAGACAGGCATTGCGGCCCTGCAGGCAGACGGGCATACAGACGCGCCAGGCATATAGGCCTCGTTGGCCGACCAGCCGGCCGGCGTCTACCTAGTGCGGGAAGCTTAAGAGCATGGACGGAAGGACGGACGGCCGGTGGTTGCGTTTGAGTGTGCATAAGTCCGCAGAGGCCTACATAGACATATTATATGGTCGCTGTCTAGACGCGAAATTTGCTGCCGGATGCTGAATTATGTCTGAAATCTGAGGCGCGCGCACGCACAGCAGACCCGCGAACACCCCCACCCATCATGGATGAAAGTCAACACAATGACTCCTATAGCGCCGTCGCCATAATGGTAACGCCATCGTCCAGATCAATGGCTACTTCAAAAGAGACACTGCATGGGCGCCAGACACTATGCACACAAAATCCAGCGATGTTAATCAAAGGGAAAGTATCAGTAGGAAAGATATAGCCTTTATACAGATCTGTGTGTGCATTCGTCATACACATAGCCTGTATTTCAATGGCGTGACCAAAAACGCGTACACTTGATATGTCTGCAGGCAGCCATTTTAGCCCAAATTCAGACAATAAAACGCCAGCTTAGTGGGCTATACGCCACAGTTACGAAACATGCAGAATATCAATTATTTGTAGAATATGTAAACAAGATCATTACAGCTATAGTCTTACTACAAGATTGTCGAGTGTAGGTAGACATTGCTTGTGACAGCTCAGCAGACGGACAAACAATCTATATCGACAGACGACAATCGGCGTTCTATCTGTCTGAACACAGCTTATTAAGTCATAAGGTCAGCGCGATCCAAGTCCAAGGCCACATCCAAAAACAGAAGCAGCTTCATAATTAAGCTAATTAGCCGGCATGAATCTATTCTAGCCTACAGGTGCGTAGATATGGTCTTAACCGTCTTATAACCCCTCTGACAAGGCACAAAATCTACGCTCCCATGTCCAAAGCCTCAGTGAAATTTCTAAAATTAAAACCGCTAATTATTAGGCCTACTCTGGTCTTGGGTCGCGCTGACCTGCAGATTTGAGACATTATTCAGCATCCGTCAGCAAATGTCGAGTCTAGACAGCGACGATATAATATGTTTATGTGGGCGTTTTACTGCCTCAATTTGTGCCCCTCGGCCCTTGCTTAGGTTGTTTGCACACTCCAGTGGTTGCTATAATTGCAGAGTTTTAAATCCCTGGCTAGCACGGTCCGTACACGGGGACCTTAAATAACGTGGCACCCATTCAAACAGGTAGGCCCCCTACTTTATAAGCAGTGGTGAAAGATCTCACCCGATCCATTCATGGAAAATGAGCAGGGTCGAGGTCATGTGCGGTCGCTATAGAAAACACGTGTACGATTATATTTACCCACACTCGCCTAGTTATGCACTCGTTGATCTTCCTTATATCAGTCATTAGGTCACTTAGAATATTTAAGATGTGATATGCATAGGTGTTCCATGATTTCCATCAAATTGCATTTGAGCGTTAATCACTGCACAGACAATACACCGTCTGGTGGTCACAAGAATAGCCACGGACTTCTTCATAACGTCATAACTTCTTCATAACGTCCGTCCACATCGCAGAGATAAACTTTATCGGTATCCCTATAGGGCATTAATTTGTCTACCCACGCATGTGCTGCCAAACTCCACCACCACAGTACAAACACGTTTACGACCTATTTACAATTAAGATTGCATGTTGATTGCATCATATGCTCCTTTGCTCGCTCCACGAAACAAACAAAACCTAATAGGCTATGCTAGACTTTCACCAATCGCTTGTAGGCCTATCTCTCATCAACCGCTGGTAGGCCTACTTAGCTGTGTATCATGCAGTAGGCCTACAGTGTTGAGAGCAAGAAAATTAATGGAGCTAAACTTCGTCAGGGGATGTGGTTAAAAACGACCCTATGATCAGTTTTTATGTTGCAGCTGCGGGCTACTTTTAATCTGGGGTCGAACTTCATACTCGGGCAAATCACAGCATCGGCGCAAAGCAAACTAATTTATTGCATAACTTCCATTAACTGCCACTAAGACAGGCACACTGGATAAAATTATTGACAACTTTACCCGTAAGGAAGGTTGTTTGGTACGTCCGGGGCCAGGACGCTAATTCTTCGCGGGGCGGGGTTACTCCAGTCTTGTTGTCAAGACCTTAAACCTCAAGACCAAGACCAAGACCAAGACCTTGAACCTCAAGACCAAGACCAAGACCTTGAACCTCAAGACCAAGACCAAGACCAAGACCTTGAACCTCAAGACCAAGACCAAGACCTTGAACCTCAAGACCAAGACCAAGACCAAGACCCAAAAAATCACAGTCATATCCAGACTTCTATTCCTTACTAAAAATTGTCCAGTCGGACTACTCGTTATTTTAATAAAAACGTGAGTCTTTTATTTTATTCAAGCAAAACAACTTTAAATGCAGACTGCAGAGAATTCCGAATTCGTATTTACAAATTAAGTCCTTCATGCGAAATGTTATTCCAAATACCTGTTGAATTTTATAAAAACAATTTGCTCAGAATTTTCTGACCAAGACGTGACTTGTGGGGCCTCATAAAAATTCTGCCATGTGAAAAAAACACGGTCTACAAGTGCTGAAATCGCTAGCACACAAAGCAGCTTTTCAAGAACCGGATGTAAATGTACAAATCGTGAGTCTGTTTTGAAATCATTCCATGGCAAATAAACGGAAGTCAAAATAACTGGCGAAAACAACAGTGAAGCTTCATTCACACCGTGTAAATACTAAAGCAATAACTGTATGAGTAGTAATTGGATACATTTTTAAAATTCTTGCCGTTTGTTAAAATTAATGACTGTTCATATTGACAAAAGTCTTGGTCTTGGTCTTGGAAAACCAAGACCAAGACTTTGAACCTCAAGACCAAGACCAAGACCTTGAACCTCAAGACCAAGACCAAGACCAAGACCTTGAACCTCAAGACCAAGACCAAGACCAAGACTTTTGAAAACGAACTCGAGTGCACTCGAGATCAAGACCTTGGTCTCGAGGACAACAAGACTGGGTTACTCTAGCCCAGTTCTACGCCTGGAGATACCCAAGTTACTGCCTTGTCTACTTTCATATAATTTGCGCATATTACGCGGAAGTAGGCCTATCCGTGACCTTGTTGCTGATCACAGTTGCTTACCCAGACCGTTCGCGGAGAAAGTTGATTACTACAAAACTGATGATGTCATCTATTGGATCATGCACTGCGAGTGCGACCTATCGCGGCAAGCCGTGGTTGTTTGTGGCAGTGGCGTTCAACTGGCGCGGAGCTCTGGACCGTTATTCGTCGGTGCTTCGCTGCAGCCTACGTCTTAGTGCCAGGGACGAAGCACTGATGTAAAAGGTCAACACCCGACAACGGTGTTGACCTTTTACATCGAGCATGTTTAAGAGTTGAAGACCTTCACTAGATCGACGTTTAGAGGATCGAGCCTTGAGCTGAACGCCACTCTAGGGAGCCGCGTATATGCAAATATCTATTGTATCGACGATGTTGGAAGGATGGCGACAGCATAGGCGTAATTTGTGGGGGACGAGGGGTGCCCATACCCCACTTTTTGACCTGGGGTACCGTACCCCCACTTTTTAAACAATGCCAATCAATATTTTAGCCTATTACTGAGCCTTCCCAGAGATCGCAGTATCCGCCTTGCTTCATGTATGTAAGAAACTTGTGTACCCGACCCCCACTGTTTAGACCAAAGTTACGCCCTGGGAGAGAGAAAGTTATGAAAACAAGGCAGTTAGAAGATTAGAGTTTTGAGTTTTGTAAGAAATGTTCTAGGACAAAGAGAAAGAACAGAAGAGGTCGAGGATAATCCGCGTCTTTCACAATAATTATTACTTTAAGCCTATCTCGGCAAATCTTCGAGTCATAAACTGTGTAATAAACATTATTATTAAAACCAACGTCAGACATACAGACAGACAAACAAACAGACAGACAGACATACAGACAGACAGAACGACCGACCGACCGGTACCGAGTGATGAATAGCCGGCATCACCAGAGGTTCAACTAACGACATCTTAAATCAAATAAACGGAGCTTTCTTTGTCTAACTGAATAGAGGCGTTGACGCAACAGGAAGCCGCTGGAAACAAAGCTCCATTGAGATCGCGCAATAGGCAATGCACGTGTCTTTCCCATAAAAGACGTCCCACACAATGCTCGCCAAGATGGCAGCGTTGCTTCTGAACAAACCACGTGATACCACCGGTTTGGGTCCAACCTGGCCAGCGTTCAGTCCTTAATGTGACATGACGGACCGCTGCGTCGGATAAAGTGGCTCCACCTGTGACCACGGATATCTTAAATCAAACGCTGCTGGCCAACGGACGCAGTCTAGACAATTCGCCGCCGCCGACGGCTATTTGCAACGGTTTTTCAGCTGCTCGCTCTCGCTCTAATACGTTGCTAGGTAACCGATCAAAAACATCACGATCCATTCGTGAAGGGCCATCCTGTTCTTCTGCTCTTTTGAACTTGATTCATGTTTTTAAAAACAAATTATCCTCTGGAAAACGTCCAGAAATGCGCACACATGCAAAACGCAATAAAATATTGCTGTGTATCTGAATATACTTATATATATTGTGAATGTTCAGTAGACCTACTTGCCATTCTCCACATAAGAAATTTACTACATAGCAAATCTATGCACATAAAATTCGTATCTAGACATTTATGTATCGTATAACCTTTCAAAACTTCCAAATTTTCTGAGTTTTACCATAAATTTCCATAAAAGAAAAGACCATGTAATAAAAGCATTGAAATTAACAGGCTAATAGCAGGCATCACCAGGGGCAAAAGTTCAAACCAACAACACCTGAAATCAAATAGATGGCTGTGGTCATAGAAAGGTCTATGAAGCGCACGAGGCCCGCAACTTATGGGGGCCTAAAAATGTCACAGAAAATTAACATGAACAAGACACCCTAACATCGGCGTCTGGAGGGGCCCTGGATTTTGAAAATATTTTACAAAAATAAAATCTTGATTATCATGATTATTCCAACAGTCCCAACACAATTTTCAATGCTAAAAAACACTTAATTATTTAGGTAAGTTGCTATTCTATGCAAAATACATCATTTTGCTCCCCCTACAAAAGTTTTGCCCCTCCTAGAAAATTGTGCCCCCCTAGGAATGTTTGCCCCCCAGAAAAAATTCCTGCGGACGCCCATGCACTCTAATAATAATAACAATGAAAAGCAGTTTGACTTGCTTCATGGGGTGGGGGGCGGTGCAGTATATATACTCTGCACAGGGCCCAAAATATCTTAAGGCTCGCACTGGTCTATGATCCACAATAATAATTTGGACACCTATAATGTGTGCTTCTCCTACAAACTGCATTCAGTTGTGCGTTTCTGCTCGAAATAGTGGCACACATTCACATCTCCTGTGATCTCTTCTGTTTCAATAATACCCTGATGAAACTTTTGTAACGCAGAACACAAGAACTGAATGACAAACAGCAGAGGCCGATATTCTGTTCAAATATATTACAAACTGTTACTTCTTCAGTTGCAACACAAACTTAGTTCATTGAGTTGAAGAGTTTGGCAAACAACATAACTAGCAACATAACTAACTCAAGGCAAATGACTTCTCTTAACACATGGAAGACATCTGCCTGGCCATATATCACAGTTCCAGGCATCACCGAACAGCTTAAGGTGTTTTCTGACTCTGCACATAAAATCTCTAGTGTGAAGTTGACTGTTGTGTTGCACTTGACACTGAAACATCCGACTTTCCAGGTTGTGCTGTTGAGCAAAAATCAAATCAGTTTAAAACCAGTTGAAAATACTTTTATCATATACACTGGTAGATTTAAAATATCAATATATCACGTTAAAATAATAATTGACGGTGAACCCACACAAACCACGACAAAAGTTAGTCTTGTGGGATTGATGTTGATGAACCCTCTTAGCATTTGCATTGACAGTAAGTAAGTAAGTAAGTAATCTTTTATTAGTATAAGACAAACGCTCATACTTTACAACAATACATACAAAAGGATCACAATATCAGTAATACTGTAAGACAGTTTAAACACAAGCAATTCTATATAATGTCTTATTTACATCTCTCTTTCTCTTTGTGCCGTCGGCTCTAGGAGCCCTAGCGATCGTCATGCCACACAGTCTCCGTTGCCGTCTTGCTACTTCTCCCAGTAGCCCTTGAGTCGCGCTTTGGCCTGGGAGTCCCACCTCAGCGCTCCGGCCTGGGAGTCCCTCCATCCGCGACCATCGGCGTGGTTTGGTGTGTGGCATGACGATTTTCTTGGCATGATTAACAGGGGTGGTTTGCCATTGCCTTCCCCTGGTTTTGCCTGCCGTGCCCGTTCGTTCCCCCTCCTAGGAAGAGTACTTCCTAGGAAGGGTACTAACGGTCCGCACCACGAGAAGGTGGGCACGGAGGACTTTGGTTCACCAGCCCAGGTCGGATCCGAGTCTACGCTCATCAGAGTCGTCGGTCAGGTCGCCTCCCTGCTTTACTCTGTACCAGAGTGACTGGTGAACCTTTACATACATATACATTATACAGTATTATAAACAATAAACGATAGTGTCTTATTTACATACATAGGCCTATCTATAACTAAAGTTATGATCTAAGCCTTACATTCTAAGGAACATAAGCATTACTATGGTCTACAAAAAGAGCCAGTTTAGATATCAGAACAGGTACTAGAACCAGCATTAACCCAGTTTTTATACTTGTACAGTGAGCGAATGATGAAGGATTTCTTATGTAGCAATGTATTAAAGTGCGGTAATTCAAAAGCATGTCCCCTTTTTCTTAAGTTGAATTTATGAAGGTGCTCTGCAGGCAGTAATTGGTGAAGACAGTGTTGGGGTGACTGGATGCTTTTGAAGAACTTCAATTCAATTTTTTCACAAAACTTCTCTAAAGTTAAACCATCACCACTAAAGAGGTTACTGCGCCCAGCCCTGCGCAAAAAAGATTCAATTTTTCCACCCAGCTCAGCCGACAGGAATCCCCCCCAAGATGGTATGGCATACGTTAGTCGGGAGACTACAAGGGCTTGAAAAATGTTCTTTAGTTTGCTGGGAGGCATTCCTTGAGATCGGAGGACTTTTAGGGGGTATAGGCGTTGGCTGCATATCTTCAAAATAAATGAAACATGGTCATCAAATTTTAAGTCTTCTCGAAAAAGAACACCCAGCAATTTGACAATTTTTACTCTTTCAACATTGCTGATAGGATCCGGAAGAGATAAGTGTCTTGGATTCGGTCTATGAAATACAATTTCTTTAGTCTTGGAAAAATTAAGTGTCATTCTGTTCCTGGAGGCCCAATCCTTAATATTATCAAATTCAGATTCCAAGCTAACAGGAGAATTTTGGGGGGTGAGAAGGTTAGTATCATCTGCAAATTTGAAAAGGATGTTGGACAGAGAGACGGGTTTAAGATCGCTCTCCATTACAATGTAGAGGGTGGGACCAAGACCAGACCCTTGGATAATACTGCGATTAATGGAAGTAGAATCAGAAAGTACACTGCCATATTTGAGGACTTGAGATCGACCACTTAGGAAGTCAATGACCCAATTTGAAATTTCAGGCAGCATGTTTAAAGCCATGACTTTAGGTATTAGAACTGAATGGTCAACAACATCAAAAGCTTTAGAGAAGTCGACTAACAAACAACGCACATAAGAGTTACTTTCTAGCATCTGGGTGACGTGATGTAGAAAGAAGGTGAGTGCACTGGTACAACTGCCAGTTGGTCTGAAGCCAAACTGATCCTCTAGAGCTTCTTGGGGCAAATTGGGTCTAAGCCACTTAGAAACAACAATTTTTTCTGCGATTCTTGACAGGATTGGAGTTACAGATATAGGTCTGAAGTCAGACAGAGTAGATGGTTTGGAAACTTTATTTACAGGAGTGACCACCGCGATGCGCCAGTTATCTGGAATGGTCCCAGTTTCAAAAGAGCAATTAAACACATGAGTTACCAATTCCGCCAACTCATAAGAACATTTCTGAAAGAGCCAAGCAGGCAATCCATCAAGACCAGCAGCTGTGTTTCGCTGTGTGCGCAGGAGCCTTTCAACTTCCAGTATACTCACATATGATTTATTTATTCCAGTACTGGCTCCTGTATTATTTTTAAGATTATGGATTTCCTCAGCCGAATAGTCCACCGAAGTTGCTATGTCAGCATAGAAGTTATTGGCCATATTGATGTCATCGAAGAGACCTGACGAATTTTTAGTGTCGCTGGTCAGAGAAGATGAGTTTCGCTTTTTTACCGCATCCAAGAAGTATCTTGCTACTGATGATGGTGTATAAAATCGTTGTAATTACAATTACTGGCTCAGCCCTGGCAGGTGAGAAAAGAACAGATCTAAGGCTCTTGGCTTTCTGAATAGGTGCAGAAAGACTGTTCCAGGCACGTGGGTACCTGAAAGGCCGATCATCCAGTTTAGTAGCACCTCTGATTAAGTCTCTTAAGGAAGAGATGCTATATGAATGCTCTGAATGAATTAAATATACGAGTCTTGGCTGCACTCTTGTCGACACGACTTCTTACCCATGCCTTTCCCAAATCAAAGATGCCTAATCCATCTTAATCTGCTTTCCTAACTTTTGTTACATGTGCATTTCCCAATTTACACAATTTAGGGTATTCTAGTCTAATATACACCACACTGGCACTTAATTCCTCGAATTGGCTAGCATCAATATTTCTGTTGGTGTACCAGGAGAGAAACAGCAATATTTAACGATGTCTTCTGAGATGGGGAAATAACGGGTTTAAGATTAAACAGCAAAGTTAGGATATCTTTGACTTCATTCAAGAAAAGTCTAAACTCAATGTTTCTTAGTGGATATCTACAGGCAGTTGCTCTTCACCTGGCAACCGAATAACCACACCCCGCATTAACATTAAGCACTGTATGATTTACATGCATAACAAATTTTGAACACATACTGACATAACTGAAGACTTGTTTGAATAAAAAAATTTCAAATTTTACAAACCTCCCAAAGTTGTTTTGAAATATAGAACAGATGCCTGCTAACAGAATTTTTAAAAGATTATGATTTAAAAAAATTTGAAGAATATGTATCTTACCCTCGTTCTGTTTCCTGTCTTTCTGTCTCTTTTTCTTTTCCGTCTTCTGTTCCATTTCCATGTAATCATCAGCAAACATCGATTTCAGGACTGGAGCAAACAGTGGCAACAGATGAAGGTCTTGCAGTCTGACCTGCGATCAAACATCCAAGAGATATAATGCGGCACTATATAACAGAGAGGTTACATACACTATATCTAATCTTGTATTCACTTCAGTGCTTGCAGGTTTGGAAAGGAATAGCTGGTACTTAAAGGCTGGCATTAGAATATGACAACAGTTCTTCATTTGCTGCCAACATCTGTTATTATGGTTGCTCTAGAACGGCTGTGAAAGAGAACTATAGTTAAATAGAGAGATAAGAACTCTTTTGTAATAAAATGAAATATTGTGTTTTAACAAAGAATGACAATCATTAATTTATTTTCAGAGTTTTATCCTTTCGTAATTTGCATCTTGTACACTGCCGCTTTAACAGAAACTCCTCAGAGGCACTCCAACAATGACAAAACCATGATCAAACTTCAACCAACAGTCAATTGCTGACATATGCACACTGTAAAAATATTGCTCTTCAGTTAGTCATCAAAAAGAGCAAGCAATTTCAGAGAATCGAATAAAGAGGCAGCAATTAATGTTTTTCAGTCTAGTGTCTCGTTACTTCACTGCAACTGATAATTTAGTTGTAACCTAGTAAAATTTTCATTGCAAAAGTAATCCAGAGCGGCCACAACAACTGTCCTCACCTGCGCTTGCCCATAGCCAGAGATATGTTGCAGTATTAGAATATTTAATTATGTTTTATTTACTTCATGCTCAAAAGTCAAGTGATGACCCTGTAACTAGTTAACATAAACTCACCTTCATGTTGTCAAAGGCAATTCCAACTCGGGAAGAAAAGCTGTCATTGAAAACTGGAACTTTGGCATATCTCTGACTGAAGTGAGTAAGTAAGATAAATCTTGCATTCATCTTCATTCCAACATCAATGGCCTGAGAGGTTGTGCTGTGCAACAGATGATGATATAAGAAAATGTCTTAATTTGTTTTCAACTAATAATTTTCACATAACAATACAACTATATTTGATATTGCCTTCCTTCCAAAGTTCAGAAGTGCATACGACAGAAAGTAGATGGTGCTGATCAATTGCGCATGAAGGACTTGCTGAAGGTCCCTACACAGTGACCGCCTGAGTGTAAGCTTGAACCCATAATCCACGCATAACAGGCCAAGCGCTCTCTCTATTCATCTACCTGAGGCCCACAACTTATTTATTGCAACACAATTTATTGCTTGGTTTCTTCTACCAGCGCAGAAAAGAACAGTTTACAAGCATCGTTCCTAACAACCATCACAAGATAAATTACAAACACAAAGTCCTGATTCTGCACCACAATCAAACACCATAAACTTGATTGACGGCTGATATTCAATGTGGTATTTACAAATAAATACCACATTCAACTCTAGCCTTGAGCGATCTCAGGCTGATGACATTATTTGCCAGTTAAGGTAATTTGCAGCTCATATCCAGCACCAGATTCCTTGTTAGCAGAGGCAGTCATGTGCAAATAACTTGTTCAAGCTCTAGACAGCGAGACATTGCAAATTAAGCATGCTATAGACATCAGATCAAACCCACAAATATACAACATAAATCTATACAGTTTTCAGTGTACCTGTGCCTTTTGTCTGCTGCGTCTTCAACCAAAGTATCCTCCATAGTTGCCTCATGAATAAGAATATCACTTCCTTGACCTAATTGCAAAAGAATCAGACAGCCAATCAATCAATCAATCAATCAATCAATCAATCGATCAACCAATAAATCACTCAATTGTTTAGCGCTGACTAGAATCATGCAAAAGATTTAAGTTCAACTATAATACCAGTTATAAATTGAAAAATACTGACATTGACAAGACTTTAACCAAAAACTAGGATCCTGCAATGACATATAAATACTTCTCTATGGCAAGACCAATTTGAGGTAGGTGTACTGGACAATGACAATTCTTCATTGCAGGAATAATCAAGAGATTAAAGCAACAGTTGTGCTTTAAGAATATATGGGCAAACAAGCAAAATATAATAGGAATATATACTGCATTTATCTGGCTCTTGTAGGTTCGTTACCCAGGGCAACCCTCAGACAAGGTATCAAGAGGATCCCAGCATCTCTGAGGTGTTTTTGAACTGTGCTGCATAAATATCCAACTACAAGCATAAAAATAAGTAACTATGTTGGTAAATTAAAATCACTAACCTGCTTCGATTAGATCAGTGGATGGCATGGTGTCTCCTGAGTATGTCAATTTCCAACCATTTTTATGTGCAAGTACTAGCCCATGTGGAAACTGCCGATGTAGCACACGCACTGGATTCACCTAAGAGATGAATAGAATGAGAGAAAAACAGATTAAAAAATGCTGAAAAAGAGACCACTTATCCAAAAGTAAGCCAACAGCTCATTTGGTTGATACAACAACAGTTCTTAGAGGTCTGGCCCTAGACTCAAAGCTCCTCCAGCTGAAACAGAATCTTGATAGCATGGCTCCAACAACTAGTAGTGCACGGCCAGACATTATTTACATACTTTTGTTAAGTAACTCTGATCATTAGCATATGCACTGACAGTAGACATGTGTGTGTGTGCAAAGTATCCTAGAAGTAGCTTACTGCTAACAATGCTATATAATCATTGTAATTACAATTACAGTACTGTTCAACCACATGATACAATGGAATATGAAACGTAGAGGCAGGTGCAAATCTGAAAAAAGGCATTCAGCTGTTGTCAGATTCCACTTGGTTTGATTTGTTCTTTCTGCCTTTTGGCATAATAAAGTGCTCATTACTCTTTAATTATTATCATCGTCAGAGGTATAACATTGGTAGTGAAGAACATGGTAGTGAAGAACATGGTAGTGAAGAAGAAACCAAGCACCTCTTTCAGCTGAAGTGCTGACATAAGGCTGTCGTAGGTCAGTTGAAACTTGTCACGGTTTGAAGTGTAAAGTTTTTCAAGTGGAATAACTCTGTTAGAAGAAGGAAAAACAATCAGATAAACAAATAATAACTAGAACAACAAAATAAGTTGGAAACAGAAAAGCAAATTCAGAAACCCAGTAAACCAAACCCTTGATATAACACACATTGAATTCAGAAACCCAGTAAACCGAACCCTTGTTATAACACGCATTGATATAACACAAATTTGAGTATAACATGGACACAGCCATGGATCTCAAAGTGTAATTATGAAAAACTCATATAGCACATATAGCATTGCTTTGCAGACCTCTTTTTATCACAATTTGCTGAGCAGATAGCTGGTCAAATGGCCATGTAGTATACCGGGTTAGCTGTTATAACACCAATGTCATATTTGAAATGGTTTTTTGCTGGTAGAGTTGCTACTGTGAGGGTTGTTTCAGACATAGTCACCCACTCTAAGCACATTATTAGATAGACTGATATAATTTAGTTCACCAGGCAGCATCATCACTAAATCACAAATGCATCCAGAGTCTAGACAAATTGCTATGTAGGTGTGGCTGTTCGTCATGTATTGAATGGAAATTGTTTTACTTGTCATATCAATGTGTACGTTCCTATTTTCCGACAAAGATGTTATTCAGAAATTCCATCACAGTCCATTGCAAATCTCAAACACAGAATGATTTTGTAAAGGTTTCCTCAGGCACAGTTACAATGCAATGTCATCTTGCCAATAAGAGCAAGCTCATTTCTACCCGTAGGTTATCGGACAAATATAAGGAAAAGGCAGAGGAGAGGAAGGATAGAAAGTGGAAGCAACAGGAAATTTACCCAGAAAGGACATTTGCTGAACTAGCATACAAATGCAATAGGCTAGTACAATAGTACATATCTAGAAAGATACATATCAGTAGAGATAACATAAACTATTGTAGTTACCTGACTAAATTCATGATAGGTATTGTCGTGGAATGCAGTGTTTCATACCAGTTTAATATTCTCCCAGGCGCTAAAACAATAAGCGGCTCCACACTGGACTGGGTGCTACGAAGGCGCTTATATCGCTCAAGAGCCATCCCAATAAGACCCTTAAAACGTACAAAAAATTAAGTTCATGGCAAAATAACAACAAACAAAAACAGTTCAACTGCAACAATGATTTCAGTCACTTGCACTCAGAAATAAGTAAACTTTGTCTAGCAAGGAAAGGTTTATAGTGGAATTGCAAGCAAGTTTAATTACAATTAATTTGTAATAATTAACCAGTGACATTATTAGTAGCATTATAAAATATACAGGTTGTCTTCTCAGCAGTTGTTCACTGTTATTTCCAGTTTTCTCTTGGTCCCACATATACTGAACATCAAAATTATACTAAAATAACTTGGCAAGATTTCTGACAGAAATGATCTGTCATTCTAGCATCACTTCACCCTCTACCTCCATGATGTTCAAATGCTTTGTTCTGAGTAACTTACCAAGTGATGGTCGGCATGAAGATGTGACACAAACACGGCCTTAAGTCGACGCAACATTTCTGGTGTCTCATCATAATAATGACGATACAGTTGTCCAAATGTATTTTCACCACAGTCCAGCAACATGCTAGCATCTTTTCTAAAATCACATGAAATCAAAACAAATTTGCTTTTTAGACACTTATAATGCTGTAGATAAATTTTCAGATATATGCATACACTGATTTAAAACTACTTGAGGCCAAATCCATCTCTAATACAACATGCTACTCCAACAAACTGCAAAATCCAGGAAATTTGGTGCCATGACTGAGGCTTTACCTACTTGCGACCTCCTGTTAATTAACAAGCTTTATACGTCTCTCAGCTGGCATCTGTTAGGCAGTCAAGCCTTAACTTGAATGCTGCTAAGGAGTTTCGTAGAAAAATCACAAAATACGCTAGATTTAATGCCTTTACATACACAGACAGCAAGGTTCGTGATTAAAATGGAACTCAAGGAGGTTAATGCTTTACACAGATCAAAGGTTCACAGGTTAATTCAAACTTAAGCCTTTGATAAGAAACTCTTTTAGATTACAACAGAAGACTAAGTTTAAAAAATGAGAATGAAAGCACAAAAACATTGAAAAGAAAACTATAAAGACCCAGTTATCTGCACTTACGTCATGTTAATCCAGACGGCACTGACATTTCTAACTTTATTTGGAATTGCTGAACCAGTTCCTAGGAAAAGGATCTCTGGGTAATTTGATGAATCAGTTGAAGAGTCTGGAAAAGTATGCAAGAAAGCACAATAATCTATTTAGTATATTCCAATAAATTATAAGTCTTGTCTTGTCTTCAACCTTCCTCAATCCGAGGGTTGGTTGCTTCATGGACAAGTTTCCTCCATCTCCTCCTGTCCTCCGTCTCCGACAACACTTGATTGAACGACAAATCCATCCAAGTTCTGACGTTGGTGAGCCATCCCATCCTCGGTCTCCCTTGTGCTCTTGCCCCTGGTACTGTACCCTGCACTATCTCCTTTTCCTTCTTCCTCATCAGGTGTCCAAAGTAAGAAAGCTTCCTTCGTTTGATCGAGTTAAACAAGCTTCTTTCTGTTCCTATCTTCTCCAGTACCCATTCATTTGTTCTTTTTTCCGTCCACGATACTCTCAGAATCTGTCTCAAGCATTTCATTTCGAATGCTTCTATTCTTTCTTCGTCTCTTTTCTTTATAGTCCAGCTTTCACAACCATATGTTGCCACTGGCCAGACAAGGGCCTTCATGAGTCGTAACTTAGTAGCCAGTTTTATGCTGTGACTCCTCCATATTTGCCTCAGTGCTGCCCCTGTGCTCAGTCCCCTTGCCAGTTTCTCTCTTATATCTCTGGTGCATTCTGCATCTTCAGTTACCAGCGATCCCAGATACCGAAAAACGTCAATCTGTTCCAGTTTACTTCCTCCAACCTTTATGTTGCATGTTCTGCCTTTTAGCGTCATCACCTTTGTTTTGTCCATATTTATCAGTAATCCCTTTTTCTCCCCCACTTGCTCCAATCGAGTTATAAATTATAAGTACACTGCTTTATTACCAACAGCATTTAAAATCCATCACCCATGTAACGATTAATGTTCAATAATAAAACCAATAATAAAATAATATTTTTATGCGGAGGTCTGAGTCAGAGCAGCTGCCAAGGCGGATTTCATTCAGGACGAGAAAGCTTGGGAGACAGAGAATTCAATTAGGGAAGGAATTCTTGAAGAGGTCAAAATGATAATATAGGAGAACATTAGCAAATTAAAATATAAACTGCCTCAACAATGTATATAGTTTATTTTGATGGGGCTTTTGAAGGTAAGCATGCATGACTGTGTATGTAGTTGTGTGTGTGTGTGTGTGTGATGTGTTTATGTGTGTATGAATGTGTGTAAGTAAGTACGTAAGTGATAAAGTAAGTATGCATCTATGAACATACTTAATAAGCATAAACATCAATATCTGAATTATTTACAAGAAGAAATATGCCGTCAAAATCACAGAAATCCAGGTTTCTTGGGTTCAGTTCTTGGTTTTTAGCAGACAGAAAGCTCAAGCTAAAACAAGCTTAAGCTTGATATTTCTGAAGACAGTGTGATACGGCACAGTTTGAGACACTCCTTATCTTGGAAACCAGTGGCAATCATGATTTATCCAGTGTGAAAATGAGATTTAGTTTGGTATGTTAATGTAATTAACTTCACTTCATTTACGTCAATTAAGAAAAATCGAGTACAAAAAGTTTGGTTCAGCTGATTTCCATCTCCACTCTAGATGTTCTGCATCTCAATATACGTGCATCATGAACACACCACAAGATACTAATGTTCAGCTACCAGATACCTGTGTTTTTTTTTACCTCAACACATCCTATGCATTTACCAAGCATCCTTCTCAAATTTAGTGTTAACAGTGATCAGAACTTCTGAGAAGTTCCCTACAGTTGCAATACACTGTGAATTTCCATGAGATACACACTTCATAATACAAATTACAGTAAAAATAAAAGTGAAAGAGACTAGCAAGTATAATAAAACAGCTGACCTTGAACCTGCCGAAGATCCTGCTGGACTTTATTAAGACTGTCAACGAACTCTGTTTCCTCCATGATTTCTTTAATAAAAACATCGTTGTTCAACCTGACACAGTCCTGCCTGGCAAAAAAGTAATGTTTCAAACACAATACAAAACAGGACAAACTGGTCCATGCGTAAAACGGACTAATGCAGAAGTGATCTGTTGTCCAATTAAATCTGAACATCCATCCAACCATCAATTCGTCCATCCTTCCAACCATGAGTCAGTTCATCCGACCGTCTGTCCATCCAACTGTTCATCCATCTGACCATCCATCCGACTACCTACACATCCGTTAGACCATCATTCCATCCAACTGACCAGTCCATTCATCCGATCATCAGTCCACCCGTCCTACCATCAGTCTGACTGTCCATATGACTTTCAGTCCCTCCATCCGACTGTCAATCCATCCATTCAACCATAAGTCCATCCTGGCTGACTGTCAGTGTGCTTGTCCAACCATTCATGTGGCACATTAACTGGTACAGCATGTTAGGTTAATGGCCTTGGGGGACATAAAGTACTTCGTATTAAGTGGAACAACATGTTATCTGGGAATGAGTTAATGGGTCAACACCCTATATAGTAAATAAAAAGTTCTCTGTTTCAATTCAGTTAAAACTTTCAGATGAGGTTGCACATAGAAGCTACACAGAATGTCACACCGAAATGTGTTCATAAGATTAACTTGTTAAACAACTGGCAAGAAATGGTTGCAAAACTAAATTCTATGGATCAAAATTACCAATTGAAATGTCTTGCATCTTTCCCACGATAGACATATCGAAGATTTGTCTGCCCATAGACAACTGATTCTTTGTTCTCATCTGTCCGGGTGGCTTCAGTTTGGAACTCCTTAAAGAAAAATAGCAGTTCAGGTATTCCTAATTCTATGCTGTGATCTGTGCACAATAAAGCCAGTTAATAAACAAACTGATCTATTGCCAAGCTGGAACAATAACACAAAGCACGAAACTCAGATGGATCTGAACTGATTTGATGGGGATCTGCACAGGATAATTCACAAACACTAGAAAAGCAATATCATAAGCTGATAATCTCTCTCAGGTCTCAATATTAAGTCAAAAAAGCTTAAGCTTGCCATCTGCCATTTTGCTGGTAGGCATAAATTGTTCATATATCAAAGTTTTCACAAGAATAGCCAAAGAATGGTCATAAATGGCAAAGTCATATCAATTCATCCAAAATTTAAGTTAATTATATAATCTGATAAGCAACCATGGCTACTGTATAGTATTTAAAATGGCTACAGGATATTTTGATTCCTTACCAGCTCTGGACATAGCAATAAAGCTGATGATGATGATGGCCAAATTAACTTAATGAGTCAGGCACAAATTTCACATATAATTTTCAAAATGTAGAAATGGATTTATATAGATATTGTAACCTTTAAAACAGAGAACACACATAGTTTGACATTTACATTGTCAATGCATAACTGGAAATTGAACATTAAATGAAATTTCAAACTGATAGATTGAAAAGCTGAAAAGAACGCATGAACATTTAGGAGAACTACCTTGGACTGATGTGGCAGAAGCGGAAAAATTTGAGGATGAAGCAGATTTAGTTTGGCCTGGATCTCGTAGATGGCTTCAGTTGCCACATCTGACCCGAGATCATTAAGGACCAAGTGCCTCGTCTCAGGACCAAACCTACAAAATCACTCAGAGTCAGTCAAAACGTTCATCATCATCATCATCCTTATCATCATCCTCAATATCGTCATTACCACCGTTCATCCTCATCACATAACCTTCAAAATCTGATTGTGTAATTATAAGTTGGAAGTGCTTTGTGCTAAAAAGTCATAGCAGTAAATTTGGCCAACTGATCACTTGAGCGTCTTGAAAGATTCAGTATTCATAGTCATTTTGTCGTTAAGTAAAATTTTGGGTGCTTGTGCAAACAGTACACACCACCTTCTGTTTATCCTAGAACGTGGTGTACTACACATTGCTTCTAGTTTTTGGTTACACCAGTGACCAGAAAAACTGTAGTATAAGTTTGCTGCAGTGGGTAAAAAAATGTAGCATAAGTTTGCTGCAGTGGGGAAAAACTGTAATATAAGTTGGCTGCATTAGGTAAAAAACTGTAGTATAAGTTGGCTGCAGTGGGTCAAAAACTGTAGTATAAGTTTGCTGCAGTGGGTAAAACAACTGTAGCATAAGTGTGCTACATCCAAGACTCAATAGTGCAACTCTTACACAATAATAATTCAACTCTGATAATTTATAATAATTCCATTTAACTCTGATTCAAGTATCGACTTCTGGCACGTAAATCTCATATTATTCATCATTATCATCATTCATTATTCTTAACTTGATGACTGGTAAGACAAAATTTCTTTTATTACTTATTCATCCATTCCTGATAAGTAGATGACTTGAAGACTAAAGCAGGAGTGAAGTGTACGACTAGAGCTGGCGTTAGGGTAGGGTCATTTGCCTGGTACTTCCTGATGTCAACATTTGTAACCAGGCTTTCAAAATATGCTTCAGATGGACAATCTACAACTGTACCCAAAAGCAAGTTATAATGAAGTCTTCACTGTTTGCAATGACGTACAGAGCATCATGCCAACCTTCAAACTAGTGTATGGGTTTCATTTGATTGCTTTCTAATACCCATATACCACTGCAACCTAACTGACAAAACTATGCATTAAGGACTTACTTATAATTTCCACGCACTGATGGTCTCAAAATTCTACTTCCCAAGCTCAGCAATTGACCATTCAGCCATGACACCACATGTTATCCTTCATCTTCTCTTGCATTTGACTAAATGGATACTTATCTATCCAGATTTTTTTAGCATCACTTGACCTTGAATGAATTTGGTACTCACTCCATGCAGTGCATCTAAAGTTCTCTAATGCCAAAACACATTTAACTTTATACAAAGTTCATATGATTCTGAACTCAAAACATTTTCCCACACATATCAAAGTTAGATTTCACCCATTTAAATTAATACTTATGTAGTAACTCTCATGATAACTTTGGTACATGGTATCTGCTTTTGGTAAACTTGGTAGGTACATTGGTATCTGCTTTTGGTAAACTTGGTACATTGGTATATGCTTTTGGTAAACTTGGTACATTGGTATATGCTTTTATCGAATCACCATATAGATACCTGTTAGAACAAAAACACTATGCACACATGTTTAGCAACGATGACTTATCTGAATATGCTAACCTAAGAATGGATTGCAGACTTCTGCAGGTAAAAGAACATCATCAGGCTTTACCTACAATAAAAACTTCACTATAACAGACTAATCTCACATTAGTAAACTTGTAAAAAAAACAGCAGATAAATATTTACACATTTGATTCTTCAATTATTATTTATTTAGTTTATTTACCTAGTGCTACTCTCAAATGGATATGGCATCAATACGCAATACTCCATGATGCATAACAACTTACATGTATTTTGTTGGCATCTTCTGTACAAATGACTCACAGGTTTACATCCTGAAGAAGGTTCAATATTAAATTGCCTATTCAACTGACTGGCAGAATGACTACACTGCTAATGGGGTTGACCAGCAGAGCTGATAGCTAAAATGATCAGCAGTAAGGTAAAGTTGTGTAGCAGTTAAGCTTGAAAATACTGGGTTCAGTCTCTTTATGGGTGCATACCAGACTTTATTTACAAGACGTCTTACATGTTATCTAAGAAAAATCCAGAAATCTATTTTGCCAAATGTTGAAATTTGACTGCACTGCGTATCTTCACAAAACACTCCAACGGAATCTACACACCCCATGGAATGAACTTATATGTGCATCCCTGTGTTCACTCCAGCAGCATCATCTCAATCCAATGCAATCTTAACTTCTCATCCCTATCTAATATTAAACAATAATCACATCGGATTCAAAAACCCCATGTGTTCCAAAGAAAATCAGTCGACAAATGCAATGAAAGAACTGCCTATAGTTTTGTGTCTTACCAGTCGCCCATCTGGCAGCGTCACTTCTTGCAAAGCTTTCAGCAAAGCCAAGTGAGGTCCTCTGTAAACGAAAGACAGCGTGTAATGTAATGCATACAGCTAGCAATGTAGTAAGTAATCTTGCCATAAATCATATCATAACACACTTTCTGATATAATTCATTCAGGACTTTGATCTGCAACTAAATTCAGCCATCTAATATCAGCTCATTAAAAATATTTCAACATTCAGCTAAGTCATCTGATTTCAACTAGGTCATCTAATTGCCTGATCACCTGAACAGTCCTTGGTAAACATGTTTTCAGTTGCTGGATCTTAATTTTGTAACTATTTCACTGCATCTGTTCATTCTGCTCAGTTTCTTGTGTTATTTCGACCTCACTCAAGACTTACTTTATCAGCTGGCTTAACCACTGTATCCTGTCTCTTTTTCTGTCTCAGCACACTGTGTACTGATTTATTTACAGCTGGGTTTGATGCGCCATCGGTTGATGCTTTGTGCATTAGACACAGGTGCTATAGAAGTTTCTCAATAATAATAATAGTAACAGTAATAATAATAAAAACACAGAACTTTATTGGCAGTCAAAGGTAGAAGAATTCACTTTACTAAACAGAATTTGTACAATGCCCCTTAAAGATTGGAACGAGCTGCTCAAGTAGCTAAAAAGCACCAGGATGGGCCTACTTTCCTTAAGAGCCACACTCTTGATGAGAGACCATACAGTTCTGATTTGGATTTTTATCCTTTGTACCCTTTGTATGTAATTTATCTCTTGTATATGTGTGTTCTTATTTTCATTGTTCCTTTAACTGCTGTTACCAACAAATGAGTATGTATAGTCTTAGTCTGGACCCGTGGAAGCCAATTTTGTTGGGCTTCTTTTTGGGTTTTATACTTGTTTTATATACTGTAAGCCTTATTAGTTAAGCGTTGTTAGTTAGACTTAGTTAAGACCTAAGTACCTATGCAGTTTACATATAACTCATGTTTACCAAATCATGTATCCGATATTGGATCTTTTCAGCTGCCATCATTTAATTTGCAATAGAAATAGCAGGGCTTCCCTGGATAGCGGGACTTCCATCCCTTTAGGGTTACCCTTTGCTATTCGCGACTAATGACCTACTAAGTATACTGTATGCTAAATTTATATGGTAATACGTGATATGAAATTGTCTATTTTTACTAAAGGCTACTAAGTGCTTTCACTGTTAATTTGTTTCATACCAATGTGTTATTGTACTAGGCACTTTACGTCTATCGGATGCTCATAACATACTGTAATTGTCGTGAATATCAATAAAGATTGATTGAATTGAAGTATGTAATGCACATATGTATGAATCTAGCATGTACAGTACATTAACATGTTAGCCATTTCCCCGAAACTCTCAAATGCTCTTTTTATTCAACTTAAAATAGTTCTAATCGTGTTTTGCAATACCAAGCAGAGTTTGTTGTTCCAAACTAATTTGACTACCAACACAAATATTTTAAATTTGATAGCATTACTGCACCAATATGGAACTTGATGCATTTGTAGATGGTTGTCACCAAGTTAACTTATGTGACAAGTTAATAATCTGGCTTGCAGTATTTCTGCGAGGCTCACACGCTGAAAGCACCTCAGAATAGTTTGCACCGTGAGAGGTGCTTTATAAATTTCCAGGTACCATACCATACCATTCCAGTATATCAGCTGAAAATCATTTCTGTTCTCACCATGGTCAATGTCAGGTTACTGAAGTACACCCATCCCTAGCACAAAATTTTATAATACATGAAATAATGATCACTACATCATTGAGTAAATATTGGGTCGCTTTGTTTTATTAAACTCTTTTGTAGTGGCAGTTGTGGTTGTGAATGCTGGCCAAACACCAGAGGTCAAAAGTTTATTACAATTTTGTCAAAAAAATTCTGTTGGAGAACTTACACTGGAACGTTGAGATCAACACACTTTTCTAATGAAACAGTTCGCTGTTTTGGATGAGGCTAAAACGGAATAAAACTTTAAAGTAACACTTACATAGTTATTATTATTAGGGCTGTACCGAATAGTGATTATCACTATTCGGCCGAATACGAATAGTTGGACCAACTATTCGGCCGAATACGAATAGTGTACAAAATATGTCTACCTGCAACAGTCAAAATTTCAAATGTAAGCAAAAGTTTCAGTTCAGTAAATTTAATACATAAACTAAAAGTAAACAGTTAACTACATGCAATTTTTGCATCCTTCTGCCAGTCTGTGTAAACAAGGAATGGAACTAATTTAAGTAAATTTAGAAATTGTCACTTACTTAATGTTCACTCCACTCGCTATAGCAGCCGCATATATGCAGAAACAGACGTCACGTGATCACTATTCGTATTCGGTCCGGCCGCTACTATTCGGCCGAATACCGAATAGCTATTTTGCCCACTATTCGGCCCCGAAGCGAATACGAAGCGAATATTCGGTACAGCCCTAATTATTATCACATGCATTTTATCACGAGCTTAACATCATACTGTGTAAATCGAAGTCAAGAATACTGTTAAGCAATCACGCAATTCTGTTTTACGTGAAGCGGTGTAATGTCCCTCAAAGCCATTAACTAACTAGTTAATGGGCTTTACAAGAATTGCAGTGAAGTGCAAAACGTTGCCTTTTCCAGCATTATCCATCTTTACACGTGTCCGTGTTTACAGACTGTACCATAAGGCATGCTCCCGACTACTTCGCATTAACAAGTCCACAATGTAGAGAGATAATTGGGTCATTGATAAATGGATGGACAGATGGATGAATGGTCGATAGATAGAAGCAGGGACGGTTAGATGTATGCTACGTTGATGGTTATAAAGGAGTAGGATCAATCAGTGGAACTCACTTTGCAGACATAAATCACAGACATATCGTTCTTAGTCAACGTACCCGATGACAACCTTGGCCGTTTGGCTAAAACCGAATACAAAACATGCAATTGCAACTATAAAATAACATAAAAGCTACAACAAAATTATTTCAAGGTTAAGTTAAAATGTCTCATATCATGGCACTATTCAAAGTAAGGCTAGTGATGTAATTCCAACTCATAACTCGGCTGTAAAATGCCAATGCACAGAATGACGATCTATAAGTGATGTTTAGGGCTGTCAAAATTTTAGAAAAACGTGGCCCGGGTGCCTGAGCTAATTTTCAAGTAACCGAAGGCCCGTCAGTCCATCATTGGAAAAATACTTTGAGAAAGCAAAAATAGATACGTTACAATACAAGTGTATACAATGGCGGCCATTAGCTCGCTAGTTGCTAAAAGTTATAATTCGTTAAATTACACGTAACTTCTAGATAAGTAATAACTGATGCACATTTTATTCAAAAAGATAAAAAGTTGGCAGCTCTGACGTGATTAATGATTAGACAGTTAAATACACAAATCAATGGAATGGATTCTGATAAACTTCTCAAACTTTTATTGATCTTGTAACAGCAATGACGGCAAATAATGAGATCTCGTTTTAAGTCTCAAAAGACCAACTCACAAAGTAGCCAATCTCAGAATGGAAAATTATCTTGTCCAAAAGGCCGTATGTTATTAAATCTATGCATTAAACCTAATTCAAAGTTAGTCAAAGTTAGTCATCACTGGCTTGAGGACAGTATAATTATAGTCATTCAATGCTGATTGTGCAATTAACGGCTATCCCTGAGCCCAGGCCTCAAGGGTTAGTCAGCGCAGTCATTCAATATTATCTAACCCAGCGTTTCCCAAACTTTTTTGGCCACGGAACCCCTCTCATCTTTTCATATTATGGCGGAACCCCCAACCTGAACTAAATGCATTGAGGCATACGTAGCACGGTAGCGCTTGGGAAGCATACTAATATAGGCCTAACTAACTACACACCCATATTTATAAGCAGCTTTTAAAAACAATTTTTTCTGTTATATCAAATGTTAAAGTGTACAGATTTTAAGACAAAGACTTATGGAGCACAATATTGGGAGTAGGCCTACATGAAGCTTTAGTATGTGTTCAGTGATTTTGTTTTTTCTCGCGACAATTTTTTATATGTGGTTTAATGCTAGAAAGCTAGATTCTCATATCAGATGGCAAAAGCACGCTGACTGCACATTTCACGACAGGGCGTATTCATTAATTAGCCTATCCAGAAATTGATTCATGCAAGTTCAGTGAAAGTCTGCTTCACATGAAAGTCCGTTATCTCAATAAGAAGTTTATAATCTTTTACAAAAGTTTGCTGGTTTTCGGCTACTTTGAATTGTTTCGAATCCAATTAATACCACCCTTCATGGGAAGAAAGTATTTAACCAAGTTCGCTTCCAAGTGGTGATTATGATCTGCAATTTGAACGAATGTTTTGGTCGAGAACACAATCCATTTCAACTAAATTTCAACTAAAAACTCAGCAGTCCACATTAGGCCTACTAGTATGAACATAAGCCCAGAACCCTTAACCCCTTCCGTCCCTTATGACGCACGCCGTACGTCATGATTTGGACAGCCGCGCTACCTTATGACGTACGGCGTACGTCCGATACAAGGTTTGACAAGGTTCGTTGTCATTGCTCAGACGATTTGCGGACCATTGATCACAGGACTATTGATCATAGGACTATTGATCACAGGACGTTTGGTCACACGGACCATTGATCATTAGGACCATTGATCATAGGACTGTTGATCATGCATGTATGAATGCATGTATTTATGTTTGCATGAATATAGAAACATACGTGCATACACACATGCATACATGCATACATACATGCATGTATACATACATACATGCATGCATACATACATGTATGTATGAATGTATGTCTGAATGTATGCATATATGTATGTATGCATGTATTGTATGTATGTATACATACATGCATAATGCATAATGTATGTATGCATATATGCATGTATGTATGCATGTATGTATACTTGTTTGTATACTTGTATGCATACATATATGTATGCATGTATGTCTGTATGTATGGATGTATGCATGAATGCATACATGTATGTATGCATGTATGTTTGTATGCATATATGTATGCATGTATGTATGCATGTATGTATGGCCAGAAATTCCCGGTAGCGCAGGACTAAAATGGCATGGGACGGAAAGGGTTAAATTTCCCTCCTGTCTATGTCAGTTTTTTTTATACCAGCAAATTAAAAAATTAATTACTAATACTGTTGTACGATTATGAGACTCGCCTGTACTTTTTAAAAACTTTTGCGTTAAATGATGTTCGGATTCGTTTCGTCGAGGTAACGATAAAAAAATGGCTACGTCCCTGATAGGCCTACGTTCAGACTTACAGCTCTGACGTACATAGGTCCCTGCAGTGACCTCTATAATCTATAATTCTATATAAAAACTGAATAGCCAAAGGGCATTGAAAGTTCGAATTATCGCTCAATGGGGGCAAAATGCAAAACGACTGACGGCAGTTTGAAACTTTTATAAAACGTTTTGTGTTATTTAAAAAAAACTGTTTGGAATGTTTTATTGCAATGAAATTTCTCAATGAAAATTCTTTTAAATTAAAACTTATCGCGGAACCCTTGTGTTCACCCCGCGGAACCCTTGGGTTCCGCGGAACCCACTTTGGGAAACGCTGATCTAACCCATTCATTCCACAGCGCATAAGCCGGGTGAAAGAACAGCCAGTCGGTTACCTCTTCCCTATACCGTACTATCTTCCTTCACTGATCGACAGGCTGAACGGTCACCTGCCCAGGCAGTCTGTGCAGCTTTAAAAACTTATGTATTATGCTTCTTCTGTCAGGTCTCGTGTATTGATTTAAAGGCCCGGGCACGACCCTTCGAACAGGGGCCTGGGTATTTGGGGGCCCGTTGACAGCCCTAGTGATGTTACCTGGCGATGGTTCACAGGATGCTGTAGCACCTATTGCATCACTTGAAAAGATTGGAATATATTCCACTTTCATCGCGGAGTCTTCATAGTCACCTTCCGTTACTTCACGCTTGGCTGAATGTGAAAACAAGTATAACAGCAGAGGTGGCTTACACAGAAGAGGTGGCTTAAAATACCTTAATTGTATCAAATAATGAACTAATTCAGCATAAATCTAAAAAGTACAATATGGAAGTATGTATGTACATACACTGTATGCATGTAGGTATGTATGTATGCATGATATATGTATACTATATGTATACTATAGTCACCTTCGTATAGTCACGATTGTATGCATTCACGTATTTAATTGACTGGTCTGTGAACCTGCTTTGAAGTGCCATCGACTGCTGCCTAGTGCATTACAATAATGGCTTAACAGAAATTCTATACATATATATTAAAAGTTTGTGTATGTATGCATGTATGCAACTACATGTACCCGTATTGCAACAAAGTTGTGCAAGGCTTTAGAGTACCAGAAGGACAACGAACTTTATTTTGAAATCTGCACAATATCAGATTACTGTCTATATACATGTAGTATACATCCACTGTCATACTTTCCATGCACCTCTCTCTTCATTTGTCAGTCCATCTTCTCATCTTTCTGACTGTTGCTCAGCCGGTATCACCATAAACTCATCCAATTAATTAGGAACTGTGACAACAAGATTTAAACATTGCACACATGCCAAAGAGATAAAAGGTGTCAAAGACAAAGAAATGTGTTAAAACATACCCAACTCAAGTGATCGTAACTGGGCAAAGCTACGAGCCAAGGTAACATGACCTTCCTGTCATAAAAAATCAATTAAGAATATAGAAAAGTGTTTAAAACAGTCAAATGAAACTTACAGAAGCTTAACAACTAATCCACCTGTGGGCTCAACTTAGCCAGTTTTTCATCTGTACCAGTAAGTACTTAAATACTTCCTTTATTAATGTTTTAACATTCATGAATCCCCAATTCACAGAATAAAAAACAGTAATCTAGACATCAGTATACACTGGAACCTCTCTATGATGCTGTCTTTGGGAGCAACATAAAGAACCACTTCATACTAAAATCATGCTATAATCAGCTCAATGCCTAGAAATTAATTAAATTTGGGATCCATGTTCCAAAATGTTTCAAATCAGAATGCATGTTACAACAAAACATGTCAGAATGAGGTTCTGGTGTAGCATCACACAGTGGTTCCAAATGAACCTCAATGACCTCTCCACATATGAGTTAAATTAGTGTGTGTTAAAATTATGACTTTCATTTTATTTCTACATTCCAATACCTTCTATCAATATTATTTTATTTCTACTTGATATAAAATAGTGTGTTCCCAACTTGTATTAAAAGCCTGTTTATCTGTCAAACTCAAAATTGAAAAGCAATTAAGTAGGAGTGTCCTGCTCTCACCAGAATTTGAACCCACTACCTATATAGAGACATGGAAAAGCCTTAATCACTCCATTGCAACTCATATTCTTATGTGCCAAATTATAAGGGTACACAATAACACATAACCAAACTTCTCAGTACATGTATCAATTAATTTTCAGTGACAAGCAAGACATTACAATGTTAAACCAAAAAAGCCAAAACAGTCTCCGTATGTTATATACAATCTTTTATGACTTACAGCATTTGGTGGACCATGCAGCGTCACCTTGGGAACACCAGCTGACTCCAGTGTCAAGCAAAAACCTAAAATAAATAAAGTAAGCATTCAGATGATTAAAACACTAACAGTTAGAACATAAATAACAACACGGTAAAATTTTGTTATATCGAAGTAAACCTCTTGCCACATCTCTGAGGAGCTTCTTTTGGTTCTAATCTAATTTCCATTCAATCACAGATCCACAGAATGCCAAATGCATTTCAGTTTCTGAAGTCTTTAAAAGTGTCAAGGCCTAAAGTTTTGAAAATATGTCACACATTAATGTCTGTCAAAAAAGAAAGTACGTCTAGTGTTTTCTAAAATAAATTTCTACGTAAACAGCAATGCATCTAATTTGTTTTCCACAGACAGATTCTGTTTTGTAACACATTATTACAAATGTGCACTTATGTATCAAAGATTGCAATGATGGCTAAACACATGTATGCGTATCAAGGTCGCTCTTCGTAAAGTAGGCTCGTGGAACTCTCACCTTTCACAAGTTCTAGGATTTCGATTTGTCAAACAAGGATAAAGTACAAACATGAAAGTAGAGTCAACATAGCCTTAACTGACTAACCCTCTCCCAGTGACCCAAATATGCATCATTCTTTGTCTTATGTCTGGAGTCAGTCCAGGAATAAAACGTCTGTTATTCACCAATCAGTTAAAACCAGGCAGGGCAAGAGTATCGAGTTACATAGTGTCCTTTAACTGCATTTATTGCATTTGTTAGCAAATGAGTTTGATAAGGACCAAAAAAATGCCTTCACAATAAAGCAAACTTTCAAAATATGCAAATTCAATAAAACAGCTATGTTTTAATGTGTTTGCATTGGTCGACCCAGTGTTGATAATGCTTTCCCAACAGTTAATTTAAGCAGGACAGACAATGAAACACCATTGACATTTCACTTACCCATAAGACCTCCAACATTTTCCCAGCTGTTGTGTGTCAAAAAAATTTGTTCAATCCGAGACAATTTCATCCTGAAAAGATCAAGCCATTCTGAGATAATCAATGAATTCCAGAGCATGCATGCATTTGTTTTAACTGTGGGAATCAAACCAAGAAGCCCGAAGATGTCCATTAGTAACCACTACATACCCACTGAGCAACCTGGGTGTCTAGGCTTTATTTGATATTGACTGTTATTAATCATATTCACCTGATCTTTATTTCTTATTACGATACTTAGCAAAACTAGGATACATCTCTGATAATAAGAAAAAACATTATCAATACAAGGGAATTTGTTTATAGAGTGAATAACAATATTCTCAAATGACAAAAACTTGCTATAAGTAACACAAAGCCCTTTTAAGTTTGTAAAGATATATACATATAAAAAAGTAGGATGGCAGATGATTTGCAAATGTATATGTTCACATGCATGCAGGGACATATACTCCATAGAAACCTTGGAGCAAATGCTCCATCCAAAATATGGGGGGGGGGTGTCAGATCTGTCAGTGTATGTGCCATCATTATTGGGGGGGGAGGGGAAGAAAGGGTAAGGGAAAGAGGAGGGATGAGAGTGGAAGTTGCTCCAATGACTTTGGGGGATAGACGCCCCTCCATGCATGCATGTACCAAGACACTGGTATAGCAGCTGACCATAAAATAGCAATACTCTAGCCCAGAGGTGGGCAAACTACGGCCCGCGGGCCGGATCCGGCCCGCCAACACATTTTATCCGGTCCCCAAACTTTTTCAGAAATTTTAAAAAATTTAGACCGCGAGATTTTCTTCGTTTTACTCAAGTGGCGCTGCTCTCTTGCTTACTATTTCGGTCTCATCTTTAATAATGACTATATACATTAACTCTGCCGATCTGCCCCACTTCCCTGCAGAGGTTTTTGCACATGATCTGTAGACGCAGAAGTGAAATCCGTGAAAGTAAAGCTAATGCTGCTTTCAAAGCAGATGAAAGAACAAAACTACGGGAACTTTCCGACCCTGCAGTTAGGAAAAATTTAGCCTTCGGCTGTCAAGTTTGACAGATTTCTTCAGACAATTTGTGGATTTTAAATCAATTGAGACTGAATTTGTTGTGCTTACTACCGCTCACATTTGACACTGACAATAAGCTCAGCTGGAGTTAACCGACCCACAACGTGACATTGTTCTCAAAGAACAGATCAAAGGATCAGACTTGATAGGCCTAACATTCTTTTCTTTAGTCATAAATGCATGCATGTTCACAGTCGCCTACTTCTCATTATAGTAACAGCCAAGCTGTATTAATATATTATAAATAATAAACTTCTTTTCATTTTAGTCGTTATTAAAAGTAAAAAATTTGTTATCCGGCCCTCCGAATTTTTTTGGTGTTTAATGTGGCCCTATGTGCGAAAAGTTTGCCCACCCCTGCTCTAGCCAAACCAAACTTATGAAAATAAATTTGACAGCCTATGCAACTTGAAGGTTTTCAGATTGTTGCGATGTCTTCACCTCAAACTGTATGGTTGAGGTGAAGACATAACAATAAGCTAGCACTTTAGGAACACTGTATTAAGTGTCTTGATACAACCAGCACAGGAATAAAGTATGTGCACAGAAGCAAGTCAACTTAGTGTCAAATGATGTATCATTATAAGAGTGCAGAAGTATGCATTACTTGTGTTCAGAGGCAATCCTTTGTGTTCCTTCTCCACAGTTAAACAGGTACCTGTCAAATTTAAATAATATGCGTATATATATATATATATATATATATATATATATATATATATGTGTGTGTGTGTGTGTGTGTAAGAAAGATGTTAAATCCAATGCATAACAGTGAGGATGATCTCATAGCTTCAAAGCGAAATCAAAACTGATAACAGAAATACTAGGATAGATTTAGTGGATTCAAATGGGCAACTCATAGAGGATGATGAAACCATGGCTAATAAATTTAATAATTACTTTGCCAGTATACCACAAAATTTGGCTGAAAAAATCGCACCATCGACCAATTCATACGACAAATATATGAAATCCTCCTGTTCTAATTCCCTTGCTCTATACTTAACTACCCCGGAAGAAATCATTGATATTACACATCAATTAAACCCACCCACTCTTCTGGGCTGGATGGTATTGACCCCACGATAGCAGTCTTGTGTATCAAACACATTGCCCAGCCTCTCTCAGAAATTATAAACTGTTCTTTTTCTACAGGGGTGGTACCGTCTGGGTTGAAACTAGCAAAAATTGTACCGATTTTTAAACAAGGGAAAAAGGAAGATCTAACTAATTATCGACCAATTTCAATACTTCCTGTTTTTTCTAAAATAATTGAAAAAATTAATTATGACAGGATTAATAACCACCTCATTAAAAATGATATACTTTACCCTATGCAACATGGTTTCAGAAGAGGACATACAACTGCTATGTCCCTCATTAACTTGCAAGAACAAATCTAAGCAGCCATTGACAACAATGAATTCTCTGTTGGACTCTTCATTGACCTTTCAAAGGCATTCGATACGGTGAATCACAGTATATTACTAAAAAAAACTCTATTTCTATGGAATAAGAGGGCTCGCCCATCAGTGGTTCAATAGCTACCTCGGTGACAGATATCAGCAGGTCCTTTGCAATGGAATTTTATCTAAATCCAGGCACGTTAAATACAGAGTCCCACAGGGTACTAACTTAGGCCCCCTCCTCTTCCTTATATACATCAATGACCTACCGAATGCCTCTAACATTTTGAATTTTATTATCTCTGCTGACGATACTAGTGCGTTTCACTCACACAAGTCTCTCATTGAATTATATCAAATTATGAACTTATAAATTACTTATCTGGTGGACTGGTTTAGAGTTAATACATTATTGCTAAATATCTCGAAAACTAATTTTTATCTTATTTAGGTCACATAGGAAACCGGCTCTACAAATAAATATTGATCTACTTATTGATGGAACTAAAGTTCCTCCTGAAGGTAACCTCTACCAAATTTCTAGGGGTCTACATAGATCAACATCTAAATTGGTCCGAACATATCAAAGTTATATCTACCAAAATTGCCAAAAATATAGGGATACTAAATTGTCTAGCATCATACATACCCCAAAACTCTAACAAACCTTTATTACTCACTAGTATATCCATATCTGGCATATTGTAATAATTATTGTCTGGGCTTTTAATTATGCCCACAGATTGAATAAATTGAACATTTTACAAAAAAAGAGCAATACGAGTGATAGCAAGGATAGCTCCTAAGTCCCATACTAAACAACACTTCAATAATTTTGGTATACTTGGGGTTGCTCAGATCAGTGTTCTGCAGTTAAGTGAATTCATGTATAAATAATGAGATTGGTCGACAAGTCCATACTAGTTTGAGGATTTGGAACGCTTTGTAGAAAACAAGCAGCTCAAATCATAGTTTTACCCAATAAGTTGTCAAAACCAATTACATGAATTTCATGAAAATGCAAAATTGACACACCTTCCTAAAAACTGTTCTACCAAGCGTTCAAAATCCTCAAACTAGTATGGAGTAGTCGACCAATCTCCCTATAAGCATAAATTCGGAAAATGTCTCGAAATCCCGTAAAGTTAATACTGTGCAAATAATTTTGTTTTCACTTAGGAAATAGTTTTCGGAGATCCTATGGAAATTTAATTTTTGGGATTGGGGTTTCGGGAAAAGCTACACCCGTTGTTAGATACACAAGCGTCAACACGCCATACTTAAAATGACTCATGTTCACGATGAGGCCCTTTGGCGTCCCTCCACTTCCATTTCCAACTGTAACTAGTTCGATAGAGCCTGGAACTGTAAGATTGTTGCCGATCTTCTCGCGGTATTTGATGTGCCGAAGCGTTCCATCATCCGCGTTTCCCGTTTTCTTTCCCATTATCGCCCACCGCCGAGAGTCTAAAATAGTTGATCTATTACGATCTTTTAACAGCAGCTTAACAAATCTATAACCCGGTGTTGTATTTTGAAACTTGAAAATAGACTGCAGTCCCATAACACTTATATACTAATATATTTCCCGAAAACAAGACTTATTTCATCACCGCCACAAAACAAATCCATCTGGCCACACGTTCACTTATTATAGTTCTTTCAAACCGGGGTTGTAAACCAGTAAGTAAAGCAGTTTGGTACTGAAAACTCGAAGGAGGTAAAAGGAATCGGAGGAATCGGGATAAGATTTGTTAAAGAGCAGTACATGTTTTCAGTTTTCTGTGGACAGATTGCAAGAGGTGAGGTTTTGGCGAGTTCGTAGGATGGATTAGATATTTGTCGTGGTCCTGGCGGGAGCTGGTTCCGGAGAGGTGGAACAACACAGTATAAATAATTACTTATGCTGTGGAACAACTATGGCTATGGCTCGATACGCAAATTTTAGTGATGAGCAGGGCTGTAGTCGAGGGTATACGCGGGTAGGCCTATACGTTCCTAAAAATCAAAATTTAAGAAGAATTAAATAATTATAACATGCAGACGACCGAATTTCTGCTTTCAAATCTTGGAAACACGCCGTCTGCATAGTCCCAGCTTCACAACATTGTAACTTTACAATGACAAAGTAGTTTATGAACTTGTCGAATAAATAGGCGTTTAAAAGACATGCTTACGGCCTGAGGACCGTGGCGCAACGTGTAAGCGTTGTCCGCGCGCGTTGAGTATCTGGGTTCGATTCCCATTGAATCCAGATATTCAGCGCAACAATTTTTTCGACCTTTTATGGATATATAAATAGATATATATATATATATATAAATAGGCATATCTATTTTATAAATAGGCATATCTATTTTATTATATCCATGTTCGTTTCCTTCACTTCGGCCTTAAATCGACAACCGTTGTAACGGACGAATCCAAGGTCCTGGCCACGGGATTTGCCATTTATGTATACTTCCTACTATGCAACGATGCAAAAAGGGGCGATACCATATTATTATAGCCTATATATACAGCGTGTACTCACCTCTAGAGACCGTATACTCACCTCGCAAAGTATTTATATTTATTTATATTAAAATACTGTAGCGTAGCCTATACTCACAAAATACTGTAGCGTATAAGCTTACTCACCTTTTATTTGATTTGGAAAACTAACCGGTAGCGTGTACTCACCTCTAATTTTACCACTACAGCCCTGCTGGTGATGAGGTGACCCAGAGCCGTATATTACCAATTGGTAATATACGGCTCTGAGGTGACCGAAAGGCGGCGAAGTGTTAGGGCGGAAGAGGAGCAGGTTGAGCAAAGTAGTAGAACCTGGGACTAATATAATTGCTGAAATGCAATGTTAGTCCCAGGTAGAACCGTGAATGGCTGACGGAGATAGGCCTATATAATTATGAGGGCTGAAGTGTTGTAGGCGAGTGATATGTAGGCCTACCTACTCTAAACACGCTGAGCATTAAACGGCTATTTCATAGGCTCAAGTTTTCTTACACGCTCATAACGGGACTATTTAAAGAACCTTATCCTGACAAGACCCAGCTAGACATCGGTTGGATTACATAATAGTTATGGATAGTACAGTTTGCGGGAAACATGGCTGAACTGGCAATTAAGAGGATTCACTTTCTGGGTTGAACAACTCTTAAGCCCAACATCGAACAGCATTTCCTGTCATCGTTTAAGCAGCCTAGATAATTATGGAAATTTTGGAGTAGGCTACGAATATTCGGCTGGAAAAACAAATTCGCCTTTTTGCATCTGATAGGCCTACTACTAATTAAGTGCGTCCAGTGGGATGAAACCCGCACGCTCACGGTGTCCTTAGAGCTACATGCCTTTCACCACTGGCGTAAACTTGTCCAAAATATTGGGGGGCGGGTTTGGTTATTCATTATACACTTAATGCATTGGTTGTACAGTTCATCTCGATTATTGGGGGGGGGCACGTGCCCGGCTCCCCCCCAAGAGTCTACGCCTATGTCTTTCACAATGGTATGCGAAGAAAATCATGCGAATTCCATATGCTGCACACATCACCAATGCGGAAATGTTAAGGCGCATATGTTCGAGACTGACCTGGGCCGGGCCCATCTCGGCGATTATCGAAACAAGAAAGACTCGGGGTGTTTGGCGTTCCGGCGGTTCCGAGTCTTGATTTCTCCCACACCCTTTCTACCGAGGACCTGCAACAGACCAGTCGAAAACGCCCAAGGCACTAGTCCTACTACTGGAACAGATCCACAGACACCGATCTTCATCCACTGAACTGTGGGCTGCACATAGCTTGGAGACAAGCCCTAACAGAACGCGATGATTGGCAGTCTGCAACGCTCCAGAAAGGGGGTGGGGCGCAGTGATGATTTTAATATCCTGATTCCCCTCTTTATCACTCTAGGAATACCCAATGCACCAACATTGCATCATTCTCACTTGGCTGTAATGCCGCTGCATTCCAAGTCATGTCTGCGTCTTTGGTGGGGACGAGAACAGTAAATTCCGGATGCCCTTGTTGCTCATTCACTGATTTTTGCCTATGACGGTTTTTAGGCCTACATCTACTTGTATATACCTCGGGTGAAATATGCAGTTGCGGGACTAAGAGATGGATGTAAAGAGCTAATCACATTCTCACTGCATGACAGTACTTGAAAGCTCATTTACTGACTGTTTTTAACGTTAACTTTCTCTAAACAGATCCTTGGTGCTGGTCAGGTAAGCTAGTTATCAAACCAAATTCCACTTTTATTAATTGGCAATGTATTTTCTTGAATGGTAAACAAGAGAAAAATGCTTGCTCTGATAATAAAAACTGAAGAAACAAAAAAAAATTCATTTCATAATCCATTGCTAATCAATCAATAATCAATCATTCACAAATTCAAGATAAACTGTTTCAACGAATATTTCTTCTCATTTCTTCTCATGCTCAAGATAGGAAATTGATAGATGTACAAATATATAAAAACGGTCATCTAAAGTCAAGATTTTCAAAAATTTCTATCTGTATAATCCATAAACAATATAATTTGTTAACTAAGCTGTTTACTGTCCTAGGTACTGTATACAACGTCTTTTGACAATGTCAAACATACACGAATCTGTCCAGCTTTCTGGAGTAGGTTACCTAGCATCTTACAACATGAGCTTCTCAGTCTTTCTTTATGTCTATTCCGCAAACGCTTGAAAACCATTTTGTTTGATCCTGGTTTTCCATCGTTAGGTCGACAGTGCGTCTGATGGGTTTTCATGAAGAGTCGCTATATAAATCTGTGTTCATGGGCGGCGATCCCGGAGGGGGTCGAGGGGACAAGACCCCACCTTCAAGAGTGGGGTGGGGGGACAAACCATACATTTGTCCCCCAATTTTTTGAAGAAACCCCAAAAACGGTAAAAATGTTTGTTGCAACAAACATCACGTGCAAAAAAATTTGTTTGACCTCTTTTTTGACCAGTTCAGTTCAAAACTCTTTTGACCAGATCATTTCAAAAGTGTCCCCCCACCACCTGTCAAACAAGATCGCCACCACTGTCTGTGCTTACATTACACCTAACAACACCAAAATATATCTTACATCTCATCTAGTAACTTCTATAGTGCTAATGCCCATATACATGAGATATCATTTCATTGCATAGCATTCTGATGAAGCATAGCTTTGAAAACAGAATGTGTTTGTTGCTGGACCAATCAATAAACGAGACAAATAAAACGTCAGTCAACATAAAACATCAATTGAGCATGCAAAATTACCCATTTCCAGAGACTTTTAAACTGGCATGGCAACTTAGGATGATCACTCATATCCTCAATAAACAACACTTGTCAGAAGAGAATTCCCGAGTCTCAAGGATCTTCCTGTTGAAGTGCACATACGAAAGCTTCAATCCCTGAACCCTTTACTCCAGGGAAGCATGACTTGAAAACCAGCTGTCGATATACGATACACTGTCTTTTGAGTCCCTAGTGTAGCTGTGAATGTGGCGTAGCAACTTGTAATTGAACTTTTATATAGTGCCACTTCGTGAGCAAACAAATCTTTGCTAGCCTGTATAATGCTAAATGTCATTAAGAATTGAAATTTCAACAGCTATAAAAGCAATGTACAGAAAACTACAAGAGTCATCAGTGTCAGGCCCATGCAAAGACGTGGAGCCCAACCAATGGATTTCCGCCCATGGCAGACAGATTTCAGTCTCTGGATCAAGACAACAAATGACAGCATTCACAACTCACAGTGACGCCACTGCCAAGCAATCCCTCGTTGGTAAAAGATGATGCACCTCTGGCTATGTGTTGATGCACCATACTGGTTCATAGATTGACTAACAGTCAAGGTTACTCCAAAGACCTGCTCAATCGAGACGAAAATTACCTGGCTGGAGACAGCGTATAGCCCAGACTTTGACCACATATCAGGAGGGAGGGACGGGCCTGCCTGATGCAGTCAAGTAGGTCAGAACGTCATGCAAACTAAATATCTTGTATTTGTAAACGTACAAAATCTGCAGCAAAAATAATTCCAGTACGTAAAACTTACAAAACAGTAAACCCTAACAACCAACAGGGCCAACACGTTAGCAGATACTGAGCAAATTCTGCAGTTGGACAAGATAATCTGCCAAAATCACACAGAAGTTGATTAATGACCAACATGGTCGATGACATGTACAAGACATGTATTCACAAATTAGAGGAGCTTTTGAGCCCCTAGCATAGTGGTAAATGGCTCAAAAATTAACACACTAGGGGTCAGCCGGGTAGACATTTTACACCGAGTACCTAATCCGAGTATTTGGATGTACTATTTGCCGGATCCGGGTACGAACCGAGTAATATTTGTTCCATATGCGAAGCTTCACATTTTCATGTAATGAAAACTTATTGAAATAAATTTCTGTATTTGTAACAACTGACTAATACATTTGGAATTTCAAAAATAAATAATCAGTGAAATGGACTTGACTTCCGTTGTGGACTTCCAGTGTTGGTGTTTTTGTACTTTTCTTCTTCAAAATGAATATGCTAGATGAAGCGCAACGCTGATATTATGAGCCTACAAATTTCGGCAAGTGAGGTAAACAAGCAACTATTTGTGTACAGTATTTGCTGAGGCGAATAGTTAGAAATAGTGCCAAAAAAGGGATATTCGGCCGAGGCAAATGTCCGAGGCGATTTCCGGCTTGACCCCTAGAACACACACTGCCACTGCACACAATTACACAACCCATTATCACTCACCATTGGATTTCCATTGTTCCCCTTCCATAAAACTACCTTACTTGAGAATTCATTCACTTTCTTTAAGAAAACCATCCCTAGTGGCTAAGTTTCCTAGACTGTACCGGGCTGTGAAATGTTCTGCAGCATTGACCCAAATGAACTCTGATGTTTGACTGGAGACAATGATGACCGACAGGCAACGACAACATAATCACTGACTCGTCCTTCAGGAAAATGTGTGTGAAAAAATCGTTCACAAAGATGAAACCTCTGCTGTCGTAGCCATGAAACAATTCGCACGTACAGTTCATCAAAGAAGATGATGTGTGTTGGTAGAGGGGCAGATGAGGGAAAACTGGAATTTGCCTCTCTGTCAATGATGTACCGTTCATTCAACCACATAACAGGGTCACTGTAAAACTGGTCGGCTTCATCAACATAATTATCAGATGAATGGAATAAGTTGGGCTCACAAGTCAGGAAAGCCATCGTAATGTTTCTGTGTACATAACTGCAAAATAAAAAAAATTAAAATAAGTTTCTCAAATTCTTAAAAATATTGTGGGCAAAACACTCCTATGCATTTATTACATGGTGATAACGTGCCAACCAACTACTACAAAAATCACAATACTGGTAATTGCTCTGCAACAAAATTGATTAGCAGAGATCTAATGTCATCAAATATTTGTGCCAGAAATAGAGTGTACTGTGAGCATAAAGAATATTTAGTAGCTTACCTGTAATAAGGCGTAGAATGGCAAGGCATTAGGTACAAGACAACAGGAGCATTGTCATTATGCTGCGACTTCTGAGTCTCTTTGTAAACGTAAGCCATGACGTCAATGGTCCCTCGCTGATGAATCAGACTGAAGTATAGCGCCAGCGGAACATTAATCACCAGAAGGATGACCACAACAACGACCTTCATAGTCCTACGTTGTCGTGAGTGACTTTTAACCTTGTCTGGGTCATCTTTAGAGCCAGAAGAAGGGGCAAGAACTTCGTTCAGCGTACTACCACAGACATGCATGATGAGCGGAAGGACACCAGACAGGAAGCGGAATTCCTTGTGACCCAGAAAACTGCCACAGTGAAAAGTCAAGCAAAAGCAGCAGTTAATACCAACATTAGATTAATATGGCTTTGATTGTGCTCTTCCTCCCATCTCTTTCTCTCCAACTTCTCTTTTCCCTATATCCCTTCCATCCATCATTCCCAGTCTCCCTGCCTCCTTAACTTTCTCCACCATCCCTTTTCCCTACCCTCCCTTCTTCATTTCCTTCTGGCCTGTCTATCATTCCTGCTGCCTATCCCTCTTTCTGTCTCCATCCCTTCCTTGTTCCTCTCACTCCTGTCTCTAGTCTCTCCATCCCCTTGCCTTTCTTGCTTTCTTCCCCCCCCCTCTATATCCTGGTGCCTCCCACCCCTATGTTCTCTAGTCTCCCATCCCAAATCTGCTCTACCTCTACTCCTCTCCCTCTCTCTCTCTCTTCAACATTCCCTCCCCTGTCCCACAGTGTCCCGGCCTCTTTTTATCCCTTCCAATCTTACAGAGATAAAATCTTCTCCTATTATTTAATCGATGTCAATTTCATAGGATGGCATCCAAATCAACTCTGCATGGCTGAACCTTTTGGCATATATATATATATATATATATATATATATATATATATATATATATATATATATATATATATATATATATATATATATATATATATATATATATATATATATATATATATATATATATATATTCTTTAATTAAGCGCCTGCAAACGCACTGCGCTGTACAAGTACATGTTATGCGATAAATCTTAACTACTAACAGAACAGACAGCCTGCAATACATGTGTTAACCTTTTGGTCTACCTACCTCCTCCCATTTGCCACCTATGTTGCATCTTTGGAATGAGCTTCCTCCGTTCATTCTTCTATTCTCTCAGGTAATGTCTCTTCCTCTTTTACCTTTCTTAAAACTTGCTTTTTCTCGCACTGGGAGCGCTTCTGAATGGCCCCCCGCTAGAAGCGCTTTATAAATATTCGAATACAATACAATACAATCTGTTTCTGTATCCTTTCAAGTTTAGTAAGGCCCACATCTACTGCCAAAGCAAATACAACATACCTGTACCATCTGTAACATGTTGTTTAAAAAACTACATGGTCATACCGATGTTTGGCTCATTTACAGAATATACCTAAGCAATGAGGATATTGTTTATAGAGTAGTATCAAGTGTTTATGACATCTTATGGCTGCCAACTCCGTTGACATCGACCTTACTTACCTTATATGAAATTAATTTGTAAGTCTAAAAGTAATACATTGTCTGCAGTAATTTCTGTATTTAATGACTCCTCTGTAATAAAGACAATGGTTTTATGCTATCTTTACATGGGTTACTGCAGACAAAATTACTAACAGCTAAACTAGTGCAATAAATATACAAAGAACACAAAGTACCAAATTGCTAAAAATTATCGAAAATCTACAAACAACATACCTGTAAATCCCAACAGACCATGCGATCACACTGAGAAACACTGGTTCTTTTCGCTTTTTGAATGCAACCAAGAGGATGACAAGATGCGTTGCAAGTACAACTGGCAACCCCTGGGTCAGATACCAATGCCATGGATGGGTTCCATAGAAACCAGAAAGTCCTGACAGAACGTTGAACTGAAGGAAGTTGTAGTGAATGTTTACCCATCTGCCGTAGAAAATGCGATCAATAATGGATGAAAGCAGCAACACCGCAAGCCTAAGAGGAAAAGAACAAACACGCTTTCAATGCATGAGTTTTGAAACTTTTATCGGTACGACACAAATTCATGGTAATATTTACATAAAGACCAGCACATGAAAAGAATCTGAAAACTTAACCAGAATGGCAGTGTTTACAGCATTTCAGTTGAAACCTTTGCTACTGATTAGTCACACACCAAGTTTAAGAGCATATGTTAAATGAACATGAGACAAAAATCACTTAGGAAATGAAAGATGCATACAAAAACTGACCCTCGTTCAGCAGAGTATTTTATGACTTTCCACAACAGGTGACGCCACATGAAGATATGCCACAAAAACAAAGGTAGCCAGATGACAGCCGCTGTTGGTCGAATTATAATGGCCAGACTCATCAGCAGCAGGTATTTCCACTGTGACTTCCTAGACATTCGACAATTTTCAAAACAACGACAACAATAATATAATACAAGGTTAGATACATATAATGTAATCTAAAGATAAGGTTACACAGTCTTCTCCTTCACCAATCCTATTTCCAGGCATTTTACTGAAGGTTAATTACATGAGGCTAATATGTCTGTTTTATTCATAAAGCATACTTTTTAGCCTCATGGTTGCAATAACCAAGTATTTATTTTGGACAGGAAATTTGGGTTAAAATGCCTTGTAATTAATGTTTCAAAACACATGTATAGAAATCTGTGTACAATGATAGAACACCATACAGCATTGTATCAATAGTATTACTCAAATCAAATTGTCTTGAAGCAACTCTCTCTGGTGAATTGTCTGCAGTGAATTATCCAGATAACCATTTATGTGCCTATCTGGAAAGTTTTAATTTTGACTTAAAATCACAGTAAAAATTACTAGAGGATCAGGATTTAGCGAAGAGGTGGCATGGTTTACAGGACCGGGAGTGTTCTGGAGGTTTTGGATAAAACCGAGGGATTGAGTTAACCAAGTGATTATGAAATTTTAAGGTGAAAATGACAGGAAAGCAAGCTAGCAAGAGGTCTGAGAAAGAGCAACAGATTGGTCTAGGTGGTTGGTCTGTGTATAACAGACTGGAATACTGGAATAGTGGAGTGAGTTCTAACAAAGTTAAAGGACTACTAAATACAACATTGTAAGTAAGTTCACTTTATTAATGTAACTACCAGAAGATCTTACTTTGGTTTTCCAGGCCATGGAAAGTAATAAAGTGCAGCAGAAGTGAGCATTGCCTCCATGGAATTTGTCAACGTTCGAGTTGAGGTATAGAAGATGAACCAAGAAGTCAACTGACAAACCAGTGTCCACCGAGCGACCCGCACACCAGAAAGTCGAATGGAAAGACGGTAGACATAGATGTCTCCCAGAGCAGCAAAAATAGCTTCAACTAAGTGAGGACCTTTGACCTAGGAAAAAGAAACAACATGAAAACCACAAATCAGTACAAACATAAAGAGAACAAGAGGCTGATTGCTAACTTTCTCAATGGCATTTGGGGTTCAATTCCCAGACATCATGCAAAAAGAACAATTTACCAAGTTGTGTAATAAGTTGTGTAATAAGTTGTGTAATAATTGTGTAATAAGTTGTATATAGTACTGGCAGTACACCACAAAGATCTGGTACTTTATAAAAGTACATAACATAATATGGTATTGGCCATGGTACTTATTTTAATAACAGCAAATCCAACAAATTCTACTGACTGTATTTTTTCAAAATTTCCTTAAGCCATAGGTTACGACAAATTCTTGTTAACTTCAGACTTTGTAATATTGTTACATACAACAAACCAAAAATATAGGCATATGGAGAATACCACAAAAAATCTTGAGTCCAAGTGGAATATTGCAAGGAATTTGTAAAGAACAGCAAAGATGAGTGGATATGCATAGCTTCGAATGCCCTGTCTCCATTCCCACGTAAGATGTCCATACCTAAAACAACAGTTAAGAAGCACTTATTAAAACATATCCAAAGGGAAATACCTAAGACTTAAGAAAAAACTAGGACTTAAATCAGCATTTCAACATTGTTTATAAGATTCAAATAAAGATGTGTTATATGAATTTAACACCATTTTGCTAAACCATGCTAAAACATAGACAAGGCAACTACTTCTTCTTAGCTGAAAGTTTGGAGCAAATAGGGTAGAGTAAGAATGGCCAACGACAGATGTAAAAGCTAGCAGAGCATTCAAATGGCAGTTAAAGATCATCTGTGTATAGTTCTGCAACACGTGTTTGATTTTTGACTTACTGGGTAATAAATGGGCAAAGGCAACCTAATCTGTGGATCTAACAGCATCATTACACCAGCACACATGATAAACTGCTAAGCACTTTCAGGAGAAACCAATAGTCAGTAATGAAAAAACACAACATAAAGTTTGATGTTATAAAATACCCAAAGACCATATTGTGGGCGACTTCCATTGACTGCCAGTATTCATCTGGAACATATGACGTCTGCATGACAAGCGCATTGAGCATTCGAAGGGCCATCAGGCTCCAGAAAAGCTTCTTCTGCGATGACATGATGCTCTGGAGGATTTTTGGACCAACTATCAGAGAAGAATCATCACCATTTGGTTCACTGATCACGTCCTCCTGTCCATCTGATTCAAAGGGATCAACTATGGGCGTCTTCTGCTTGAAACTGAAGAAATTCCCAAATGGCACTCCATGGTTTGTACGTCGGCGAATGGTTGCAGCGCTTTTGCTCTCCTTCACTCGCTTATCCATCACTAGATTTTTCTACAACAGTCAACAAATGAAGTTAAAATTAAACTCTTTCCTCATTTCTCAGCACTGAGCTGAACAGATTTTATCAGTTGTTTGCATTTTCAATTTGCAGTGATCACAGTCTTAGTACTAATAAAACATCTAACAAATTCATCTCATAAGATAATCAAAGTGCAGGAGATATTTTTAGTCATCATATATTCCATGTAACTGTGTTTCGTCATTCAACATTGCTCAAAAAGTAGGCTGACAGGTACTCAATCAATACAGTTTCTACGTTGCTCAAAAATTAAGTTGACAGGTACTCAATCAAGACAGTATGAAAAAGGAAGGATTGGGCCACATTTAGTTCTGTTTCCAGATCCACAGAGCAAGCAAGAAAAAAGTTGGTAAATTATCACTGTAGAATACTGTCATTTCACACACTTTTCACAAACTTTAGCACATTTGGATATGCCTTAATTCCTAGTCTGAATTTAAGTATATTCATTATCTTGCACTTTCTAAAGCAGTTTAACTGCAACAAGCCATTGCAGCATAATTGTACAGTGTATTTAAGCCTTCTGCAAAGTTTTATAAATGCAAGGTGCATGTGAATTACAGAGGTTTGATTATAAGTAGGTAATCCATAAGTGATGCAAGAAAATGGGTTGTCTATTGGTTTTTAACAGACAGAAGGCTACAGTACATCAAGGCAAAAGTGCCTGAAGGGCTGACATAAGCTGAGAGAAAACTGAACTGAAGTCCTTCAAGAGCATCCAGTAACTTAATATACTGTCTTAACAAATTACCACCTGCCTGCCAAGCACTTCCACAAATTCCACTAACAGAAAATGGGCATACATTTTGAATTACTGTACTTGTACTTATACTGCTGCACAAAAATCCTTCATCATTCTCTCACTGTACAGATTATAAAAAAATTGTGATAATGCTAGTTTTAGTGATTGCTCCGATATCTAAACTGTTAGCATTATTTCCAATCGCAGGCCTAAGTACAGTTTTATGCTGTTAGTTTTAGAGCTGTAGTTATGACTGCATACTTAGACTTTTGAAACTGTTTATAATATTGCATATTGTTTTCCTACCGATACTGTGCAACTTCTGTCACTGTTGTATGCATTGTTGTTGTAAGTTACTTACTTACATGCATGGCTGAAACCGCTTACTGGATGACATACTGACAGGTAGCTGCGCAAGTTTCCCTTTCACCTCTGTGTCTGTAGTATGAATTATACAAGTGCATATGTGATACTGATAATATATTAGTGCCCACCTAAACTGCAAGTAAAGAATTTCCAGTTGTAGGATTGCTGTTGCTAAATGTTCTTCATCACAAGGTCTACATCTTTGATGACTGTTATTGAAAGAGACATGTAATAAAGGAATTATTGCCTCATGTCATATGTAATTATACATGATTTTGAAAGTTAATTAAATATGGCAACAGTGAATTGTAATGGGCCAGAACGTATTAACGTGAAACAGATTGACATTTCAAATATTCTGGTTTCGATTAAGTCATACATCATACAATCATGCAACAGCTATGTTCTGCCTTACACTAAAGATAGACCAGAGTCTTACAGGCCTTGGGTTCTGCCTCCTGACCCAACCTCGGTTGCTTTGTGCCTTGTTAGCATTTGATGAAAAGGACACTTTGGCTGGCCACTAGAATTATGCAGCACGTTTTAGAACCGAAACATGTTACTGGCGCTATATCAATTTTGAGATAGATACACCTGTACATGATCTCTGATATAGCAATGTACCGGATTATGTCCGTCAAGTTTGCATTTCGGTTGATCATTCCAAAGGTTGACCGCCTATAGCCACTGTGCCAACTCAGGTGAATCACGATCAAACGAAAAATAATTACCTTATGTCAAGTGACAAATTCAATCTTCTGCATTATTTGCAGCCATCTAATAACGCTTCATACGACGTCTGCTTCGTAATCTGACTGGAGCACGTCCTATGCATGCCAAAACACTAACGTTCTTAATAAAGCATAAAACTGTGCAGCAAATAAGACGAATCCATATGCATGCGCGGAAATCCAACCAAAGGCGGAATGTGCTCGCAGATTCACGACTACTATTTCATAATCCAAGCACCCGCGATTACACCTTTTCCTATATAATCTAAACCGTCTCCTTCTGTTTACTTCATCACCCAGTCAGCCATTAATCGATAGAACGTCACACTGAAACAAGGGAGGCACAGCTCAGTAATTCCCTACACAATTCGTGACAGATGACATAACTTTTACTTCCTTCTGTTAGCATAACATTTAGTGCGTTTTGTTAAAATCACTTAACCCTTACATTGTGCAAACACTGCGTACAAGCATGAATATTTTTTTATGAGTTACTTATGCTATGAGTATTCGAACTAGATACCGTCACATTTTTAATTGTGTTCGAGAAAGTAGAAATTTAATCTTATTTTGGCACAGCTTATTATGTTAACTTGGGCTATATTTTGGGCTGATTCATGAAAATGAAAATGTTTTGTGCTACTTTTGGACACTTCCGGCTAGTATTTCTTGAAGTTCACAATTTTCAAAACTTTGATATTTCTTTTAATTCTTTTAATTGATTGTTTTAAAGAAATTTAGGTGGTTTTTGGTAAGACTTTATTATACTGATCTAAACTGTATATTGCTCTATTAATGTCAATGAATCCTGAAGCAGGCACAAATTCCGTGGATTGGACCCGCTGTATTTTCTGTCAGAAAGTGACACGGGAAAACACGGGGTGCGGCCCGAAACCCGAATCCCCGAAACGAAATTCGGCCGGATCCCCGAAATCGATTTTAGACTAAAATTACAAATGAACATGTGGATAGGCATTATATCGAGGTACATCAAGGCCACGCTAGGTCTATGTCATGTATAAGAGTTTACAATTTAACTTTGAATAGTTTTCTGGAGTTCGGCACTTTCTATAAGCTGTTTTCGGGAAATCGGGCTTTAGTGTATTTTCACCGTTTTCGGGGATTCGGGTTTCGGGGATTCGGGCTGACCCCAAAACACGCGTTGCCCAGGTTTGTCAAAGAACAATTATTCTGGCTTAGGCTACAGAACTCTCTCTGACAATGTAAGCGGGTTTCAAGAGCTAGGATCATTTCCAGATGGCATTAATGTTAATTCATGGGATGAAGGGGATGGTATCGAAAGTACCTGCAAAAGAAACAATGCATGCTGGCATCTTACATGCAGGCAACAGCTGCACTCGACCACACTTGAACGGATGCGTTAAGCGACTTCATGCACAAGGTCCAGAAGAAAATGACCAGGAACTGCCCAATCACAGTTCGGACGAATATGAAGCCCCTGTGCGTTTGCCGCGCATGACACGTTCAACCTCAGGTTTTGTAGAGACCGCATTTAGTTCGTTTTTTTTTGTGAGGTAGAAGGGAAAGACAATCGGCGTACAGTTTTGACCGAACCGGTTACTGACAGAGTATTTTCTAAGATCTCTTGGATATTCCGTGACCACACTCTACTGACAATTACCTGGCAAAGTTTGACTTGGTTGCATATTCACATCTGCTGGATATAGGCTGTCAAAGTTGACCAAATCTGACACAAAATTTTGGGGCTTTTCCATCCAACACATCTTACAACACATGGTTACACTTTCTGCCAATTCATAGATGGTCGGGTGGGAACCTTCCTCAGAATTGGTTGAGTTGAGCTGGAATGACCCTACTGGGGACAACATATTTTGGAAACGCTCTGGCTCACTGCGTTTGTCTGCGATGTGGGGTGGTTTGAATGTAATCGGATGCCATGTGGTACCTTCACCCAATGCATCTCAAGAATTCTGCAACCAGAAATGTAGCTTCTTTGCATATCTGATGAAGGGTAAAATTTTGATGGTGTTGTGCAAGTCCTATATATTAATGTTTTCTCATACAACTTTTTGTGTGATGTTTCTGGAGGAATGGGACCTAGCAGAACAGTAATTTAAAACTTTTATTTTTAAGATCCACCCTACTACTAATGCATGTGTGTATATTTTGTATATCCTGGAAACGAGGTCAACATGCGCATCGTCTTGGGATGGAGGGAATGTGGCAGCCTGTGCAAGCTCTCTTACTCCGAATCGTCATGGCATCATCAAGCTAACGGTGAGAGGTCCCTACTGAGGACCAATGCCAGACAATGCACTCTACGACCCCGATAATTCGTCACAGCTCCATGAGACCACGACCAGTGACCATCATTAAGGATCGACGAAAAGTAAATCAAGTCGCCGTGCACTCAGTAAGCCGGTTGAATGGTCCTCCATTATCGAGAACAGAATGACGAAGCCGATGACGACGGCCGCACCACCTTCCCATGCAGAAGGTCTTGACGTCGACGCCTTGCTATCGCATTCTGAGCCCTGAACACCTGGTCAAGCAGACGCCTAGAACTTTTACTTTTCTCTTTGCATTTAATGACCAAGAGCCGGGCATACTTTGTGTTAACATAACTCTGTGTAGCTTTAGTCATTAAAAAACTTTAGAACATCTTCCTGGTTTAAGTGAAAAGTACATCTTGGGCCTACCTCACCACCAGTGAGAAGAGTGGGATGTGATGGTGTTGTGCAATGAAAGAACTGTATTTAATTACCTTTGGCTTGTTCATTCAGAATTTTGCTTCAGAAGAGTCAAAAGCAGGGACGTATCTAGCGTTGGGCTTGGGGGGGCTTAAGCCCCCCCAAACGAAGTTGAAGCCCCCCCAAACAAGTCAAGCCGTTGTATGCTTACGGCTAAAATTCGTATGAACACTGTATAAATGTTGCCATGTTCAAGGCTTAAGCCCCCCAAACGAAAAAGGCTAGTTACGTGCCTGGTCAAAAGTCTACAACAAGTCAACCTGTGCGAATGCCAAAAGTCAAGCAAATGTTGACGACATAAACTGACATGGAAATTGCTGAACAAGAGAATATGAAAAATTGAAGAAACACTGTAGTTAAAACTTGACTGTAGACGCTCATTGTGGCTGAAACTGCTACCTCGATTGACGGAATATGTGCTAGTCTTACCTGCAGTATAACTGTTATATTAAAACTATACTTTCAGTAATTTGAAACTAGTCGTGCCAGAGTTACACTGGAACTGTATATATTTTGTTCTACTGAATGCTGCAGTATTAAGTTGTTTAGGCTGCAGTATTAAGTTGTTTAGACTGAATAACACTTTACTAGTCTTTATGCAATTTTAAGAGGAAGAGGAAGGGGAACAGTGGATCAAATATTCACAATTAGGCAACTGTCGGAGAAATACTACGAAAAGAACAAGGTGATATATAACAACTTCATAGATTTCAGACAAGCCTTCGACAGTGTCTGGCAGCAGGGGCTGTGGAGAGTGATGAGGAATTACGGAATACCAGAAGAGCTAGTGGAACTACTGGAGGACCTGTACAGTAAAACGATAAGCGCAGTGAGAGTAGACGGGGAGCTAACGGAATGGTTCAGAGTACATGTCGGAGTAAGACAAGGCTGCGGTCTATCCCCATACCTATTCAACCTGATATTGGAGGCAATGATGAACATAGCGCTGGCAGATACAGAAATAGGGGTGAGAATAAACGGAGAAATAGTCAACAACCTAAGATTTGCAGACGATATAGACCTGATGGCGGAAAGCGAAAGCCAACTACAGGAACTAACGACCAGGGTACATGAAGGTAGTAAAAGATTCGGGCTTAGGATCAACGGAGAGAAGACCAAAACAATGACAATTGGCAAGGAAAAAAAGAAGATAACCATCACCCTGGAAGGAGAGGAGTTGGAACAGGTGGCGGAATTTGTGTACCTAGGGGGCGTAATTACGGAAGATGCAGGATCGACAAAGGACATAAGGAGAAGAATCGGGCTGGCATCAGCAATGTTTGGGAAGCTGAGGAAACTATGGAGATCAAGAAACATCTCAATAAGAACAAAAACCAAGCTATATGAAACACTGGTAATTCCAGTCCTCATGTATGGAGCAGAGACTTGGTGCGTGAAAAGGGAGGATGAGAGAAGACTACTGGTGGCGGAGATGGGCTGGCTACGAGGACTACTGAATAGATCACGGAGAGAAAAGATACGGAACGAAGTGACACGAGAAGAACTGGGACAGAAGAAAACGGTAGTGGAAAGAATAAAGAAAAGAAGACTAACATGGTATGGACATGTGATCAGAATGGAGAGCGGAAGAATGCCAGCAAAGGCGCTGCACGGGGAGGTGGAGGGAACGAGGAGCAGGGGACGACCGAAGAAGAAGTGGATAGATAATGTACTGGAGGACATAGAGGACAGAGGATGGGAGTTAAAAAAGGCAATAGAACTCGCAAGAGACCGACCGAAATGGAGAAGTTTTGTTGGAGCCTCATCGTCGGTGAACACTTGACGGAGGAGAAAAAGAAAAAAAAAGATGCAATTTTAAACTAGTTGTGCCTAATTAAGCGAAACTGTTGTCATTTTGTTGAACTGAATTGTTTGAAATAAAAAGGTGGATTGGGACCAGTGTAGGGGAGGAGGAGCCGGTGAAAAATATTTAAAATAGTTTTATTGTTCAAACTTTGGTTAATGTATGTATTTGGAATTTTTTGGAAAGTTATCTGGAAAGTCAGGGATTTTTAAAACAATAAATGAGGGAGAACCCTGCTGTATGTCAGTAAATCATTGTATATAAATTTACATATGTTTTAAAACAAAAAACTATAGAAAATTTGGGAACTCGCATGTGCAAAACAAACCACATATCAGTGGAAAGGTTTGTTCAAGCTCTAAAACGCTAAGTCAAAAGCATTGTTCTATATTTTGTCCCACATATGCATACCTGAGGCCGAAGATGAAGCAGTTTATGGGACGGACCAACTTTGAAGATTCTTATCACCATGAAGACAGGAGTAATAAGGTTCTGCTCTGTTACATACAGAGTGAACTATATGCAGAGAACAGAAATGTAAAATATTTGCAATAGCTTTTGTTGTCTTCACTTCTGCAATGCCATGAATATTGCAGATTGAAACGTGCAACTGCGTTTTTGGTCACTTTTACACCAATATTAGTGGTAAGCTATTTGTCTCAATTCAGAACGATTTACAGAATCAGAAAGTACACAAAAAGTTGTACAAAATCACCAAATTTTACATGCCTGTGTCCATCCACTCCTGAGATACAGTCCTCTTAACATGTTGCCAAGTTCAAATATGTCGCGAGTGCTTCAAACACCCCCTCTATTACCGTGAGCCATACAATGCAGATACATGGTGATAGGCTTCTGAAAATTTCAATATGATGTGTAAACATATCAAACTACAAAATAGCAAAATTACAACCAAATCTGAACTAGGTCACCTACAGGCCCTCTGTTATTTCCAATGGACTGACCCCTATGTATAGTGGTTAATGTAACAAAATTTTCGAAAAATTTTTTTTCACTTCACAGAATGTGACGGTATCCTATCATTATCTGCACTCCGAGCTGATTCCAAATATGTAAAGTTTTTGCTTGTACGCGGAAAATGCACAATGTTACACTAACAAAACGGACTAATTGTTCATTTTGGACGTACAAGCAAAAAATTTCATATTTGGAATCAGAAATTAATGTAGATTAACGCCAGTAGATTAGAAGTGGGGTTTTGAGCGCAGGAGCTACAAAAAGCTGCTTGATATAAAGACTGCCTATACAGAAAAAGGGTCCACAGAGGCCTACAGGACCCACAGACCCTTATCAACGATCGGCTTCCAAGCAGTGTCTGTGGCTATCGTGGCTTAGAAGTCTTTTGAATCATGGTGTTAAGTAGATCTTTAAAACAGGCTCAATGGAAGTGATTTGATATAAAGTCTCTAAGCCGATTCGGCCAAAGCCAAAAAATCTGATCATGGATTGCCTTAACACATCAAACCGCAAAAGTGTCGTTTGCTGCCGGCCTACCGGCCTAGTACATAAATGATAAAACTGCATTTATGTAGCCCAAAAGACTGTCCTATAATTTACATGGATAATTCAGGTTTATGACGGCAAGAGCTTTCCATACTGTTTGTGCAACGCTGCATTAGGCTTAGCCTATGCCTCGTTTATAGATCCGGTTTCGACTGGCTTTTGGTTCAGAGGCTAATATGGCTTATAGCTTATAGCTTATAGCTTCATTTATTTACTTCGAAACATTATCAACAATGCTTCGGTAAAAGATTAAATTTTCAACGTTTTTCTCGTAAGAGGCAAAGGATTTTCTCAGGATAGAGGAGACGGTGGCAAAGAGCTATAGTGAAGGTAAGTCTTTGTTCAGTTATCTACAGGGCATTATGCGTTGGATGAAAGGAAAACAGTTTGAACTAATGAATGTGTGGATGGATAGATGGATGGATAGATGGATGGATGGATGGATGGATGGATGGATGGATGGAAGAATTGATAGATGGACTGATGGATGGATGGATGGATGGATGGATGGATGGATGGATGGATGGAAGAATTGATAGATGGACTGATGGATAGATGGACTGATGGATGGATGGATGGATGGATGGATGGATGGATGGATGGATGGATGGATGGATGGATGGATGGATGGACTGATGGATGGATGGATGACTCGACAGGTCGAGATTTAAAACCCTGTCAGATTTTTTAAAATTATTTTTTAGATTTCTACCACTAGTTGTAAACTGTCGGTGGGAAGATGAGACGGTGAGGGAGACGACTGGCCATCCACCATCATATACGGAGGCTAAGAAAATTAAGTCGCTAATATTTAATATTCATGACTACCTTAAGGGACTGTTCTTATTTATCCGATTAGGCCTATATGTTTTACTGAATGAAAATCAGTTTATGAAAAATAAAATATTCTGGAGTAGATTTATTGAAACCATTTAAATGTTTTTAAAACTAGGATTATATATGACATAGTCTCTACAAGGCAACCAATGTTGTTTCATTTATACAGCAGCGCTTGCGTTTCTGGCGGAAAAACCGCTCTATATTTAGGCTGGCTTAAGGGACTGCTCTGTTTTCTATATCCGCTTTATGCCTAGGCCTATAATTATATGTTTACCGAATGAATAGATTTATTGAAACCGTGTAAATATTTAAAATGTAAATGCCTTTTAGTATCGACATAGTCTTTTTTACTGGTTAATCAATGTTGTTTTCCTTATTTTACAATCATCGCTTGCTTTTGGTGCTAAAATCACCGCCGATAGGAATAAATTTTGTTGTTGCTTGAGCAGGTCAAAGTTCGCCAGCTGGAACAAAGGCCGCTGATTCAAGCTGAAGCCGGAAACAGGGCGTGTCTACAGGCGAGGCGTGCGGACTGCCAGCCCTCGGGCTGTAGGCTGTGTTTTCCTACGGCTCTGCGCAGAATAGGGTGGCCCAGAAATATTGCGTATTTTTCATATAGCCTATTGGCTTTGTTAAACTGATTTTTCTCCCGAAGCAGCAGATATTTTTTAGGCCACCCTAACGTTTGCATAACCATCTTCTGCGAACTCTGCCTACAGCCTACAACCATTGATTAAGCGTATTGAGTCAGTGTTTTGGATTTTTTCAGGTTTTCCAGGTTCTGGACACATCAAGCCTGTGTTTCAAAACGTGTTAATTTTTTAAATTAAGACTGAGTAATACAAAAGAGAATTTATTTAGCACCAGGGCGAGTCTTGACCCAGACATTAAAGTTTAACCATTGGATAAACTCGAATATAATATGCACCATAGGCCACGAAAAAATATTTATAGTACAGTGACGTCATATCTTTCGTGTCTCCCTCTGACAGTCCAATGTAAAGTTGAAATTTACTTTGGAATGTGGCTTCGTAGAACAGAGGCATAGAGAAGATAATTATAGCACAGTGACGTCATATCTTTCGTGTCTCCCTCTGACATTCCAATGTAAAGTTGAAATTTACTTATGAATGCGGTTTCGTAGAAAAGCTGTTTTCAGAAACATGTTCCCTTTTAAAACAAGACTGTTCTTTCAACCGGTCCTTACTAGAGGTAATTTATACAGCACCAATGGTGGATTTTAATGGCTCTGTCAGCTTTCTATAGATAAAAGATACACTGGACAAGCCGCTCTGTTAACTTCTATAGCACCAAAAAGTGATCGCAAAAATCCCCAGCTTATTCACAGGTGCTTAGTCAAATCAGTGAAATTAGTCATACGGTTAAGTGTAATAGTAATCTCGAGACTTCCATAGCGCCCAAAGATAAGTCGTGGAAAAAGGAGCTTATTCATAGGCGCTTAGTCAAATCAGTCGAGTCAGACGGTTAAGTTGTAATCATAATCTCGAGATTTCTATAGCGCCCAAATCGAAGAGCGTAAAAAGTAGCTTACAGGCGCTTAGTCAAATCAGACATACGTTAAGGTGTAATGGTAATCATACTGTGGAGATTTCTATAGCGCATAAAAAAGCAAAGTCGTGAAAAAATCAGCTTATTCACAAGCGCTCAGTCAGCGAGAGGTGGGGATCCGGATCCAAATGCGTCAGTCAAAAGGTGAGTAGTTTTTAGAGTTGAAACGGTGAGGGAACTAAGCTAGGAGTGTAAGATCAACTCCCTCATCCTCTTCCTGCAGAAGCATCTTAAGTCGTTCAGAATTTTTTCAATTTAAATAAAAGAATATGTTGCGGTATACATAAAGCATAATGTTGGGGCAAAACTTTTGCAAATGGCTTATGATAGGCAAACAAAATCTCTGCTACCACAGATGCATTGGGGAGTACTGTTTCAAGCATTTAGCACGACTGCGAAATGGTTGCGGGACAAGACCATGCGCCAAATGTGGAAGGGGTATCAAAACCCACTTAGGTGAGTGTATGAAGTGTGGGTATTATGCTATACAATCAAGAATACGACGTGGTGGGTTAGTCCGTGAATTTAATAAAGAATGGAAGCGACTATCGAATATATCAGTAGAATAAAAAAAATTATCATTTGAACAAACGACATAGTTATTGTATTGAGTTAATACAGATGAGCAAGCGTCAATCGAACATCAGTAAACAAAAATTATCATTTGAACAAAGGACATAATTATTATATTAAAGAAAAGTTTGCCACAGTAGTATAAAATAATTTCTAACTATGGCATTGTCTACGAATGAAAAAATTGAACAATTACTGAGTGAGTTTACTGGTCCCCCAGCTCTTCGAGCTGTTTTACAAAACATCTTGGACGAACCTATCCCAGATGCAGTCAAAAGACGCTTATTACAACCACTGCTTCCAAGGCCAATTCCTCCAGTGCGTAAGCGCAGAGGGTTAAAACGTAAAGCCATTCTGGCACAATTCGACCCACTCCTAATTAAGCAGGATAGAGGTGGACCACCACCCTTTCTAGTACACAAAGAGCTCGCCAATCAGCTTCTGAGAGACTTTCGTGCAGAAGTACCTCTTAACCACAGGCTGGAAGGAGATGCATTGGCCTTCTTGAGTGCAATGGAGCACAACATTGAGTCACAGCTAAACGAAGAACTGTTGAAAAATGGCGGTTTGAAATACTCTCAAGTGTTAACAGTTGAATTGGAAAAGTTGGCGCCGACCGTTGATAATGTGTATGGTGGTAACGCGCCTCCCGGCATCATTACCAATACCGCCTACTTTCGAAGCACAGCAGTACCAATTACCAATGCAGGTAAAATCCAAGGGGCTATACGGAAGGCAAAGGCCGAAATACTAAAACTCCTCGAGGATTACACCAATGAGGGGTCGGGGTGGAGGGTGAGGCGCGTCGTGGCGCTAGACCTAAGTTTTGCAAGATATAAGCCTTTCCGAGGTAAGAGCTACTTTCCCACACCAAAGTACATACCCCCTCGTACGGTTATTAATGTCAAGAATGAAGACAACCGTTGCTTCGAGTGGGCCATTTTAAGTGCCATGTATCCAGTAGAAAAGGACCCTCAACGCCCAACTAAGTATCGAGCTCACCTCCACGAACTAAACTTCGACGGTATAGAATTTCCGGTGAAGGTCACAGATATCGGCAAGTTCGAACGTCAGAACCCTATGGTGTCCGTTTCGGTCTTCGGATGGAATGGAGGGCTGTATCCAATCCATGTCTCAACCGAGACTAGAGTTCACAATATTGATCTTCTACTGTTGGCCAGCGACGTAAATGAAAATTTTCCTTTACAGAATTATCACTATGTCTGGATCAAGGACTTGGCCCGAATGCTGTACAAAAACAGCGATCATAAAGAGCGAAAGCACCCATGTCGCCGCTGCCTACACATATTCTGTAGACAAGACTTACTGGATGCCCATATCAAAGATTGTCAGGGCATCAGTGAGAAGCCTCAGCGAATTGAGATGCCAAAAGAGGATGAAAATATCCTCAAATTCCAGAACCATCACAAACAGATGCGCACTCCGTATATTATTTACGCGGACTTCGAGGCCCTAAACACACCAATCGAAGGTGCGGCCATGAACCCCATCGAGAGCAACACCAGACAGATAGCTGAGCAGAAACCATGCAGCTTCTGTTATATAGTAGTTCGATGTGACGGCCGCACGAAGAAACCAGTTCTATATCGTGGAGAGAACGCCGTGCCAGAGTTCCTGCAACGACTACAAGGCGAGCTGGCCTCTATCAAACAAAGGCTGGCCACCCCAGCTAAGATGGTTATGTCAGCGGCCGATCGCCAATCATTCCGCGAGGCTAACGAATGTCATATCTGCGGAGAAGCGCTCGAAGAGGATAGAGTTCGCGACCACTGCCACATCACAGGTAAGTACCGAGGTGCTGCTCATAACGCCTGCAACCTCAAACTTCGAATATATCCCGATAAGTGTAAGGTACCGGTGGTCTTCCACAATCTGCGAGGTTACGACAGCCACCTCATAATGCAAGCGATAGGTAGCTGTGAGGCCGCACAGGATGAGGAAACTGAAATTAACTGTATTCCAAACAATATGGAGAAGTACATGGCATTCAACATAGGGCAACTACAGTTCATCGACAGCCTCCAGTTTCTAAACAGCTCGTTGGATAAATTATCAGGAAATCTGTCGCTAGAGGATTTGAAAGTGACAACGGCATATATAAAGGAAAATTTCGTTCATGATGATAGGACAAAACTAGATCTGTTGAGACGAAAGGGCGTATATTGTTACGAGCACATTGACGATTACCACCGCTTCGAAGAAGACAGACTTCCACCCAAAGAAGCGTTCTACAGCAGGCTGTCCCGAGAGAACATCTCTGATGCGGATTATGAACACGCTCAGCGAGTATGGAATGAATTCGACTGTAAAACTCTGGGCGACTATCACGACCTGTATCTCCGCACGGATGTACTTCTACTCGCAGATGTCTTCGAGACCTTCAGAAACACATCGATGAAACACTACAGTTTAGATCCGGCAAATTACTTCAGCCTGCCAGGAATGGCCTGGGACGCTTTGCTGAAAAAGACGAAAATCGAGCTCGAACTTCTCACCGATATAGACATGCATTTGTTCGTAGAGAAAGGTCTCCGAGGTGGAATCTCGATGGTATCTAAGCGCTTCGCAAAAGCCAACAACCCACAATGCCCCGACTACGATACCACGAAGCCAGAAAGCTGGATCATGTATCTCGACGCGAATAATCTTTACGGCTGGGCGATGCAACAATCACTACCAGTTGGAGGATTTAGCTGGGAAAGTCCAACTCTCGACGAAGTGTTGGAAACTCCAGACGACGCGCCTGAAGGCTTCCTACTTGAAGTAGATCTCGGGTACCCGGAGCACCTTCACGAATCACATAGCGACTATCCCCTAGCACCAGAGACCCTGACAGTCCAAGAGGAGTGGTTGAGCGACTATCAGAATGTGCTTATGAACGAGTTGGGAGGCAAGTTCACAAAGCATGTGAAGTTAGTACCAAGCCTACGACCTAAGGAGCGGTATGTGGTCCATTATAGAAATCTCAAGCTCTACCACTCGTTGGGCCTACAAGTTTCTAAAATTCATCGTGTCATTAAATTTAGACAGGAGGCATGGATGGCTCCATATATCGAGATGAATACGAAATTGAGAGCGAAGGCAACGTCAGAATTTGAAAAAGACTTCTTCAAACTGGCTAATAATGCAGTTTTCGGAAAAACCATGGAAAATCTTAGAAAAAGAATCAGGGTCAACCTGGTCCCGGCCTCAAAAGTTGACAAACTTCGTAAACTAATTGCGGACCCGGCCTACATATCGCACAAAATCTTCAACGACCAACTCGCCGCGATTCACAGTTTGAAGACCAAGCTCAAGTTAAACAGACCTGTATATGTCGGCCAGGCTGTCCTCGACCTCAGCAAGCATCTGATGTACGACTTCTGGTACAACGATGTGAAAAACGAGTACGGCAACAATGCTCAACTCTTATACACAGACACTGACAGCCTGTTATTTCAGGTGGAAACTCCGAACGCCTATGCCGATATGTGGAATAAAAAACACCTATACGACCTCTCAGAGTTTCCTAGAGACAGCCCGTACTACGACGTCGAGAACAAGAAAGTCGTGGGCAAGTTCAAAGATGAATGTAACGGAGTTGCCATAGCCCAATTCGTGGGACTGCGTCCGAAGATGTACTCGATCTTAAAATCGGGCGGTTCAGAGATCAGGAAAGCAAAAGGCGTTCAGAGAGCAGTTGTGAAGAAGGATCTGCACCACGAGCTATACAAGGAATGCCTGTTCGAACGAGAAGAGATGCGGCACACACAAGTCGTGATTCGAAGCCATGACCACCAGATCGGAGTGTACGAGCAGAATAAGAGCAGCCTCTCTCCATTAGACACAAAAAAGTGGATATCTCCGGACGGAATAACAACGCTGGCATACGGGCACTACAAAATCAACGACGGTTAATTATTCTTTCGGGTGGTAACTCAGTGCCCATAGGCACCAGAAGCAGCTCCTCACGTACAAATCCGCGGGCAGGACCGTCTACCAGATGGTATAAAGCCGGCTGGCCAGCCTGCCGAACAACATCCAAAATAGCGTGGATGGTGAGCGACCAGTTAGGATCGGTGGCTCGTTTGCTACCACCCTCGAGCTCGCCGGGAGCGTACAAATATCGAACGAGAACGTCGTGCCCGAGAACAGGCTCATCCAAGCCCCATAAACGACCTTTAGTTTGTGAATGAGAGGGCTTCTGTGTCACTTTAGCAGCTTTCATCGCTTCAACCGGCTTCAAGTCGAGCAAACGCGTCGGCTCATTGTTTAGTGCAGCTACAACTTCGGGCATTCGGCGAACCCATTCCACTGACCGTTCGGATGACCCCCTTGCAGCCAGAAGCAATTCCTGAGCGTATTGAGCGCCGAAAAGTCGCTCAGCTAGAGTACGGTTAAAGCGTTCAACGATGCCCTGTTGGCGATGATTTCCGGCCTGTCCGCGTCTTACAAGAACGTCGTGCTTCGTCAGCAACGGCGTAAAATCACCCATAAATTCGCGTCCAGGATCGACCTGAAAGAGTCGAGGCCAAGTTAATGGGCCCCTCTTATAGATCCGGCTTAAAGCGGCGGCGACCTCGGTCGCACTTTTATCAGTCAACGGTTCAGCTTCTTTGTATCTTGAAGCAACATCGACAACAGTCAAGGCGTATTTATAAGTCTTTCGACCTACTTTATCGTGAGGTAAAAACAAGAGATCGGCTTGGTGTACGGCGTTTGGGCGATTTTCCTCGAACTTTGGACGCGGTATGCGGCGTGGAACGGGTAGATAAATCTGCCACACAGCTTGTTTCTTCAGCCAATCGCGAGCCTCCGCCTCGGAAACTTTGGCGGCTGAGGCCAGTTTCTTCACCGCAGCCTTACCTCGCCAGTAACCTCTAGGGCTGTAATAGACGGCTGAAAGGTGCTTAGACATTTCAGTAATACTATATATTACAAACAGGTAAACACATACACAAATGAACGCAAATGAAAAATTCATTCGCGTTTGCGTTTTCGCTGGCTCGTTCTGACACCCATCCCCAGCCTCGACTTTGCTGACATAATGGCCGATACCAGCCGCGCATCCTTCTTCTCATAATCTGGAGTTTCATCGGTGAGTGCGATCTTCGACGCGGCTGCAGCGAGGATGTCATCTGCGTGGTTACGCCCTGGGGTATCTTTATGAACTGCGTAAGCCACATCATGGTGGAGGCACGCACGGTCGAGCTGATTAACACCGTGATAGCGCTGTGACAGCCGTTTGTCGAGTTTTGTGAATGGTCCACAGTAAGAGTACTTTCCCGTGTTCTGAAAAGAACCTCCCGGATTATCTTCCGAAGACATACCGGATGGAAGGCTCATATGCATTTCTGGTAGAGGTAGAGCGTTGAGGGCCCTATTCAGTAGAGAACCTCCAGTCTTTCGCACTTTAGAAGGCAAAATTTGGCTCTTCTTTGCACCGCAGACGGCACAGGTTCCCTTCTTGGCTGGCCGACCGTTTCGTAACTCGACGATTGTTTCATTTGAAGTCTCAGTATGTTTCTTACATCGTAGGCAATACATTGTGTTCGTTGAATACAATCATAACTCGTTGTCTCTATATGGAAATAACAAATTTCGATCTCGAAGCCGACGATAGAAAAAAACACCACCATTGGTTGTTGCCATCCAGCATACGGTGTATAATCTGTGGGCCTAGCGGATGTGGGAAAACAAACCTACTGCTCAACCTCCTTCTGAAAAAGGGGTACCTGCGTTTTGATCGGCTATACCTCTACTCAAAGTCTCTGGGACAGGAAAAATATCAGTTTCTTCGGGACTGGATAACAGAACTCGAAAAAGTTGCCGGGAAGGAAGTGGCTTCCTTTCACTCTTGCTCAGATGAAATAGTTCCAGTTGAATCATTAAATAAGAATGCCAGAAGTCTTCTAGTTTTCGATGACGTCATGCTTGAAAAACAGTCGCCCATCGAAAGGTATTTCACTATGGGTCGACACGGTGGCGCGGACTGCTTCTACTTAACACAGAATTATTTTCGAATTCCGAAGCAAGCGATCCGTGACAATGCTAATCTTATAGTCCTCTTCAACCAAGACAGTAAAAATTTGCGAGCCATTCACGATACGTTCGTGGGCGGCGACATGTCTTTCGATGAGTTCCGTTCATTTTTCAGCGAGTGTGCTGCCCAGCCATATGGATTTGCAGTCATAGATTTGACGTCTAAAGTGTACGATGGAAAATATCGTTGCGGGTTCGATCGTTTCTATAAGCCCAAGGCAAGTATTTAAAGACATGATATAGGCAACATATAGTCGACATACAACCACGATGTGGACAAAAGTTTCGTCTAAACAGGAGCGAGACGCCTTGACTCAGGATTATTTAGCTCGCAGAAATCGATTGAGACAGCGTTTCGTGGATGAGAAGCTCGGTGAAGCCAACCTTCAGTACGATGCGGCAAAGCTTTTCAAACCAATATCCACAGCCACGGCTGAATCCCAGGCGGCTACGTCCAAGGAGCTGCAGAAAGTTACCAGCGCCTTACAGGATTTGCCGGCGCAGATTTCAGAGTCTGCTAATTTTAACCCGATAGCGGCGTTGTTCGGTGATTCCGTTGGAGCAACGGCTATTCCAGCGATTGCGGCACACCCCGCCGCAGGAGCATCTGCTCCAGCGGAAGCATTGCTCGTCCACCCAAACAGACATCTCAACGTCGATACAATCAGGCGGCACGGTTTTACCCCTCCGAGCGAGCTCGACCTGAACGACACGGCAGCTGTGAAACAGATAATCGAAGGCGTAAATTATTATAATCGCCACACCCTGGGCAAAGAGAAAAGGAAGGCCAATAAGAACGGAGACGAAGAAAAGGCACATGCGCTGGCCGTAGATATCGGCGCCCTACAGGACTACAGAGATCGAATTCGTTTGCTATTGAAAGGCCACGCCCTCACTAAAAAAGGAAAGGGTTTCAGTGTTCCAGCCGTTCCTCTGAAATTACAAGGTAACGCCTTGGGTGAACTCTCCGTTGACCCCGTCGCGTTGTCTGCCGGTAGACTGAGAGTGTTTAAAGGTGGTAACCTCGTTCTCGAATCTCCGGCCGATGAGTCGTTGTTCAATCTACTAACGAAACGATTCGTTAAGACTAAACAATATTCGCCTCAAGCAATTGAAACTTTTAAAAAGCTCGTAGAGATGTCTGGTCTTCCTATTCATGGTCGAAGAAGTAAAAAGTTCCAGCTGATTCGTGGAGGGGCGGTGCAGTACTACAATGATCCAAACGCCCTGGTAGAGAGGTTGCAGCTTTTGGTGGCCTCTAAGGCCGCGGGAAATACTGGTCTCGGCAACGAAATCTCCGCAATTCTTGACGAGTTACTGCGTTCCGGTGCGATCTCTAAAGAGCTGGCACTCGAATTGAATAGAAACATGCTCATAAAATAAAGTACACAAGATGGAACGCTCGGAGAAACTGCTCGAGGAAATTCGAGAACTTTTGCAGCCTAAGGAAAATTTTAGTATAGTTGTTTCCTCAGATACTACAGGGTGGACCACGGCTTTCTCACCACCACTGTACCTGGATCCAAAAAGACGCTTTGAGCTTGCTTTGGTCAATCTTGAAACTTATAATTCGATTCCGAACATTGACAGTTCAAATAACAAGTTCGTCTACAGCACCGACAATGGTGTGACGTGGAAGACGATCATTTTGCCCGACGGAAGCTACGAGATCGCACAGATTAATGATGAAATCGGTAGGCAGTTAGAAAAGCAAAATTCTCCGACGGGTGTGGCACCACTCGGCTTTAATTCTCCTATTACCATAGGAGCTAACGCATCTACCCTACGCGCCTTCATAAAAATTACGAATGCCCTATATAAGGTAAATATGGCTCAATCTACCATCAGGCAAATGCTCGGTTTTAACCCTCAGAGGCTTGGTAGTGGTTATAAAGAGGGAGAAAATCCAGTCGATATTCTCCGCGTGGACACAATCCTGGTAAATTGTGACATTATCTCTGGATCGTATCGAAATGGTAGCCAGCTGCCAGTAATCTACAGTTTTTTCCCGGATGTGTCGCCCGGCTACAAGGTAATCGAGTCTCCGAAAAATCTGGTGTACCTACCAGTTGCACCGGCTGGTAACGTACAGGGCATTCGTGTGTGGCTGACCGACCAGAATGGTGAACAATTAAACCTCCGCGGTGAGACAGTAACTATAAGGTTTCACATCCGCAGTGCGTAAATGTTCACACTTAAATATTCTAATGTTGGTTCTTGGAATTAAAAAGCGGCGTCGTGTCGTGGGTGGTGGACTTTTCGACTGGATACCCAAAATCGCGGGTTTCCTTGGCCGTGCAGGCTCCTTCATTTCGGCGAATAGAGGCACAATCACAAACGTTGCCAAGGCGGTTGGTAATGTCGCGAAAGCCGGCGCCACAACAGCATCTGCCGTCAGGCAAATTGTTGATGCCGTGAAAGCGAGACGCGCTGCAGCCGTAAATGAAGCTCATTTACGAAATGAAAATTCAGCTGCCGCGCCCGTTGTCCCCGCACCTTTGGAGAAGGCGCTCAGCGACAAGAGCATCGAATACTTAAAACAACTGGCTGTGAGTCCACCACCCGTTGTTCCGACAATGGCTGACATAAACAGCCGCATTGCTGGATCCGGTTTCAAGACTATAAAGCCGAGTCGTGGCGGCGCAAACGCAAACGCAAATGAATTTCATTCGCGTTCGCGGATTCATGCGCGGGGTCTGTTTCTCGCGAAATAAAATTAAAAAAATTTCAGACTAATTCATAAAACGCAAAAAAGCTTTACCCACCACACATGAAATTCATTTACAGCATGATTAATAATTGAAGCTTGAACTTTTTTACTTATAATAATGGCGGCATTTGACGTGCCGAGTGAAATGTTGGACATCGCTTCGGCGGTGCCCGATGACAATAGCATCGAATCGTTTGAATACCGCGAGTATGAGTCACAAAATCCCGCGGCTATCAACAATGGCCAGGCCATACAGATAGACATCCAGAACCAAGACATTTTCACGCAGCCTTCTAAGAGTTACCTTCTTGTGGAGGGCAGGCTTACAACAACTGGCGCCGCTTACATCGCAGACACGTTGGTGTCATTCATCAACAACGCCGTCCCGTACATGTTTTCTCAGATTCGATACCTGGCTAACAACACCGAGATAGAGAATGTCATGTCACCTGGGCAAGCCACGACGATGAAAGGCATGCTGGTTTACGGTGACGACTTCTCCAGAGCTGAAGGTTTAAACATGTGTTGGCAGAAGGACACGAGTGCGGCGGCGGCGACCGCGAATATCGGCTTCGAGGCCCGTCGACTGATGATCATTGGAAAACCCGTCCCTATTGGAACGTTTTCATTCATCGTTCCCTTAAGACATCTATTCGGCTTTTGCGATGATTATCACAAGGTCGTATACGGGATTAAACACTCCTTACTGCTGAGCCGGCAGGGGGATGCAGACGCGATCTTCAAGGAAGCCGCTGCGGTCAATGGCCAGATCACGCTGACTAAACTCTCCTGGTTCATGCCGCATATAATACCCGCTTTGGAGTATAAAAGCATGCTAATGAAGCAGATTGAAGCCAAGGTTAAGGTACCTGTAGCATTCCGCGCCATGCAATGCGACAACATTGCGGTGCCACGAGCGACGACTTTTTCCTGGCGTTTGAGTGTTAAGTCGGGCACGGAAAAGCCACGCTGGATTCTTGTTGCTTTTCAAACTGGAAAGAATGCACATCAAGGCCAGAATCCGGCACTGTTTGACCATGTGCAGGTTCGCAACATTTTCGCTATGCTCAACAGCGATCGCTACCCGGTTGTTGACATGAATCTCGACTTCACCAAGAGGACAACCTCTCGCGCTTACAAGGCCCTACGTGACTTCAAGGAAGAATATTGCGGCATAGACGCGCGTGAATCGTCATGCCAACTGACACCAATCGAATTTGTAGATTTGTTTCCGATCTTCGTTCTGGACGTGCGGAGGCAATCTGAACGACTTAAAACCTCTGTACAGGACATACAAATCAAGGTGGACTTTAACGAAGGGGTACCAAATAATACGACAGCATATGCCGTCCTGATCAGCGACCGACTCCTGAATTTTGAATCGGATGGTAGCAAATTCAACGTCGTTTACTAGAAATCGTTTTTCACATTTAGATACAAGGCCCTCTTTTAGATATATTTTTTCCAAAAATGAAAACTGAATACGTTGCGTTCGGCCTTTCGCTGACCGAAGGGCAAAAGGCAACATTGGCTAAAGCTGCGCGCGATGGCACTGGCGCCACGATCCGGCTCACTCATGGCCAGCTTCGTGGAGACGATAAGCTCGCGCTTACAAAAGTTCAAGCCGCCCGAATCGTGAGGAAGATTTCGGAGGGCGTTGGCATGGAGCTGAGATTCACCAAAACGCAACTGAAAAAGATGACAAAATCAGGCGGATTTCTTCCACTACTGGCTCTCCTCCCGCTGATTTTTGGCGGGTTAACCGCGGTGGGTGCCGCGGCTGGAGGGGCCGCCGAGGTGGCAAAGGCCGTGCACAACAAACAGGCCAGCGATGCAGAGGCTCTGCGCAAGAAACAGGCCAGCGATGCGGCCCAAGCCGAGAAAAAACGGATCGACGACGCGGGTTTAGCAGAGGCCGCGCGTCACAATCGCGAACTCGAAGCTCAGGTCCGCGGGACCGGTTTATATCTCGGGCGCCAGACTTATGGTGGTTGCTGTTCAATGTGTAAAGGATCCGGCCTGCACATCGGACAAAAAAACTAAAACCGCTGAGCAACTTCGATATAGAGAAAGTTGCCGGAGCGCTGCCGCATTTCCGCGGTGTTTTCATGCGAGATGGTCTGCCCGCCGTGGCTCGTGAGAAGGAGTGTGGAGTTGTTAATTTAGATTCCGGTTCCGGCGATGGTACTCACTGGGTCGCCTATTGGATAGATGGACCTACAGCAGTCTATTTTGACAGTTATGGGCTGGATCCGCCTACCGAAATCTCTCGATATTTAAAAAATCCTATAAGAACACAGACGTTCCAGCTGCAGGGTCCCGATGATGTGGTCTGTGGTCATCTCTGCCTGACCGTGCTAAGAGAGCTCACTGCTGGAAAGAATTTTGAAGATATCATTCTTGACCTATGTTAGACTTCCATCACCTTTTTGTATATAAAAATGCCGGTTGATAAATTTGGAAGAGACGGTGGAGGTGGGGTGGGAGGGGGGCAGATAAGCGCCGCTGGGCTCGTCCACAAAGCGGGTGATACCATGATGGGAATTCTGTCGGCTGGAGGTTTTCGGCTGACAAACGTGGGAACGCCCACGATGGAAACAGACGCCGCGACAAAGGCTTATGCAGACATCATAGATCAGGACAACTTACAAATCACCGGTGGAACGATGTCTGGCGTTCTAAAAATGGGTGGTCACAAAGTTACTGGGCTGCCCACAGACACAGCAACGTCCGATAGGCACAAGCTGCGAGTTGGGCACAAGTGGTACGATACGCGGACCAGAAGGCGACCGCGGCCGAAAATCATGCAGACCAAAAACTTATCGATGCCAGGCAGTACACGGACGAGAAGAATGCGGGGCTGAGAGATTCTGTTAGGCGGTATGCAGATGACAAGGACCTTATTGTTAAAAGTTATGTTAACGAGCAAGATGTTATCGTCAGGAATGCGTGCGTGCTCAAATCAGGCGGCGTAATGACTGGAAGTTTAGTTATGGGTGGCCACCGAGTTACTGGGCTCCCAACAGAAATTTCAGGATCCGATAGCGACGCAGCGAGTTGGAAACAAGTGTCAACAGCGGTCGCTGGCGCTCTAGTAAAACTCGATAGAGTACCAACGGAGTCGTTGCATGTGGTGAATAAGCGGTATGTAGATTCCCGCGACGCTTCTTACAGACAGTACGTGGATGAGAAGGTCACCACCGCTAGAAGATATGTGGACGAGAAGCATGCTATCGTAAGAGGCGGGCATGTGCTCAAAAGCGGCGATTCTATGACTGGTGATTTGACCATGGGTGGCAAAAGAGTGACTGGGCTGCCAACAGAAATTCCAGGATCCGATAGCGACGCCGCGAGTTTGAAACAGGTGACGCAGCTGATCAGTAACGCCACTAAGAATAATGATACGGCGCCGGCTGGACCAAAGTACTTGACTAACAAACGGTATGTGGACGCGAAAAACGCTGAGATTGGAGCTTCAGTTAGACTCTATGCGGACCAGAAAGCTGAAGCTGCTAAGACGTACGCCAACGAGCAAGATGTTATCGTTAGGAGCGCATGCGTGCTTAAAGCTGGTGATGCAATGACTGGTGATTTAACCATGGGCGGTAATAGAGTTACTGGGCTTCCTACGAGCGCTGCAACGTCCGAAAGCGACGCGGCGAGTATGGCACAAGTATCGAAGCTGATCGCCGACAACATGACAAAGAGTGATAGAGTACCAACAGAACCGTTGCATGTGACAAATAAACGATACGTTGACGTGAAAAACGCTGAGATTGGAGCTTCCGTTAGACTCTATGCGGACCAGAAAGCTGACGCCGCTAAGAGGTATGCCAACGAGCAAGATATTATCGTTAGGAACGCCTGCGTGCTAAAATCCGGCAGTACCATGACCGGTGATCTGGCTATGGGCGGTAAAAGAGTGACTGGGCTCCCAACAGAAATTCCAGGATCCGATGGCGACGCTGCGAGTTTGAAACAAGTGACGCAGCTGATCACCAACGCCACTACGAAAAATGATACGCCGCCCTCGGGACCATGGTACCTGACTAACAAGCGGTATGTAGACAGTGAGATAGCTAATGAAAGGCGATACGCGACGAGCATCAAGATTCTCAACTACAGCGGCCACATTCCGCCCCTATCCAGAAACGTTTCCGAAACGGGTTTTATTGCCTCAGCCAACGAATCTTTACCCACTAACCCGCCTCATATGGCATTCAACTCGGGTGTGAGAGGTGAGTGGAAGACGGCGTCCACATCGAGAGCCGATATTGAGATTCGGGTTAGTGGGACTTGGTTACAGATTGAATGCCCAACGCCTGTGCGAGTATGGAAGGTTAGTCTGGCTGGGGGATCTAGTCCTACTGCACCACGTATCACGTCCTGGAAGATTTATGGGACTCCACCCACCGATTCGATGACATTCAATGCTCTCATTTCCTCCACTGCCACTTTGACTAATTCTGCACAAGAGTTCACCTTCACTGATGACAGAGAATACAAAAAAATCAGGCTGATGGTCTTGGCCACCAGCCCACCACAACCTACTTTTGGAATATCCCACTTCCAGATCTATACATATTTTAGACATGGGGGATAGTCAGTAGTATAGAAAAATATGGCTGACACGCACTACAAGATTCGGGGGTATCTCCGTCAACACGGAGAAATAGACATGTGCAAATACAGCATAGACAGTCTAGGTGATGTGGGCCACTGGGGGTACGACATCCCGAAGCCCACCGCAGAGCTATTGACCGCGGTGCCTCAACAGCACATCGACTTCGTGTCTGACGATTACCACAGCCGTGATATCTATACGGCGGCCGGAACGGTAACCACGAGTGCGTGGCAAACTCTTCCATTGACCGCTGCGCGTTTTCCGTGTATAAGTTTGCAAACCACCAATCAGGGGGTTTCGTTAGAGGGCGGGTTCTGGAAGCTTACAGTCTTTGGTGTTTGCGGTGGTGATGCAACAGTTCGCGTTATAGCACCGGCAGCTGCTGGGGGTAGCATCGATCGTACAGTTGACATTCAAAGTGGACAATTTGATGCATCTAGGGCAATATTCGTTCCAGGACAAACGAGTTTCCGAATTGAAGGCAAAAAGAGAGGCGTTGAAAGTACTTCATCTATCGACTTAAACGTAACTTTACTAATAGAGCAACTATAAAAAACAATGGCTTTGTATCCAACGCTTACGGAGCCGACAATTTCGTCAGACACGAAGTCGCAGACGTTTCGTCTGCAGAAGATCGGTGAAGTAGAAGCATTCCTGAGATCTGAGGCGATAAGTCGAGGACAACTGTGCAAAAAGTATAAGAGGGTTGTAGATGTGGCTAATGGGGCCTCGGCCGGCCTTGCTATAGTTAGTCTTGGAACTGGGGTGGGTGGGGCAGCTATGTTAGCCACTGGTATTGGTTTTATTCCTGGTATTGTTCTGGAGAGTTTGGCCATAGCGACGAGTTTTCTGGATATTATCGGGAATGTTGTTAGCCGATCGTTTGTTGCTAAAGCTTCAAAACACGACGAAATTTGTATTTTGGCGGAGAGTAAGCTAAACACTGTTCATGACCACATTTCTAAGGCGCTGGAGGACACGGCTATTAGCGATGAAGAGTATAAGCTTATTCTGGGAGAGGAGGAGAAATATAGAACGATGAAACGTGATATACAAAGCAAGAGCGGAAAAAAAGAGTTGCCGAGTCAAAGCAAAGACGACATGGTGGCGGAACTAATAAAGAAACTAACCAGCACTGGGACTTGTCCGCGAACCTCAAAATAAAAGTTTTCATCGTAGGTGGTTGGAGTAGTGAGTCTGTAATTCCTAGCGCACCACCACCATACGATTAGTGGGCTATAATTTTTACTATTACACTCGCAAATGAGTTTCATTTGCGTTTGAGCCGGCCTCGTGGGAGGTTCTCGGCCGGCAGCAAACGACACTTTTGCGGTTTGATGTGTTAAGGCAATCCATGATCCGATTTTTTGGCTTTGGCCGAATCGGCTTAGAGACTTTATATCAAATCACTTCCATTGAGCCTGTTTTAAAGATCTACTTAACACCATGATTCAAAAGACTTCTAAGCCACGATAGCCACAGACACTGCTTGGAAGCCGATCGTTGATAAGGGTCTGTGGGTCCTGTAGGCCTCTGTGGACCCTTTTTCTGTATAGGCAGTCTTTATATCAAGCAGCTTTTTGTAGCTCCTGCGCTCAAAACCCCACTTCTAATCTACTACGCCTGATATAGCCACACTCTGAGAAACGAAATTTTTTCCAGAAAATTTAGCATGGGAGCAGTTCCAGCTCAACTCAACCAATTCTGAAGAATGTTCCCACTCGACCATCTCCGAATAGGCTGAAATTTTAACCAAATGTTGCAGGATGTATTGGATGGAAAAGCCCAAAATCTTTGTGTAATATTTGAATTACTTTCCAAGATATCGTGGATTTCATGACCCCACACCCCAAAGGCATTTCGCGAAACTTATAAAGATCTCCACTTTTTGAGAATTTATTTCTCCAGAACTGTTTGACCAAATTAGATGATTTTATTTTCACAAATACAGTTTCTTGCATAGATTACAAATATGTAATAATTATTATGGTGTGCCCTATAATTTCAGCTATATTAAATGTCAAAGGTGCCTTAATATTCATTTTATATTTAAATTTTGCTATATTCAGCGATCAGTATCTCCGTATATATGTAGGCTACCAGGCACAATGCTTTCAATTTTTGTATGTATACTGTCTATGTGGCTGTCAATTACTTAGCAAAGTTTGATTTGATTATTTATTCACATCTTTTGGATATAGGCTGTCAAAGTTGACCAAATCTCACAAGGGGGTCTACGAGAAAAAATATTCCCAAAAAGGGTCATAAAAATATAATTTTTTAATGCATTTTCTGACAGAGCATAGATCAATTGATAAGTGTTCCAAAGATCCCAATGGGTTTTTTAAAGCAGTCTAGTGTGTCAAAAATGGTCGTTTTTATGCATCGTGAGTTTCAATCATGTGTAGTATTTGACAGTCTCGTTACTCAAAATATAGGCTATTAGGCCTAATAACAAAACTCTGAAATCAATGTGATCACGTATACTTTATTAATATAGGCCTATATGAAACATGACTAAGTAATTCTTATTAAAGCTACAGTTAACATAAGCATTTCTTTATCATAATTAAAGTGAATTTATGAACAAAATTTATAATGTTCCTTGGTGATCTATACATGACGTATTACATGTAACAACATAAATGAGTCATTTTCCGGTAATATATGTCACATTCACTAATTGAAGAAGCAAAAAATTTTGGGGGGCAAATTACATTGATTTTTTTTAAAGCAAATCTTGAATATTTCTATTTCACTAATATATATTTGGTTTTGCACTAATATGTAAAATTATGAAGTTTTTAGCGGAAAGAAAATAGCCCTACGAAAAACGGAGTGGAATGTTTGTCCACTCCGTTACTCCGTTACTAAAACATATGAGCTATTTATATATAGTAGACAGCTTCCTACTGCGTAGTTTGACATGCCAATATGTTCTTAGTATTAATGTTTATAAAATAAATATAAAAGAAATTACAGTGCAAATGATTATTTAATTCCATCACATTTTAAATTTTGTTAAGAAGTTCCACTCCGTTACTGAAAGAAAAATAGGGAATCTAATCAACGTAAAGTTGACTGTATTTTTTTGGCCAAATAACAAAATAAAAATCACTTCAGCTAATCATTACCAGTGATCAAATGAACAAAAAAACATTAAAATATTTATGATGTTGTCTTAAAAATCTGCTCATAACATCAAAATTACATAAAAAATTACCATAAAAAGTTCCGCTCCGTTACCATTTGTCGTGAATTGAGCACAGAATGTGAAAAGTGAACTTAAAAAAAAACAGTCTGCCGAAGCAAAAATTTATTTAAAATGTCATATATTGTTATATAAGTTGTATTAGAAATGATAATTTAAGTAGACGACTTATCCTGACAGTGGAATATATTTTAGTACCTCAAGGGTCACATTTATGGTAACTGAGTGGACAGTTAACGGAGTGGACAAATTGTGTATCAGCACGGTAAATGTCATATTATCTCTCATGCGTCCACATTAATCGTCGGTACACTCATTATATAGCTTATAAACGTTATATTAAAAATATTATTTAAATTATATTTATTCATAATCATTGCAAAAATGCAGTAACGGAGTGGATGTATTATGAAAAAACACATGAGGTACGTAATAAATGAAAATTTGTAAGAAATTTGTCTTAGCATTCAGATCCTGTATTAAGACATACTTACTTACATAGATCTTCACAGAAGAGATGTGTTAAGTTGCGGGACCAAAGAACTGGAAGGGTTGTGAGATACGAGATAATTTTTACATTTTAACGGAGCGGACATAATTTTCCGGGGACAAGTTAAAATATATTTTTAAAAATTATACTGAAGTTGTAAGTTTCTAAGTTGTATTTAGAAATATGCAATTATGTTTATTATAAAAGAAACAGTCACATTTTTTGGTTTAATGCAAATTATTTTGAAATTGTAGACGAAAGCAATATGTACTATAGCCTAGGGACGGTAACGGAGTGGAACATTTTAAATCCAAAATAAATTGTAATAAATTATTTTATTGCTCTGAATTACTTTCAAAGGTCTTAAATTGTTGACTGATCAATAACGTTTTAATCTAATCACTTAGCATGATCAGACTAGGCATTGTTTTCTTAGAAATGACCGGGGACAGCTGAATTGTCAATTTATGCATTTACCGGAAAATGACTCAAATAGGGTTGCCAACTTTTGATTATGAAATTTCTGGACAAGGCGCGAGACCCTTTGATATCCAACCACACCACGATTTGTGGCGATTAGGGTCTGGCAAAATACAAGAGGATAAAGAACAATCCAAAGAATGTTATTCAATCCACTACTATTTATACAGGGTTCAAGACGTTCTCATGTGAAGTATAATCCGACTCATTTTCTTTTAAAGCTATACTTCTGTTCACTTTGGCCTGTTTTGAGCAAACATTTCTGTCCCCAAGCGTAACGTAAGAAATCACCACAAGATGATCGAAATTGACTTTCACGTTCAGCTTTCACCAGTTCAGGCTTCATCCTGTTGCGTTCATCGGTCCACAGATTTTTCATCAATGAGAAAATACGTTCAACTTGGGCATTACTGATCGGAATTGCTAAGACGCATCCAACCAGTTTTTTTTATTTGGAGCATCACAGTTTTTAAAAAATTCTATCCAACGTTCATCGATTTTTGTCTTTGTGTATTCAGTTTTGGAAGAACTTGTCTTAAGATACAATACTCCTTGTATTTAAGTCATCTCCCAAAACTGTAATTCCACATGTGCGAATTAGTTCTAAGAAACTTTCGAATAAAAATACTTCATCAAGACTAAGTAGGCCTATAGTTTGATTTTTTGTAGAACATTATTTTCAAAATTGAACCACTGATTCAAGTAGCTATTCAAGTAGCTAATGCTCGTGTGTAAACATTGAGTGCTTCTTTCTTGAAGCATTAATTGAATCTGATTAGGAGTAAGATGTTCGAAATTGTTGTTGACGGAAAACCCCAAAACTGATCACTTATTCTGGTTGTGAGCTCATATCTAACTCCATCAATAATGTCATACAACTGAGTAGGCAGATTCCAGTTTTCCGATTGCTGTCTTGAAAATCTTCATAATGCTGAGCACGAAATGCATGTAGCACTCTGGCAGAGACAGCTAGTACACCATCGTCAAGTAATTAACCATCTGCTTGATCTTTTACAAATTTCCAAATGAGTTTGTTTGTCTCTTCTTCTCCTTCGGCTATGCAATAAGTTTTAACTGCTTTCCAACATTGGACTAGTCTAGCGATAGCTGGTTTAAGTGATAACCATCGTATTGGTACGTGACGTAACAAAACACTGAACAACAAATTCATAGCATTTTTCCAATTCTTCTAAGCGTTTGGCTGACGACGAAAATTCGCTGTAAACTTTAATTACAAGTGACTCCACGTCATACGGTTATTGCTTACATGCTTGGAACATGCTTACATGCTTCAGACACTTTTTAAACGGTTTCATGCCCAGAAATAATTGCTTACATTGCAGTCAGTGTAGGCTACAGAAACCAGAGGAGGGTCGTTCTGGTCGTTTGCGACCCTCCTCTGGTTTCTGTACATGTTTAGCAGCATTGTGCAATACATGGCAATTGCAATTGGCTTTCATGAGGTGAGGCTGCATTGCTTTTAATCTAACGAACACCAAGTGATGTTTTCCGTAATTTACGGATGCATTATCTGCACCGTAACTAACCAGATCTTTTGTTTCAAGTCCGTTCTCGTCAAGAACTTGCAACAGTTTTCTTGATATACCATCTGATGTTTCGTCAAAATTATTTTTTCTGGACGCTGCATTGTCCAGAACGACCCTCCTCTGGTTTCTGTACACTGACTGCAATTTCTGGACGATCCAGAAAAAATCTGGACGGTTGGCAACCCTAAACATAAATGAGTCATTTTCCGTTAATATGTCACATTCACTAATTGAAGAAGCCAAAAACTTTTTTGGCAAATTACATTGATTTTTGTTTGGAGCAAATCTTTAATATTTCTATTTCACTAATATATATTTGGTTTTGCACTAATGTGTAAAATTATGAAGTTATTAGCAGAAAGAAAATAGCCCTACGAAAATGTTTGTCCACTCCGTTACTCCGTTACCAAAACACATAAGGTATTTATATATAGTAGACAGCTTCCTACTGCGTAGTTTGACATGCCAATATGTTTTTAGTATTAATGTTTATAAAATAAATATAAAAGAAATTACAATACAAATGATTATTTAATTCCATCACATTTTAAATTTTGCTAAGAAATTCCACTCCGTTACCGAAAGAAAAATAGGGAATCTAATCAACGTAAAGTTGACTGTATTTTTTTGGCCAAATAACAAAATAAAAATCACTTCAGCCAATCATTACCAGTGATCAAATGAAAAAAAACATTAAAATATTTATGATGTTGTCTTAAAAATCTGCTCATAACATCAAAATTACATTAAAAAATTACCATAAAAAGTTCCGCTCCGTTACCATTTGTCGAGAATTGAGCACAGAATGTGAAAAGTGAATTTAAAAAAAACAGTCTGCCGAAGCAAAAATTTATTTAAAATGTCATATATTGTTATATAAGTTGTATTATAAATGATAATTTAAGTAGACGACTTATCCTGACAGTGGAATAAATTTTAGTACCTCAAGTGTCACATTTATGGTAACTGAGTGGACAGTTAAGGGGCCATCCACATATTACGTACGCAGAGGGGGTCGTGGGGTCGGATTTTGGCGATTTTGCGTACGGGTGCTGTCGCGGTCGACTCCTTCGATCGCAACGACGAACCAACGAAGGAACTATTAAAAGATCTTTATTTAAAAATAAAGTCGATTAAGTGTAGAGTAAGTCAACTCGTCTATCAAATATCACAATCGTAGACAGCACACAGGTTGGCTGGTCTCGATTGAACGTTATACGATCAATGTTTCAACGTTTACAAATCTTCGTCAAAAGGCCCTTAATGTACATCAGGTCTATCTTATATAGAGTTCTCCCGGATTCCAGAACGTTCTGTGACGTCACTGTACTTTTCCCTGGAAAGTCCTACTGAACACGTATATCCTTGTTGCATGCAACGAATTAATGTTGACAGCTTGCTGCAGAATTTTCCGTGCGTTGTAAACAAGCTTGTTGACGCGTCGGTTTTCTTCCCTTGATGCATGCACCCGCGTAGACCACGACATTCCCTCCGCCCTCAGATGATGACACGTCTTCAGCACCATCCCGAACGGGTCATCACAATCAAGCCGGGCCTCCAGACTCCATCTCGACACAGCATATACAAACAAAACAAAACACATCAGTTAGTCAATTTATCTATACAATTTGCGGGCTCGATCCTTGTGTGTCGGGCCATTTCCCCCCTTCACCATCCGAGTCACAACCGAGAGAGGAAATCAGCCACCGTGTTCTGACGTCCAGGACGATATCGAAAGTCCACGTTAAACTCTTGCAATGCTAACGCCCAACGAGTCAGTTTCGCACTCTTAGGGCTTGCATCTGTGAGATAAGACAAAGGATTATGATCTGAATAAATGATTATCTTTGATAAGAATATCCATGACTTGAATCGTTTAAGTGCCCAAATTACTGCGAAAGCCTCTCTCTCAATTGTAGACCAATGCATCTGTGTATCTGTAAGTTTAAGGCTAGCAAAAGCAATTGGTTTTTCTTGACCTTCTTCGGTCCACTGAAACAAGCAACACCCGACCGCGGTGGCACTTGCGTCAACACTTAAACCAAATTCCTTAGTGAAATCAATGGTATGCAACTGTGTAGCTTTACTGAGATCATCCTTTAACTTATCTAGTGCTTCTTGATGCTTTTGCTCCCAAGGCACCTTCGTAGGTATGTTATCTCGTGTCAAATCAGTTATTACCCGTGCTTTTTCAGCTAAAGCAGGTATAAAATTTCGAAAGTAACTGAAAAAACCCATAACCTTTCTAACTTCTTTCTTTGTTGTTGGAGGATGGATATCATTGATCGTAGCGATCTTACCTGGATCAGGTTCAATACAACCTGACCCTACTATATGGCCAACAAACTTTATTTTGTTTTGTGCAAAATTACATTTTCTTAAATTCAAAGTGAGTCCTGCTTCCTCAATAGTTTGCAAGAATTTCTCTAGATGTTCTAAATGGTCATTCCAATTCATTGAAACCACTGCCATATCATCGACGAATGGTTCGGTAAAACTTCGCACTGGATGTAAAACTTGGGTCATAGCACGAATAAAGGTATTGCTAGCGGACTTGAGTCCAAACGGCATTCTTGTGAACTCAAAAAGTCCTGCATCACATACGAATGCCGTAAGCCATCGATGTTCTTTCCGAACTGGAATTTGCCAATACCCCGATTTCGCGTCGAAAACACTAATAAACTTTGCCCGTCCCACCTTTTGTAAGATGTCAGCAATGTCTGGGGTCGGGTAACAATCACCTAGAGAATATTTGTTAACATGGCGATAATCAATTGCCAATCGAACGCCATTTTGACCTTTGGGTCCCTTTAAAACGCAAACTACCGGACTGGCCATTTCACTTTTCGATGGTCGAATGATGTCTAATGCCAACATTTCTTCTATCTGGCGTTGTACTTCAGGTTTAAGTAGCTCAGGTACTTTATATGCCCTTAAACGCTTAGGAGTGAAATCATGAGTTATCTTAATTTCATGTTCTAATACTGGACAATACCCAGGTTTATCCACAAATACTGCCGTGTGCCGATCCAAAATTTCAAAAAGTTGCTTCTGTTCCTCTTGCGAAAGATGCGCTATAATCAGAGGATCAATTCGCTTACTCGGGCTTATTTGTTCACGTTCTTCCTGATCTACAACCTCTACTATACCAAATTCTTCATCTTGATCAACAATTACTGAACAGCTATTGATCATCGCTTGTTCGAGTCGTTCATGGTATCGCTTGATCTTATTTGCGTGTAAATGTCTTTGTTTTCCCTCTATTTCTACTATATAAGAATATGGGGATTTAACCTTGACTACGGTAGCAGGTCCTTGCCATCGACTATAAAATTTAGAACTACCAAAATCTGGTGCTAATACTGCTACTTTATCTCCAACTTCGTATTTTCTGTCAGTACTACGCAAGTTATAATAATCTGCATACCGCTTTGTTTCTATATCACTATAGTAATCTGCATAAACTTTCGCGAATTCGAGGTTTTCCTTCAGTGATTGGAGATACTCTTCGGGTGATTTACCTAAGTTAAGAGGTACTTTTCGTTCGCCAGCCCACGATTCCTTCAACACACTAAGTGGACCCCGAGGAAGAGTTCCATAAACCATAGTGAATGGCGAAATATGAGTCGTGCCTGAAGGTTTTTCTCTAAGGCTCCACAGAACAAACGGTAACAATTGGTGCCATCCACGAGGATCAGATTGAGCAAGCTTAAAGATCATGGTTTTCAAGCTTTGGTTGCATCTTTCAACCAATCCAGCTGCCTCAGGATGTCCAGGGGTATTAAATCTGGGACTACAACCCATTCGCCGCAAGAATTCTTTCGTCAAACGACTGGTAAAGTTGGTACCACAATCAGAACTGATGATCCTTGGAATAGAAAAAGTTGTAAAAACTTGCAACAGAGCTTCACAAACTCCCTTTGCATTCAGCGATCTAAGAGGATACGCCATCGGCCAACGAGAAAATTTGTCCACCAGAACCAGAGCATAATTGTACTGGGGTTTCGATTTGTTGGATTCTCCAGTCACTACCATAGGGCCAATACAATCCATATTTAGATGGTTAAAACAGAGTTCATCCGCCCTCGGAATAGGAGTGATCGGGACTCGATCTGCCACTTTAACTGGAGTTCTTAGTTGACAAATTTGACAAGACGCACAATATTCGCGAATCCTCTCATCCATTCTTGGAAACCAAAAGTTTAATTTGATCCTGGCTCTCGTTGCCTTAAAAGCCATGTGTCCAGCACATGGGGCATCGTGTGCTACTCGCAAGACAACCTCGATTCTATCTTCCGGTAAACATAATTGATTAACCTTATGTCCCATAATTTCCCCTTTGTGGTACAGGAGGTTATTATCTATAAAGAAATTATTTTTATTCTGTCTCGCTTGTTGCCAGCAAGATATAAGATTGTGACAATTCTGTTGCTCACGCAATAAAGTATCATTATTCGCTACTCCCTCATCAGACTTGAACTCTGTTGACTCAACATCAAGAAAATTATCTGAATCATCAACTAGTTGCTCCTGAGAATATTCATTCACTTCTGACGGCAAGGATTCGTTGCTGTTAACTTCTAAGTTATCTTCTTCTGCCCCTTTATTTATTTGTACACATCGATCTACGCCAGCTACCATCACTACATATTGCGAACTATCCCTTAATAGGTCCACAACATGGGGTGTCAAAATAACCCGTTCATTTAGTTCAGGGACTACAGCGAACATGACGCACAAAGATGGCGCAATGTTCGTCGTTCCTTCCATTGAATTAGCTAATTTCATTTGTAGGTATACTACATCTGCCTTACATCCTTCTCCCTGAAAACCAATTATATTAATCCGTTTAATCACGGGTAAGTTTAGTGACTCAATTAATTTCTTATCAATACAACAAATTTCTGCTCCTGAATCAGATAATGCTGGCTGAGAAGGGAGATCTTCAATCTGTACATTGATATACGACCTCTCGTGTAATCCATCAATACTATTCTCGTATACCCTTACAGCAGTTTCCAACCCTATTGGTTTAGAATTATCCAATAAATTCCCTTGCTTTACCTGTTCAGGTATCTCATGCAACACGTTGACCTTCTCAACAAATAAGTCGGTCACTTCTTCAGTTGGGTTCCCAGATATACAAGTACTCACCTTTTTAGAACTTGGTTTGGTCTGGCACTCCCTTGCCCTATGACCCTTCTGATGACATAGGAAACAGAGACCCTTTACCTTGGCCTCCTCCTGAGACACCCTCGCACCTATCTTGGCTTCACCCCTTATTTCCGGTTTGGGAGACTTGGGTTGAGCTGTCTGGTTATTGACTTGAACATGTGGTTGACCTCTCATCCAATTGTTATACTTCGGTGTCGGATGACTACGGCATACTAAGTCATTCCCACCATCATGCGACGCTACATAAATGTCAGCCGCATTAGCTATGTCTTCACAGCTCAACCACTCCTCTTTTTCTTGGGCCAAGATATAATCTAAACAAGCCTTCGACAAGGACTCCTTAATCCGATCCGCAACCAATAAACTTACAAGTTTATCAAACTCATCAGTTATCTTTCTACTTTTCAAATAATACATAAGAGCCACACGCAATTTGGATGAATACATCGTAAATGATTCGTCCGATGCTTTGTGCAACGACCAAAATCGGGCTCTAAGATTTGAAGGGCTTATCTTTGTGGCGGTCAAGGCCACAGTGCGTAAGTGGGAAGATTTATTTTATGCGAATAGCATCGTTTTCTTTCAGTTTACATGCGAAGGGAACAGCATCGTTTCTCTTAATTTTTCATGCGAAGACCCAGCATCGATCATTTAATTTTTATTTAATTTCAATAGGCGACAGTCCGGCAACGACCGTGATAGGGAAGCCCGATCGACGGTGTAAAGCCAGCGCATAGCGAGCAGACGCGTTAATTTGGGATGCATAGAGCCTGCCTCACGGTGTGCTGCTTTATACGTGAAGAGTTGGTTCGACTCTTCATACATAGCAATACTGTTCAACAGCGTTGTTGGTTAGCGATTCAGTTACCGATTCAAATATACTGCACTCAGTGTGGTAGGCGAGTGATTTTGGTTACGACAGAGTCAGAGTTCGAGTTTCCGGTTAGTACAAATATATTTACGGACGAAAGGGGCGTTCGAATAATATAATCAGGCGATCCCGAGTACAGCTAAAGAAGTTCACTGTTGGGAGACGGGCCGACAGCGCCGATCCGGTGGGTTGGATCCCTCCGTTGATCGCGAAGCGGTCTAGATCCCGATCGTGGGAAATCTACGGCTGAGTAATACTCGGGGAAGGATACCGTTGATACACAGGAAAACCAATTCAGTGTGAGATCGAAAACCAGGGTGAATTTGGCGACGGGCAGGAAAGTCCCTCCTGGGTTTTGAAGAACTCCGCGATCGGAGCTTGTCCGGTAAACCATGGGAGTAGAGGTGACCTTCTTAAGGTAGCCATTTTCTGGAATTCTGAAATCCTTGAAACCAAGAGTAAATTTGGCGTCGGGCAAGGAAATCCCTCTTGGAGTTCGAAGAACTCCAAGATCCGACAGTGTTTGGTTTTACCCACTGAGAAGAGTTTTACGCGAATTCGGCGTACTCGACACAAGGGAAGTTCTACGCGCTTTCGGCGTACTCGGCCGGGAGGATTTTACGCGGCTTCGGCGTCATCGACTGGGAGAGTTTTACGCGACTTCGGCACTCGGTGAAGTGACCGTCGGGATACCTGAAAAAACCAGTTTAGTACAAAAACGATAATAAGGGTAAATTTGGCGACAGGCAGGATCGGAGCTTGTCCGGTTACCTGTGGGAGTAAGCGTGACCCTCGTTAGGGAACCAAAATTCGGAAATTCTTGGGAACAAAATTCAGGACATTCTGGTAACCTTACGGGGTCGGCGTTACATTTGGATTGTGACACTTGGATGGCTGACACGCCGGTGGAGCGTTGGAGGGGCTCCATCGCCCGGTAACTAAAAATAGTTACTGGGAAAGACCACTGTTACCGAAAGACCGCAGTACGGGAAAAGACCGCCCGACAACTGATTACAGTGCGGTAAGACCAGGAAAAACGATAGAGTCAGGAAAATCTTGTATTCAAACCAATCGTTATTCAGAGCAAATAACTTGGTGATCGAAACACGTAGTTCCGAGAACTGACCGAAGTGCGAAGTAGGGCCCACCTCGTGCGCCGGTCGGAACACAGTTCTGCGTGCGGTTAGGGAGGTTTTAGACCTAGAACCTGTCCTATCAGAAGAGAGTGTCGTGAGACCAGTACACCGCGTTAATATTACACGTGCATATATTATCGCAAGATGTTCGCGTGTTTGAGACGGCACGACGTGACGACTCGTCAGATGTACACCTTGTCCTCTCGGACAGGAGAACGTTCAGAGTTTTCCCCTATTGACGATAACTCGAGAGTCATGAGATGCAGAATGGTACGTGAGGGTTCGGTTAAGGTGGAGAAAAAGAGGAAGTCTTTGACTAAGAGATCTCACAGGAAGCTGAGGACTCCTGCCGGCAAGAGAGCGAACCCTGTTCTAAAGGACGGCCATCCTGAGGACGAGGACGTTGCCCACCCGGCGACCGCGGCAGTGGCAGAGTCCGAAAGTGAGATGGAGCTTGACAGCGACACTGTTCGCAAACAAGCGATACCCTCGGGACCTCCTCTTGGAGAAATGGGCACTGAGAGCGGAGACAGGGAACCGCTCGTCTACAGCAGAAGTAGACAGGATAGTGACCCGGGCGACTCCAGAAGGTCAGTTGGCTGGAGCCGAACCCAGCCCGACGACGAAGCAGCGTCTCGGGTAAGACCGACACAAATTGGTACCACGTCTGATGAAGGGTTAGTTGATCTCGAGCGACGAACGTCACAAACTGGTACCAGAAGTGGGGTTCTAACGTTTTCTTGTCACAGAACCAGGCAAGGTCAGGAAGATACCGAGGACGAGTCGGATGAAGTGCCCCATAGTGAGCACGGAGGCGCGCGTCCAAAGTTACGTAAACGGAAAAGCAAGCGAAGGTTGCTTGATGAAACGGGTGCACCTGACGAAACCAGTGCATTTGAAACGGAAGCTGGAACCCGCAGTGGACGTGAAAGAGGTTTCCATGAGGATAACGGATGGTTGATAACCGTTCCAAAGACTACTGAGGTAGTACAGAACGATGTGAATAACGAGACATTCACACACTGGCGAGAGACCGTTGGTGAGAGTAGGTTTGACAGGTCCAAACCACTCGTCGACAATAGATCGGAGAACCTTGTGCAGGTTCAAGTACCTAGTATTGTACGGGGCAAGCAACCTGTACAGTCGAGACAGGCTTGTGATAGGCCAAGAGACATTGAGACAGGCCTGAAACCGCGGGGTGACGCCGTAGTGCAGAAAACGAGTGGTGACATCGTGGCGCATCAGCGAAACGAAGGCAATCGAGTACCGTTTACCAACATGGAAGAAGGTCGCCCAAGACCTGTGACAGATGAGGTAGATTGGCAAGCGGAGATGTCTTACCTGCGACAGAGTGTGGCAATGATGAGTTCGAAACTTGAAGAACTGTCTGTTCCTGCTGCTCAGCATGCGAAGTCTTACCGACGCGAGACATCGGGGAAACCTACGGGCCCAGGTTACCAGATGGATCGCCGAGGGAAGCTGCAGATCGAAGAGCCAGCACGGAGCCGAGGTAACACAGAGACACGTGAGGAAGTTTCGCTTTCGGAAACTTCGGAAAAGTTACGTAGCCGCTATCTTCCCGAGGACAGCGGGAGAGAGTCACACGGTAAAACGGCAAGGCAATCGAGTCGACAACGTCTGTTGACAAGAGGAAGAGTTGAGGCGAAATTACGTTCGTCAGTGAGTTCTTCGGATTCAGACACCGATAGTGTTGGTCCAGAAGAGGCCATGAGAACCGGAGTCTTTGACAGGAAAAACCTCCGCCAACGAGGAAGACACGAGAGTTATGAGAAAACTGAAAGGGAGACGTATGGTAAGGAACGTCTACCAGAGTACGAGAGACGCGGTTTAAAACAGGCACTTGATAGAGAAACCGAGAGAGAATCGAACATGGGAAGAGACAGAGATCATTTGGCCTGGGATGAGACCCACGAGCGGTACTCTAAAGGGCACAAACCAGATTCGAGAAGTCGTAATTGTCTTAGGTACGACGAATCTGACAGACCGCCAGAGTCAGGAAAAAGAGATATTCGCGAAGAAGACAGAAGAGTTACGTTCGTCAACGGAAACTCTCAGAGCTCTCGCAATAAATATAAACGATCGGAGTCCAAAGACTACGCAGGTGGTGAGCCTCGTAGAAAAGGTCAGAGACAGGCTGAGTACATCTCTGATGAAGACAGTGCAACGTCAGGCGACCGAGAGATGAATACGATGTATTCTAAGTGGCGTACAGGGAAGACGTTGGGTACTCTGACGGGACAGAGTCGGCACCGGTCAGTGGTGAGGACAGACGAGGAAAACGGTTCCAGGAGTAACGATGAGGACAACCGGAGAGGAAATCCCAAAAAGAGTGTCGGAAGATCACTTGTTACGCGGACAAGAGGCGACGACCGATCGGATCGCGGTATACGAATCAAGCTAGAGAAGTACGACGGCAAGTCAGCGATCGCAGCCTTTCTAGCAAAGTTCGAAGTTTGTGCACGGTGCAACCGGTGGAGTGATCAGGAAAAAGCAGACCAGTTAATGTGTGCCCTAACGGGTCCCGCTTCGCAGCTGTTGTGGGACATGGGTGCACAGAGGGACGTGTCATGGCGAGAACTTGTTGAGCGGCTTAAGGCCCGGTACGGGTCTGATGACCAAACTAGCCTATATCGGATGAAACTTCGCACTTACCGGCAGGCTCACGGAGAAACGCTGAGTAGTGTAGTGCAGGAAGTACGAAGGCTAATGGCTTTGGCATACCCAGGACCAACAAGTGATATCGTCGAGACGGTCGCTTGTGACGCTTTCATTGATGCACTGGCAAACCAGGATTTGGGGCAGAAGGTGCGCGAGCGAGAACCAGTTAACCTCGAAGCGGCGTATAAACATGCGGTGAGGTTGGATGCCTATGGTCGATCTTCGACACAAGGTGGTGATTTAGACCGGAGACACGCGAGAGTTAAAGTTACCATGGAAGACCGAAAAGACTCGAGCACTGAGGGGCAACAGTCTCGTCGTCTAGAAGATCTCGAGCGAAAGATTAAAAATCTTTCAAGAGAACTTGATCGAGTGACAATAAATCAGAATTTGGGCATCGTCCCGAGAAAACCTCATGAAAGGGAGAACAGTTCTGATCTAGCTGTGGGAGATCAGAGGACAACCGAACCAAATGTGGGATGGCGACGGATTTATCCGCCCACACGGTTGCGTGACCCGGATATCGAATGCTACTTGTGCAAACGAAAAGGACACATGAAGCGAAATTGTCCTCAGAGAAACGCTGAGACGAATGGTGCAACCGGTACCAGTGAACCTACAAAGGCTGAACCGATACAAGAGGAAACCCAAAACCGACTGGTCAAAGGCAGTAGGGTGGCCTACGTGGTTGCGAGACTGGCAGGAAAACGTATACACTGTCTACTTGATTCTGGAAGTGAAATGTCACTTGTGCCACGACGTTTCGTGCTAGACGCTGTGCTAGAACCGTCAGAACAGCGACTCCTAGCCGCTAATGGAAGTCAGATTAAGGTGGATGGTGAAACTAACCTTAAGATTCGGATCGGAAAGCAGGTGTACCCTGTACCCTGTCTAGTTACAGACCAAGTGACAGAAGTGATCTTGGGGTTATCTTGGCTGGAAGCCAATCAGGCAAGATGGGACTTCGCAAGTCGATGCGTTTTCCTTGGGAGCGAGAAGATCCCCCTGAAAGAGGTCGTTACCGAGTCCATGTGCCGGAGGGTTATTGTGCAAGAGGACATAATAGTTCCTCCAAGGAGCGAAGTTGACGTTCCAGCTTGGGTAGTATACCCGCATTTCCAAAAGGATAACGAAGATTGGACGACCATTCCAATGGAATTATCAAAAGATTTGATAATCGGACGTACGTTGGTGACAGGAAGAGACACGGAAGTGTGGATCAGGATGTTGAATGTTGGAGACAGAGATTCGCTAGTCAAGAAACGGACTGAATGTCCGCTGGAGCGAGTGAACGTAGTCGATGTGACAGTTAATCGAGCCAGAACGGAGTCGTATGATGAGCCTTACCGAAGCGAAAATCCGGAGAAGCCTATGGGCCCAGGTTATCCGGAGGAACGCCGAGGAAAGCAGCAAAGTACGATTGACCGGTTTGGATCGAAGATTAGTACAACGGCCAGTGTGGCGGAGCAGACGCTCAACCCACTTGCCGAAACGACCCTAAAACGACTATGGGAAGAAGTGCCAGCAGACATTTCGGAAGAAGAGCGAATCAGGTTACGAAAACTTGTGCTAACGTACAGCGCAACGTTTTCCCTTAACGAAAGTGATAACGGATTCACTTCGGTGATCCAACACGAGATCGATACGGGACAGGAGAAACCAGTTCGGCAACCTTTGAGACGTCAACCGCTTTCCATGTTACCGGAAGTTGATCGTCAGGTAGAAGACATGTTGAGACAAGGAATCATTGAACCTTCGATATCGGAATGGGCATCCAATGTCGTAATGGTTAAGAAAAAGGATGGCAGTATGCGTTTCTGTATCGATTACAGGCAACTGAACCTGAAGACACGGAAAGATGCTCATCCGTTACCCCTTATCCGCGAGAGTTTAGATACCCTGGGTGGCGCCAGATGGTACAGTACGTTCGATTTGAGAGCAGGTTATCATCAGATGGCCTTGCACCCAAGAGACAAACACAAGACCGGGTTCGTTACGAGAAGGGGCAGCTTCCAATTCAAAGTGTTACCTTTCGGATTGTGCAATAGTCCGGCCTCGTTTTGTCGACTAATGAACTTAGTCTTGACAGGGCTAAACTATGACATCTGTCTGGTTTACTTGGATGACATAATTGTGTTCTCGAGGGACGTAGAGACGCACATGCAACGTCTAGAGATGATTTTCAGGAGATTACAAGAGTATAATCTCAAGCTGAAACCATCCAAATGTTACCTGTTACAACAGAGAGTATTGTTTCTTGGTCACGTTTTGAGTGAAGAAGGGGTCGCGACGGATCCGAGCAAGATCAAGGCCGTAGAAGAATGGTCTGCTCCTCGGAACTTGAGGCAAGTCAGATCCTTCGTTGGTCTTTGCTCCTATTACCGACGTTTCATACATGATTTCGCGGTGGTAGCTCAACCACTTCATTTTCTGACCAGGAAAAATGTACCGTTCCATTGGACTGACGAATGTCAGGGAGCTTTCGAAGAACTTAAACGAAAGTTGGTTTCCGCACCTATACTTGGGTTACCGAACGACGAGGGCCAGTACATCCTAGATACGGATGCCTCGGCATACGCCATTGGAGCGGTGTTATCGCAAGTACAAGAAGGAGAAGAGACAGTGATTTGTTACGCGAGTCGGCTCTTGTCGACGGCGGAACGGAACTATAACGTTACCAGGCGAGAGTTGTTAGCTGTGGTGTATTTCTTGAAAGAGTTTCGTCAGTACTTACTGGGTAGTAAATTCCTACTCAGAACAGACCACTCCGCACTTCAGTGGTTACGCAGAACACCGGAACCGATTGGCCAACAGGCTCGTTGGTTAGAGATGATAGAGGAGTTTGACATGGAGATATGTCACAGACCGGGAGCAAAACACGGTAACGCAGATGCGATGTCTAGAGGTCCGGGTGAGGAACAACCTAAAGTGGTTACCATGAGAGTTACGAATGAAGACGTGATGTGGGCACGTCCGATCGGAGAAGTAACGCGCTCCGAGGTTACCAGTGAAGATACAGGCCAGGAAATCCGTTGGACAAAGGAGTTTCTTCGAAGAGAACAGCAGAGCGATTACAATATTGGTACGGTCCTTGATTGGAAGGAGTCGAAGCATCATCCAACACAGGCAGAACTATCACCTGCTAACGGAGAGGTGAAAGTGTTGGTGAGCAACTGGAATCAGCTGGAAGTCCTGCAAGGAGTGTTACACAGAGGCTGGATTCAGGGTAACACAGGAAAAGCTGAGCGATCTCAGTTAGTTGTGCCCTTATCTCTACGGCAAGAGATGCTTCAGTTAACACACGCAAGCTTTGCCGGAGGACATTTCGGGATTCGGAAGAGTTTAACTCAGTTGCAACGCCGGGCGTATTGGCCGAGTTGGAAGGACGATGTTAGACGGTTCTGCCAAAGGTGCGATCGCTGTGCTCGTTATCGAAGGGAGAAACCTCCAAGACAGGGTTACATGCAGACTCCTGTGGTCGGTGAACCAATGGAGAGATTCGGAATTGATATAACTGGTCCGCATCCTGTATCAAGTAAAGGCAACAAATACATACTGACAGCGATAGATTACTTCTCGAGATGGGCTGAAGCTCTGCCTATCAGAAACCAAGAGGCCGTTACTGTGGCAGAATCGCTTATGGTACACGTGTTCTCGAGGTTTGGTATGCCACGCCAGATCCTGACGGATCAGGGACCGTGTTTTGAGTCGAAGTTATTCAAAGAGCTGTGTAAACGCATGGAGATTGACAAAGTACGTACAACTCCATATCGACCCTCTGGTAACGGAATGATCGAAAGGTTCCACAGAACACTGAACATGTTGATCGGAAAGGTAGTGTCGGAACGACAAAAGGATTGGGATGTTCATGTACCATATGTAATGGCGGCATATCGAGGAACTGAACATGAAGCGACCCAACGGACACCTAATTTCCTGTTCCTGGGAAGAGAGAACCATACGCCATTAGACTTGATTCTAGCCCAAGTTACAGAGTTCGAGAGACCGTCTTACAGTGACATGGAAGAGTACGTGGAGAAACAGAAAGAGAAAATGGAACGATCGTATCGGCTTGTACGAGAACAGTTAAAGAGAGTAGCAGAAAGAAGAAAAAAAGCCTACGATTTGAGAGTGAGACCTAGCAAGTTCGCTCAAGGAGATTGGGTTTACTATTACTACCCTCGGCTAAGAAGTGGAAGGAAGACAAAATGGGCTCGCTATTACACCGGCCCATTCTTGGTTATTCAAGTGCTCAGTCCGTGTCTGTACCGGATTCAGAAGAGTCCGAAATCCACGCTAATGGTTGTGCACGTGGATAAATTGAAGCCGTTTTACGGTAAACCTCCGAGTACCTGGTTACCGGAGAGGGACAGAAATCTTGAGTTACCTACAGTAGACTGGTCAGTCCTGGCTCAAGATCCTAATGCAGAACATGAACCAGAGGAACCTTCAGAGAATCCAGACGAGACCGCTGATCCAGAATTGCCACCTGGACGACGGACGAGACGAAGACCTCGCTTGGATGGATGACTACGACTGTAGAAGTCCTTGTTAGTGACCTTCTGAAGCAGACGTGTATCTAGGACCAACTAGATGAACGCTTAATTGCGTTGGTTTCATGACTATTGGAGACCCATGTTTCAGTTGCCCTTTTGATGAGAGTATTTCTTTTGAGCGGTATCTGGGAGCATACAGTACCTGTGCTACCTGCAACGCTTAATTGCGTTGGTTTGACAGATTGTCAGTGAATGACTGTTTAAGTTTCCTTTTGATGATATGTTTCGGTTAAACATTGGATTAGTGGTTAGTACTGAAACGAGTAAAGATTCCAGTACTAGGACGCTTCATTGCGTTGGTTCTACAATATGATAACTTGTACTATTATTTTGCTTTCACGATTTGGAAGTGGTACCGGGTGTGACTGATCGACAATGGTTACCAGATCGGGAGACAGTGGGCGACTTTTCTCTCCTTAAGTTCTCCTGGCCCTTGGGGTCCGGTAGAGCCCAGGTTCATGATAGAGGGCCTGTTAAGGTTGGCGATTTGTCAGGTACGACAGGTTGCCAGTAGGGTGGTGGTTCGGATCGAAAGCATCATTAAAAAGGCTGTCGCTATCACGGTTCTCATCGTGTTTGGCGTACGTGCAGGGTGCCGAGAGATCGAAAGCATCATTAAAAAGGCTGTCGCTATCACGGTTCTCATCGTGTTTGGCGTACGTGCAGGGTGCCGAGATTGTCGATAGACCGCCCTATAACCAAAGGTGCATTTGGTTCCTTGCTCTCTAAGTGGATCTGGGTTGGGGATGTTCCTGTCACGTTTGATTAAGGTCCCCGATTTTGGCAGAGATGCTCCGCATCTAAGTAAGGTGGGGAGAGTGTGGCGGTCAAGGCCACAGTGCGTAAGTGGGAAGATTTATTTTATGCGAATAGCATCGTTTTCTTTCAGTTTACATGCGAAGGGAACAGCATCGTTTCTCTTAATTTTTCATGCGAAGACCCAGCATCGATCATTTAATTTTTATTTAATTTCAATAGGCGACAGTCCGGCAACGACCGTGATAGGGAAGCCCGATCGACGGTGTAAAGCCAGCGCATAGCGAGCAGACGCGTTAATTTGGGATGCATAGAGCCTGCCTCACGGTGTGCTGCTTTATACGTGAAGAGTTGGTTCGACTCTTCATACATAGCAATACTGTTCAACAGCGTTGTTGGTTAGCGATTCAGTTACCGATTCAAATATACTGCACTCAGTGTGGTAGGCGAGTGATTTTGGTTACGACAGAGTCAGAGTTCGAGTTTCCGGTTAGTACAAATATATTTACGGACGAAAGGGGCGTTCGAATAATATAATCAGGCGATCCCGAGTACAGCTAAAGAAGTTCACTGTTGGGAGACGGGCCGACAGCGCCGATCCGGTGGGTTGGATCCCTCCGTTGATCGCGAAGCGGTCTAGATCCCGATCGTGGGAAATCTACGGCTGAGTAATACTCGGGGAAGGATACCGTTGATACACAGGAAAACCAATTCAGTGTGAGATCGAAAACCAGGGTGAATTTGGCGACGGGCAGGAAAGTCCCTCCTGGGTTTTGAAGAACTCCGCGATCGGAGCTTGTCCGGTAAACCATGGGAGTAGAGGTGACCTTCTTAAGGTAGCCATTTTCTGGAATTCTGAAATCCTTGAAACCAAGAGTAAATTTGGCGTCGGGCAAGGAAATCCCTCTTGGAGTTCGAAGAACTCCAAGATCCGACAGTGTTTGGTTTTACCCACTGAGAAGAGTTTTACGCGAATTCGGCGTACTCGACACAAGGGAAGTTCTACGCGCTTTCGGCGTACTCGGCCGGGAGGATTTTACGCGGCTTCGGCGTCATCGACTGGGAGAGTTTTACGCGACTTCGGCACTCGGTGAAGTGACCGTCGGGATACCTGAAAAAACCAGTTTAGTACAAAAACGATAATAAGGGTAAATTTGGCGACAGGCAGGATCGGAGCTTGTCCGGTTACCTGTGGGAGTAAGCGTGACCCTCGTTAGGGAACCAAAATTCGGAAATTCTTGGGAACAAAATTCAGGACATTCTGGTAACCTTACGGGGTCGGCGTTACATTTGGATTGTGACACTTGGATGGCTGACACGCCGGTGGAGCGTTGGAGGGGCTCCATCGCCCGGTAACTAAAAATAGTTACTGGGAAAGACCACTGTTACCGAAAGACCGCAGTACGGGAAAAGACCGCCCGACAACTGATTACAGTGCGGTAAGACCAGGAAAAACGATAGAGTCAGGAAAATCTTGTATTCAAACCAATCGTTATTCAGAGCAAATAACTTGGTGATCGAAACACGTAGTTCCGAGAACTGACCGAAGTGCGAAGTAGGGCCCACCTCGTGCGCCGGTCGGAACACAGTTCTGCGTGCGGTTAGGGAGGTTTTAGACCTAGAACCTGTCCTATCAGAAGAGAGTGTCGTGAGACCAGTACACCGCGTTAATATTACACGTGCATATATTATCGCAAGATGTTCGCGTGTTTGAGACGGCACGACGTGACGACTCGTCAGATGTACACCTTGTCCTCTCGGACAGGAGAACGTTCAGAGTTTTCCCCTATTGACGATAACTCGAGAGTCATGAGATGCAGAATGGTACGTGAGGGTTCGGTTAAGGTGGAGAAAAAGAGGAAGTCTTTGACTAAGAGATCTCACAGGAAGCTGAGGACTCCTGCCGGCAAGAGAGCGAACCCTGTTCTAAAGGACGGCCATCCTGAGGACGAGGACGTTGCCCACCCGGCGACCGCGGCAGTGGCAGAGTCCGAAAGTGAGATGGAGCTTGACAGCGACACTGTTCGCAAACAAGCGATACCCTCGGGACCTCCTCTTGGAGAAATGGGCACTGAGAGCGGAGACAGGGAACCGCTCGTCTACAGCAGAAGTAGACAGGATAGTGACCCGGGCGACTCCAGAAGGTCAGTTGGCTGGAGCCGAACCCAGCCCGACGACGAAGCAGCGTCTCGGGTAAGACCGACACAAATTGGTACCACGTCTGATGAAGGGTTAGTTGATCTCGAGCGACGAACGTCACATCTTAAACTCCCTTAGCAAAAACTCCTTCAGGAATTTGTAATCATGGAGCTGTGCCTCAGTAAGGCGCATGGTTAATGCCTTAGCTCTTTCACTTAAAATGGCTAGCAATAATTTTGCTCTAACATCTTCATCCACCTCATACACATTAAACAAACCATCCAAGTGATCAAAGAAACCTGGAATTTCTATAGGGTCGGAAGGAAATTTCCAAAGAATATTCTTAAGGGCATCACTATAACGCTTAGTACGACTTGCTAAAGAATCTCTAACATTTCGTTCTTCCTGCTTTTCCTTCCTCTCCCTTTCTTCTTTCTCTTTCCGTTCCTTCTTTTCTCTTTCTTCTTTCTCTTTCCGTTCCTTCTTTTCTTCCTCTCTCCTCTTTTCCTCCCTTTCTTCCTTCTCCTTCCGTTCCTCCCTTTCTCTTTCTTCCTTCTCCTTCCGTTCCTCCCTTTCTCTTTCTTCCTTCTCCTTCCGTTCCTCCCTTTCTCTTTCTTCCTTCTCCCTTTGTTCTTTCTTTTCTTCCTCTCTCCTCTTTTCCTCCCTTTCTTCCTTCTCCTTCCGTTCCTCCCTTTCTCTTTCTTCCTTCTCCTTCCGTTCCTCCCTTTCTCTTTCTTCCTTCTCCTTCCGTTCCTCCCTTTCTCTTTCTTCCTTCTCCCTTTGTTCTTCATATTTACGGATTTCGAACTCCAGACGGCGCTTCTGCAGCTCGTAATCCACTCCTGTTGGAGATATTGGACTACCCTTAAATTCCTCTTCCTCTTTTCCAATCTCCATGGCCCATTCTTCCATTAATTGATTTCGATCCCATGACATAACATCATCTTCGTCCCTTCCTGCCTTCATAAGATACACCCTAAGGCGCTCAGACGACATTTTGCGAATATTCGCTTGCATCTCTGTTGTCAAAGCTTCCATTTTTACAAACAGTCAGTCAACAACAATCAACAAAAAAAAAACAGACACCACGCGGCAAACCCGCCACCCAAAAGGAAAATTCCACAACCCAAAGTGCAACTATGCAGTATCCAAAGAAGTACACTCGCCAAGTACACAAAAGCTATACAAGCTCACGCAAGTCTGGCCTCGATCACAACAATGGATCAAATTGCAAAGAAATAATCAGCAGATATTGAAAGAGAAACAATGGCTGCCTCCCACTCGGCTGCAACTCCACTCTCTTTTCTCCTTCTCAGCCACGACAACACCTAGGATCTTACCCGTATGTTGACTGCTGTCTTCTGCTGTCTCAGCCGAACGACGCACTTCGTCCGTCCGACTGTCGTATGCCGATTCACCCGTCTCCCACGGTAGAAAGGCGTCTCGATCCGCTCGCTGTCTGGAACAGACCGTCTCTTGATCCTCCGGGTTGACTCCTTCCTCCGCCGGCTCGCGTCTTCTTCACCGGATCCAACACCGATGATCCCGCTTCTGACACCAATAATGTCGCGGTCGACTCCTTCGATCGCAACGACGAACCAACGAAGGAACTATTAAAAGATCTTTATTTAAAAATAAAGTCGATTAAGTGTAGAGTAAGTCAACTCGTCTATCAAATATCACAATCGTAGACAGCACACAGGTTGGCTGGTCTCGATTGAACGTTATACGATCAATGTTTCAACGTTTACAAATCTTCGTCAAAAGGCCCTTAATGTACATCAGGTCTATCTTATATAGAGTTCTCCCGGATTCCAGAACGTTCTGTGACGTCACTGTACTTTTCCCTGGAAAGTCCTACTGAACACGTATATCCTTGTTGCATGCAACGAATTAATGTTGACAGCTTGCTGCAGAATTTTCCGTGCGTTGTAAACAAGCTTGTTGACGCGTCGGTTTTCTTCCCTTGATGCATGCACCCGCGTAGACCACGACAGGTGCGGACGGGAGGGGGAGGGGGAGGGGGGCAAAATGTTTACGTACGCAAAATAAATTTCTAATTATGACGTCCACATTAGCCTATTTATAACTCTGTATATTGTCCTATAGGAGTAGTCGTCCGATGGCATTTTATTACATTATATAAAAGCCATGTGCAGTTATTCTGTGCTGTGAACGAGATACCTATAATTTGTCTATATTGGCCCTAACTCATCCTTCAATCTGGCCTAAAGTGCAGAGAGACACTTTCTGCGGCTGGTCTTCTGGGGGGGTGTGCGTCAAGCGTACGTACGCAGGGGGGGGGGAAGAAAGTACGTTTGCGGACAGGGGGGAGGGGTCCAATGTTCCCGAATTTTTGCGTACGTAATATATGGACGGCCCCCTAGTCGGTCGGTCAACCGGTAGATCGGTGAATTTCGCCGTATTTCAGTTTACATCACATTACGTTTTACGTTAATCTCGCATTACATTACGGTTTACGAATACGATCAATGTTACGTAACAGTTTACATTCGCATTACACTACAGTTTACGTTTACATTACAGTTTACATTAGCATTACACTAAAGTTTACGTTACATTAACATTGCGTTACGCTGAACTGCAGGTACATAGCGACCGTCCATCCAATCCAGGCTCACATCGTCTGCAGTCGCCGTCACACCCTTGTCGCCATCGGCTTCATCTGGCCTCTGTCGACCCTCTGCGCCCTGCCGACGATGATCTTCAACACCCTCCGGCGCCCCGCACCCTCCGTTCCAGTAACCCTCTGTCTCATCCACTTTCCAGGCGACCACGTGACCGGAAACGCCGTCTTTAAGGCGTCCGAGTTCACCGTTTCTTTCTACTTCCGGTCGTCGTCCAGGTAAATGCATATTAAAATTGCATCAATGTATTTGTTGTATATATATAATAAATCACAAAAGATTTAAAATATTTAAAATGTAAATGCAGACGCATAAATATAACTGTGCAAAATGTAAGTGTAATTGTGAATCTAGTGTAGTTGTTAATGTAAATATAAAATAAAACTCGTCCGAATTTCTCAGCGATGCACAAGAACTGTCTTTGGGAGATCAACTTATTCATCAGCGCTTCGTAGCGCAAGCCCGCTCTTCAGCCTATCAGCTGCCAAAGGACGAATCCCAAGGTCTCAGACTCAGGGCCGTTTTATCCACTAGGCACAGAAGGCCCTGTGCCTATAGGCCTATAAAGTTTCAGAAGCCTACGAAAGTCTGAAAATCTGAAAATGAGATATCGAATGATTGATCGGGAAAATGCAAAAAAGGAAAGTTGCAAATAACGTCAAATTCAAATTTGGTGACGTTTGTACTAAAACACATTGGCGTAATTTGTGGGGGGTACGAGGGGAACCCGTACCCCCAACTTTTTGAACTGAGGGGTACCGTACCCTCCCCCACACACATTTTAAGATAGTTTTACACGAATTGCGCTCAGAGAACAGTTCTGTCTGTCTGCATTTAAGGTCGTTCTCTACTGCATCATCGGTCTTCATTGGTACTGCCGATCTACACCGGAAGTTGAGGGTCGCTGACGCAGTGGCGGCGCGTGGATTTTTCAAAGGTGGTGCGAAGCATCAGTGTGCCACCCCCCCGTAAGGCGACAGGCCTGTCTAGTAGTCTAGGGAAATTTTGTCTGTGTTGTGTATGATAGTAGTTAGCAGTAGCCTAAGCCTAGTATAGAGCACAGCAGCAGATGAAGCAGATCCGCTACCAGTATCACTGCGTACTGCTCACTTAAAGTATTTTTAGCATAAGCAAATCAAATCAGAGGGGGCTTTCAGAGAGTAGTCAAAAACAGGTCCGAGTTCAGTTTCTAGAAGGCCAAATCAAATTAGAGTGGGTCCCCAGAAAGTATTTTAAAAGAGACCCGAGTCCAGTTTCCACGGGGCCAGATCAAGAGAAGAGGTAGAGCAGCTGTCAAGGCGGGTGTCGATTATTGCGAGAAGAATTTGAAGGCGGAGGATCAGATGAGTCAGGTAGTACTTGAAAAGGTGAGATTTCAGTTTTGAATGAAAAGCCAGATGGTGATAGAGGTTCACGAGGCGCAGAATGAAGGACGGGTTGTAATGATGATGGAGGAACTGAGAAGCTACGGAATTCAGGGGAGAGATCAATCCATAGGCGTGGTGCTGTGTTGATTGAGTAGTGACTGGCCGTCAAGAAAGACTGAGATAGGCGGATGATCGGGTGGAGCGCGTTGTCTGAATGGTGAAGAGATCACTGAGGTACTTGGGCCGGTAATATTGTTGAAAGTTGTAGGTTAGTGTAATATAATGAAGTGGATTGTCTCTGGGATTTTTAACCAATGCAATGATTTGAGGATGGGAGTGATATGAAGATGTTTGGGCGTTTTAGTGACAGCTCTCGCAAGTGAGATTTGGATAAGTTGCAGACGCTTCATTTGGGTGGATTTAAGGTTGAGGAAGAGGAAACTGCAGTAATCAAGCTTTGAATGAACAACGGAATATACGAATATACAGAATATACCGCACCCCTTTACACCCCCTACGCGCCGCCACTGCCCGCACTCCCACTTCACCCGGAACAAAACCATAAAACTGCCTCCACCATTGCTGGTGGAGGCAGTGCCAAATGTATCCAGTTATATTCATATTACTTACAAACCAATTCTCATGTTTGATTGTGGCGCCCCGATCAGCAATAAGGTGCAACATGCATGTACTATCTGCATTTATAATATTTTATTTAATTAAAATTAAAATTGCCATTCTGTTATTTGGAAATGTTAAGTTGTAAAACGTGGTGGGGCGCCAAATTCATAGTTCGTCCCCGGGCTCAAAATATCCTAGCTATGCCGCTGGTAGAAACTATAGGCTTAAAATGATCTAAATCAATTTAAAACTAAGAAATACATTGAAACTCGCATGAACAGTGAAGATTTACAATCCACTGAATTACGATATTAAAGTTTCATTGAAATTTCTAACAATGAATTACGTAATAACTCCAAGGGAAACACTACGAAAAACTATTCCAGGTAGTCAAAGTGCCGCCCCCTCAAGTGGCCGCCCGGTGCGACCGCACCCCCTACGCGCCGCCACTGCGCTGACGGCGGAAGTGTAAAGGACTCGGAGGCCATAAGGACGCGCAAGGGTGTAGTCAAGATGCTGATTGCCAGCGTCGTTGTCTACTTCGTCAGCTACGCTCCGGCTCAGCTGCCCCTCTTCTATAACTTCGTGGCGGCCACTCCCTTTCGAGTCAACTGGTCGTTCTTGGTGTTCCTCATGACGCTGTCGTATGCCAACTCAGCCGCTAATGCTGTCCTCTACGCCGCGTTCAGCCAGAACTTCCGTCGACGCTTCGAGAGGCTTCTCTGTCCCTGTCGACGTGGCTGGGAGGGCGGTAGAGGAGGCGGGGTTGGAGGGGGTAGGGCAAGGTCGCAAAGGTCGCTGATGACCTTGGAGACCTATCATCCGGGTACGAAGATCCGGGTTGTCATGGCGACGAGAAGAACCTCGGCGAGAAGAACTTCGGCCACGGTCGAGTCCGAGCTCTAGACAGACAAACAGACACAGCCAGACACAGACAGACGCACGGATGGACAAGCGGACGGACAGGCAGACGGATAGACGTAGTCAGACGGAAGAACGTAGACAGACAGACAGACGGACACACAGACAGAATGACAGAAAAGGACAGAGGCAGTGATATTTCAGTTTTGAAAATAATTACAGTTTCAGTTTTTATTCAGTTTTGGGTTCGTAATTTCTATTTCAGTTCAAGTTTCAGTTTTGAAATAATTTCAATTTCTATTACAGTTTCAGTTTTAAACTAATTTCCGTTTTCGTTTCAGTTTCTGGAAAATTTCAGTTTCAGTTTCTACATAGATATATTTGCGTTGACACACAACAGCGGTTCTCAAATTGTATTTTTATTGTACCACCAGGTAAAAAAATTGAATATTGGCATACCACCAGCAAAGCTAGGTCAGATCAAAAACAACAGACGAGCGCGAAGTCCCTTTGCAATTAGCGTAGAGAAAGAAGCGCGTGGTGGACGCAGAAAGAAGATGGGCAAAACTCATAGAAAATTTAAAGAAAAACAAGCGCATGGTGGACGTGAATAGCGCTCGTAATAGGTGGGTGCCCTGCGCTTGTCCTTCCAGTGGCACTTTAGAAGTTTGGAGATTACAATTAGGGGCCTACGGTTACGTAGAATAGTGGCTTCAATAGTTAATTCCTAATCAAAGAAAGACGGGAAAATTGATAAAGATGGGCATAAACTCATAGACATTTTTTATTATTATTTCTTCGCGTACCACTTTGCGACCTGGTGGTACACTAGTGGTACGCGTACCACCGTTTGAGAACCTCTGACCTAGAGAACGCTTGGAAGACGGAGGATTAGATAAATTAGGGAATGTGAAGAGGTGTCTGTCTGTACGTCTATTGTTTGTGGGCCTTTCTAATTTGCGGCCCAGGCCCAGTGACACTCCCGCCTAAGGCGTGACACACGCAAGTTTCGAACTATTATGATAAATATTTTACCTTTAGATTAGTCAAATTCTTGCCGACAAGCTACAGTCCACATGGTTTATTGTTAACGTCTGATCCAACTTTCACTAAACACGAACTCTTTCGTTTTCTCATCATAAACAAAATACTGCGCTTGCTTCCAGCCAATAGTCGCGATAAACTCATTCTCAATGGAAAATTTAGCAACCTAACTCTAACAGACAACATAGATTTCGATGCATGGACATCGAATAATAACCAGAATAAATGGTCCGCCCAAACCCCTAGAGTTACGTAGTCAGCGATTTAGCCCAAATTAAACCCAATACAAACGCAGAAATTTTTTACTTATTTTCAACAATTTCCGTTCGGAATTAATTATCGTTTCTATTTCTATTCCGTTTTGACATTTTCATTTCCGTTTCTATTCAGTTTCCGTTTTGCAAATAATTTCCGTTTCAGTTTTCAGTTTTCGTTAAACGGAAATTCATAATTTTCGTTTCAGTTTCTATTTCAGTTAACTGAAATATCACTGGACAGAGGTAGGTGCACTGACAGTAAGAGCAAGTATTGCATATTAAATTGTATTCGGGCATATATAAAGCGCTTCTAGCGAGAGAGCCATTCAGAAGCGCTCACAGTGCAAGATACCCAGAGAGAAAAAGCAAGTTTTAAGAAAGGTAAAAGAGGAAGAGACGTTAATTGAGAGAATAGAAGAACGAAGAAGCTCATTCCAAAGGGCAAATAGTTCAGACTGAACGTCAGTTAACGCGTTAACGAAATGCCTGTATTAATTGGCAATCGATTCTTACGTAAATGAGCTGGCCTGCATGACTTACAGTTGTAGCCTACTCACTATAGCTAGGCAGATGTATTCATAGTTTAAACCGTACGCAGCTCCCACTGTCTTCGGTTATTCGTTCGTCCAATCCTTTTCATTAAATCAGAAAGCCAATCCTTACGTTTGTGCTTCTGAATAACAGATGGAATTGTTGAGAAGCGTCGATCGATTGGTGCAGTCAGGTATAGAAATAGTTACGCTGTTGTAAGTTCCAGATTAGATTGGACGGACCATCGAAGACAGACTGAGGTAGACAGAGATAGAGAGCCAGACAAATACACAGCCATCTATCGATCCACATATACACACGCAGACAAACATACGTACACGAAGGCAGAGAGCCATGTAATTACAGTTATTGGCGAGTATATATCGTTCAACTTTCGACCCTTTCAAATCTCGTCAACCATCCACGAAAATCCTTCGTCATAAAAAGACCAACGTCGTAGCCGAAATCTCGGAGCGGATGTCGTAAAATGCAATGGTCCAGAATTAAATTCTTGTCGTTACCATGGTCACTGCGGGTACGAGTGTAGTGATAGATTTTTTAGAGATTTATATATACATGTAATGATAACTGGCATCGGATCTTACGCCCGTTACTTTTGCCAATTCCTACCAATGTCATTGGCTTTACATAGGTTCCGCAATGATTGTTATTCAATTCTTCACATATACATGGGGGTAATTTGTGGGGCATGGGTATCCCTTGTAGGGATACCCATCCCCCAAGTTTTGGACTGGACGGTACCGTCCCCCCACTGCGATCTCTGGGAAGGCACAATAATAAAATATTGATTGGCATTGCTAAAAAATTGCGAGGTACGGTACTCCCAGTCTAAAAAGTAAGGCACGGGTACCCCTCGTACCCCTCACAAACTACGCCTATATATGGGTAAAAGTGACCCACAAGTTAGAGAGTCTTCTGGCGGCGGGGTCTTCGATGAGTCCGTGACCTCTTTTAGTATAAATAACAACGACGTGAACGATAATGAAATAATGACTAATACTGGTGATCGGATGGAGCATCGAAAGATGTAATCAGTGAAAACTTGAAGTAGGAGAAGAATTAAAACATGCAGCCAGATATTGGTAGTCCTGTTTGGAACGCTTTAAGGTAATTTTGCGTGTAACCTAAATTATCAGTTATTTTTTACTGCTAATTATATATGTCACTTCCAATAAAAATTTCACGACAATTTGGCCAAAAACGTAACATGTGACCAGTTCCCCCCACTGTTTTCCTTAACTAAGAAAAGTGGAATAAGAACTAGCTTACCAATGAGATTGTAAGGTACACTGACGATAGAAAAAGAACAATGACGTGCCGCTGCCAATCTTCGCCATGCAGTCAACCTACTGGTAAAACTGCATGCCCAGAGACCACCACGAGGAGGTGTTGGCAAAGGTCTCCGTAGCCCCTTCATTTCAGCGCTCAGGCAGTCGAATTTCATCGCCAGTTTGGCAGTATACCCACAAAAAGCCCAATTTTAGAAATATTTTCAATTTGAGTAATTTGCTTTTACTTGGATGGGAATGCAAGACAAACACTCGCACTGATGCAAGTGAGAAACGACACAACTACTATAGGCATTAGAATACGTAGAGAGATCGGGAGAAAGCTCGGATCTGTCATAATGCAAAAGCATTTAAATCAAAGACTGAGCGACTAAGGGAACGAGAAAAGACTTGGCCTGCGTGCTAGAGTAAAATGGAATGAGAGTAAATGAAGAGCGAGAGAGCGGACAAGAGAGCGAGACGGACAGAACGAGACGGACAGAGAAATGAAGATGGAGAACGATAAACAGAGACTTAGCAATAGAGTAAGAGGAAAAGAAAGACAGAGACAAAGTAAAACGGCAAAGCAAGAAAGATGCAGAGAGAGAGAGAGAGAGAGACAGACAGACAGACAGACAGAGAGAAAGAGAGAGAGATGGATAGACTGCCAGATAGAGAGATAGACAGATAGACAGATGACAGACAGACAGTTAGATACACAGATAGACAGACATACAGAAAGATAGATAGCTAGACAGATAGATATACATGAAGACAGAAAGACAGATAGACAAACAGAAAGACATTTAGACGACAGAAAGACAGACAGATAGAAAGATTGATAAATGATAAATAGCGCGAGAATGACGGAAAACGCCGTTAGGTTGAGAAAAAGTTAAATGAGCATAACACTAGAAAGTAAGAGCGTCTGAAAACGCATGAATAAGGAAGAAACAAAGAGAGAGCATGTGTGCATGAGAGATACGTATAGAGTAGGATAGAGATCGGGGGTACGGCCTATATGAAGCAGGGATTTAGATTCTGCTTATTCGCGTAATAACTTAAGCAAAGACGACTAGGCCAGCTTACAAAATACAACATCAAAATGGAAAGTAAAACTGCCTGAGACGCTTACCATGAAGGGGCTACCCAAATGTAGTTTACCCAAAGTACTTCTTGTCAGAAGTACATTTGGCTAAACTTTGGCACTTAGTTTACCCAAATGTACTTCTTGTAAGAAGTACATTTGGGTAAACTAAGGCCGTACCCGGGTACTGAGAAAATGTGATGCATTTGGCCCATCACATTTCCGACACAATACATCAACAAGCAACAGTTATCACCTCTATAACATTCACTGCTTAATTCAAGAATGCGAATAAAGTTTAGATTAAGTTTCATTACTTGCTGGAAGATAACTGCCTGCAACTCAATAACTGTTCGCCTGGGTTCAACACCTATCTTTCTACTCCTATAGTCTCCCCATTGGGCCATTGCAATCTGAATCTAGCAGATTCATTCAACAGAATCCGCAGCTCTTGCTTGTCCTACTGACATCATTCATTCATTCTGGATATTTATATAGCACCTATTCAAGAGACCTTCTCATGTGCCCCATGGAAAACGAATGGGTAAGAGCATGTGTCCTTCTAGACTGGGCAGATTATTCTAATACGGTAGGCCATTCTCTATCACGCTACACTGAAATGGTAATAATTCGTCTGCTGAATCAGTGACACATGGAGACAATTAACACTAGCACTTATAAGAACGATCCAATACAAAACTCGGGCACAGACAGGAAAAGAGATTGGGAAACACACAGACGTGCAAGGTCAGGTGTAGACAGAAATGATAACAGAAAGGCAGCAGACACAGATAGGCACAGACATAGACAGAGATATATACAGTAGTAGCAACAGGCAAGCAAGAAGACCTCACGTAAGACACAGAAAGTGACAAAAGGTGATATGCAGCCAGACGTAGACGAAGGAACACGCAGTGTTAGAAAGAGATAGGAGGGCAGACAGAAAGCAAGACATAAAACCAGAAGAAATAAGCAGGCAGGAAGATAAAAGTAACAAGGAGACATTGATAGAAACAGAGAGGCAGACAGAGAAAGTCAGAGAAAGACATAGGCAGACAGACTAATAGAAAGACAAAGACCATAAGTCCCTCTACTTATCTCTTACTCTGCTTGTCTTTGTCTTACTACCATAGGACTGTCTGCTACTCTGTTTCTCTGCTTGCCTTTGTCTTACCATAGGTATGTCTGCTACTCTGTATCTCTGCTTGCCTTTGTCTTACCATAGGTGTGTCTGCTACTCTGTATCTCTGCTTGCCTTTGTCTTACCATAGGTATGTCTGCTACTCTGTATCTCTGCATGCCTTTGTCTTACCATAGGTATGTCTGCTACTCTGTATCTCTGCTTGCCTTTGTCTTACCATAGGTATGTCTGCTACTCTGTATCTCTGCTTGCCTTTGTCTTACCATAGGTATGTCTGCTACTCTGTATCTCTGCTTGCCTTTGTCTTACCATAGGTATGTCTGCTACTCTGTATCTCTGCTTGCCTTTGTCTTACCATAGGTGTGTCTGCTACTCTGTATCTCTGCTTGCCTTTGTCTTACCATAGGTGTGTCTGCTACTCTGTATCTCTGCTTGCCTTTGTCTTACCATAGGTATGTCTGCTACTCTGTATCTCTGCTTGCCTTTGTCTAACCATAGGTATGTCTGCTACTCTGTATCTCTGCTTGCCTTTGTCTTACCATAGGTGTGTCTGCTACTCTGTATCTCTGCTTGCCTTTGTCTTACCATAGGTATGTCTGCTACTCTGTATCTCTGCTTGCCTTTGTCTTACCATAGGTATGTCTGCTACTCTGTATCTCTGCTTGCCTTTGTCTTACCATAGGTATGTCTGCTACTCTGCATCTCTGCTCGTCTTTGTCTTACCATAGGTATGTCTGCTACTCTGTATCTCTGCTTGCCTTTGTCTTACCATAGGTATGTCTGCTATTCTGTATCTCTGCTTGTCTTTGTCTTACACTAGGTAAGACAAAGACAAGGAGAGAAACAGATAAACAGACAGACCTATAGTAAGCAAAGACAAGGAGAGAAACAGATAAGCAGACAGACCTATAGTAAGCAAAGACAAGGAGAGAAACAGATAAGCAGACAGACCTATAGTAAGCAAAGACAAGGAGAGAAACAGATAAGCAGACAGACCTATAGTAAGCAAAGACAAGAGAGAAACAGATAAGCAGACAGACCTATAGTAAACAAAGACAAGGAGAGAAACAGATAAGCAGACAGACCTATAGTAAGCAAAGACAAGGAGAGAAACAGATAAGCAGACAGACCTATAGTAAGCAAAGACAAGGAGAAAAACAGATAAGCAGACAGACCTATAGAAAGCAAAGACAAGGAGAGAAACAGATAAGCAGACAGACCTATAGTAAGCAAAGACAAGAGAGAAACAGATAAGCAGACAGACCTATAGTAAGCAAAGACAAGGAGAGAAACAGATAAGCAGACAGACCTATAGTAAGCAAAGACAAGGAGAGAAACAGATAAGCAGACAGACCTGTAGTAAGCAAAGACAAGGAGAAAAACAGATAAGCAGACAGACCTATAGTAAGCAAAGACAAGGAGAGAAACAGATAAGCAGACAGACCTATAGTAATTCTGCTGCCTCATTCTGCTGCTTCGCTGCGTCCTCTCCGATCTTCTGATCGCCTTGACCTCTTAGTTCCTGGTGTCAGGACTACTATGGCTCAGTCCAGATCCTTTGCCTGCATAGGTCCCTCACTTTGGAACCGACTTCCCCCTTCTGTCCGCACCACCATTCTCTCTAGTAGCGTTGCGTCTTCTTTTTCTCACCTTAAATCCTGCTTTTTCTCTCGGGGTCTCGCGCACTGGGAGCGCCTCTGAATGGTCTATACCGCGAGAGGCGCTTTATAAATGCCCATATACAATACAATACAATACAATACAATACAATACAATATAGTAAGCAAAGACAAGAGAGAAACAGATAAGCAGACAGACCAATAGTAAGATAAAGACAAAGGGAGAAACAGATAAGCAGACGAACCTATAGCAAGACCAAGACTGCAAGAGAAACAGACAAGCAGACACACCTAAGAGAAAGACAGCGAAAGAAACAGACAAGCAGACACACCTAAGACAAAGACATGAGAGAAACAGAGGTCGGAAAGGCAATGATGAAATGTTGAGTGGAGAACATTGTACTACCCGATCTTCAAGCCACGTCGTCCTCTTCCTCTACAGGAACAGAAAGAGGGCTACATTAGAAAATTTCTATGCAGATTTGCATAGCAACTGTCTAGATACTCTTACGGTTTGCTTCAATTAAGCAGATGCACAGCTGTCACCAGGTGTCGTTCGTTTTTCCCGCCACCAGAACTGCCATCTGTCGACTGATGACGATTCTCTTGAAGAAACCATGCGACTCCAGACGACGGTAGCGAACTTAGACATTCCTTCAACAACGAAAAACAGGTTAGCATAACGGTGATACCTTAGACGTCATCAAGTGTCACTCAGTGGCGGCGATCTTGTTTGACAGGAGGGGGGGACACTTTTGAAAGGATCTGGTCACAACAGAGTTTTGAGCTGATCTGGTCAAAAAAGAGGTGAAAAATTGCTTCGCGCTCACGCGCGATAAAATTTACTAACCTTTTTGGGGTGTTTCTTTAAAATGTGTGGGGCGAATGTATGGTGTGCCCCCCCACTGTTAAAGGTGGGGGTCTTGTTCTCCTTAACACCCCGGGATCGCCGCCCATGATTGAAATAGATTTCAGTAAGTTGAAAATGTATAGCTAAAACGGATAATTAGAAAACAGTGAAAAGTGAAAACTATAGAAAGGCTATAACTGTACAAAATAAATTGTATAAATTATGTAATATGATCGTCATGCAATATCTTAGAGAAAATAGCATTTCGAAAATTAAGTGGCCAAGGGCGGCATTTTGAGTCCTCTCCCCGGGCGGCATTCCAGCTCCGCACGTCACTGCATCATCCAGCAACTTTACAAAGGCTACATATTCCAGCACCCTTACAAAGGCGATATCATTCAGTACCATTAAAAAGGCGACATATTCCATAACCTTTATAGAGGCGACATCTCCAGCGCCACTTCACAGGCCACATTTCATCCAATGGATGCAGGCGACATCATCCAGCGGTCGGCATTTCGACCTTATTGATCTCAGCAGGGTGAGGATCATAAACAACCTACTTCATCGGAACTCCACCAGTCCACTCCCAAACTCTCTTCCATCTTCTTCAATTGCTGAGTCGTTCTGCTCTTTCTTCTCAGGAAAAGTTTCTACCCTCCGTCTCTCTCTCTCCAGTCACTTCTTTCCAAAACCACCATCGAATCACCTTCAGACGCTCCTTCCTCTACTCATGACTCTCCGCCCTCCCCTCCTTGGTCATCAATTTCTGCCTTCCAACCAGCATCAGAGGCTGAAGTCTCCCATATGTTACAATCTCTTCCAAACAAGCAGTGCGAACTCGATCCTATACCTACCTCCTTACTGAAAGACTGTGCATTTATCCTTGTACCCATCATCACCAAATTTATCAACCTCTCCTTATCTACTGGCAATTTCCCTCTCCTTTCAAACACTCTTTAGTCACTCCACTCCTCAAGAAACCGTCATTGGATACAGAAATCCTTTCCAACTACCGACCTGTTTCCAACCTGTCATTCATCTCTAAGCTAACTGAACGCATAGTCCTATCTCGAATCAATGAGTACCTGACTTCCAACTCACTTCTCAACCCACACCAGTCCGGTTTTACCAAACGCCACTCTACTGAAACCCTACTCACTTCCCTCTACAATAAACTCGTTTCAGCCATCTCTAATCAACAGTTCTTCTGCCTCTGCCTCCTTGATACTTCTGCAGCCTTTGATACCCTTGACCACAACATCTTACTCCAAAGACTGTCAACCTGGTTCGGTTTTACTGACACTGCTCTCCTCTGGATTGAGTCATACCTATCTTCCCACTCGTTCTCTGTAAAAACGGAAACCTCATCCCAATCATGCCCTCTCACCTGTGGTGTTCCACAAGGTTCTGTTCTTGGGCCCTTCTGTTCATCCTCTACACTACTCCTCTCAGCACACTCATTAAAGCATCCTCAGTTGATCATCACCTTTATGCTGATGACACACAGCTAGTCATCTCTTTCTCTCCAATCAGCTTCTCCCACTCCATAGATCATCTTCTCCATGTAGTTACTATAATCTCTTCCTGCATCTCATCAAATCTCTTGTGTTTAAACAGAGCTAAAACGGAACTCATTCTCATAGGCCTGCGCGATCAACTCAAGAAAATCCCATATCATCCATCCATTACCCTCAACTTCGACTCTACCTGCACCAAAACATTCACTGCACTCTCCTGTCCGCAACTAAGGCGTGATTTTTGACCAGCACCTCAGCTTCTCCGACCATATCACCCATCTCTCCCGCTCTTGCCTCATGCACATCCGTGACCTTCGCAGAATTCGCCCAATGCTAGACTTCAAAACTGCATCCACAATAGCTACTTCTATAGTCCACGCAAAATTAGATTACTGCAATGCACTCTTCTTAAACATCGACATAACCCAAATAAACCGCCTTCAAGCCATTCAAAATGCACTTGCCCGTGCTGTGACTAAAACCCACAGGCACCACCACATCACCCCTGTCCTCAAATGTCTCCACTGGCTTAAAATACCCGAACGAATAGAATATAAAGTCATATCACTCACCTACAATACACTCCAGTCTTCCCAGCCCTCATATCTCCGACAGCTGTTCACGGTCCAACCACTCCGCTCAACCCACTCCTCTTCTGCCCTAGCACTGTTCCGCCCTTCTGTCACCCCATCACTAAAATTTGCGAATCGCTCCATAGCCATAGCTGTCCCACCCGTCTGGAACAAACTCCCACCAGTACTGCGAGAAATTTCAGATCCATCCTACGAACTTACCAAAACCTCACCACTTGCTATAGCCACAGGTCTTTTCTCAAAACTGAAAACACTGCTCTTTCACAAATCCTATCCCGATTCCTCCTCCTCCTCCTCCTCCTCCTCCTCCTCTGTCTACCTCCCTCGCCGTCTAAACCATAAACACCACCCACCTTAGCCGTCTTACTGTCTTTCTGACTGACTCCTTTGGATCTTGACCTGGAACCGATTCGACCCTCTCCCCGCCTATCGATTTTGATTTGTCTAAGCGCCTGTGAATAAGCTGGTTCCCGCGACTTCGCTTTTTTGGGCGCTGTAGAAATCCGGATATTACGATTACGATGATAAGAAACCGTCCTTAACAGAAGCGTCAGGTTATGTATACCTGTTCCTGGCGAAGATAAGCTTCCGGTGGCAGCGCTGGACTTCGGTCTTCGCAGTCATCTTCCATCGGTCGAACTGGACGAGAAGAACGGACCGTATCGAGTGTCGACGTATCCACAAAAGCCTCACGAAATGGCAACGTAACCTACGAAACATAATCTGTCGGGTATCAAGCACAAATGCAGACAAAATTTGCAAACTATAGCAAAAAATTGCGATTATTGATATCCTATCGATCATATCGAAAATTCACGCATAATAGGCATACAAGTTTTAAAGCTCATTCACTTCATCAAATGTAGCTAATTGTTTTCTAATTAGCTGGGCAAATTACTTAAACACTTAACTCAAACATTAATAATCAATTTTTTTATAAGGTCTTGTAATAAGATTTAGGTCTAAGAAAAATTTACTCGACAACTAGGGCCTAGGTCATTTTCTTTCATCTTCACTCAAACGATGGGCCCGCTTCTTCCAATAATAAATAATAATAATAATAATAATAATAATAATAATAATAATAATAATAATAATAATAATAATAATAATATTTATTCTTTAATTAAGCGCCTGCAAACGCACTGCGCTGTACATGTACATGTTATGCGATAAATCTTAACTACTAACAGAACAGACAGCCTGCAATACACGGCGCAAATTGCAGCCTACAAAGCATGTCCGCCTATGGGACTCGATCTCTGTACCTCTCGCACTCTACGCCAGATGTTATACAATGCGCTATCGGGCCCCCCGATAGCGCATTATTATTTCGATAAGAAACAATTATAATATGTTTACTTTATTGTTTTACCTTGTCCAACATCAGTTCCTAAACTTCCATGTCAATTATCAGCGAAAATGAATCGATTTGAGCACAAATAATTATAATATAATTATTATTACCGAGAGCTCTGTCCGTAAACTTCGTACGCGGGTAAACCTTTGCGGGTTAGGCTACTATGGCAACGAATTTGACGTCATCACTTTTGTTTGTTTCTATAGTTGGCTAATCATGTTATTTGATTTATATCACGTGCAACATACATCCAATCATAGGCTGCGTTCGACCCACCGTTTGACTGCTTTGGCGCTCGTTCGTGCATCGTGACGCAATAATATTTTTCTTATCCAAACCGCATTGGATCTAGTACAATTCCCTTTAATTGCTGAACGTAGCAGTATGAAATAGTCATTACCCACCCTCTCAATACATTAAGGCTTAATCAATCAATCAATCAATCAATCAATCAATCAATCAATCAATCAATCAATCAATCAATCAATCAATCAATCAATCAATCAATCAATCAATCAATCAATCAATCAATCAATCAATCAATCAATCAATCAATCAATATTCGTTTATTCGTCAACCATTTGACATAACGCAATTGGTAACAATCATAGATAAGTAAAATAATGAATAGAAATCTATAAGCTGTTTCTCGTTCATTTCAAAGCTAATACAAGTCATGATACAAGTCTCTTCTCACAGATTGTGCCTCTGTTCTGGTTCCTGTCATCACCAAAATAATCAACCTCTCTCTCTCTACTGGTCGCTTCCCCCACCGCCTTTAAACAATCTCTTGTCACCCCCCTCCTCAAAAAAGCTAATCTCGACAAGGAAAACCTCTCAAACTATCGCCCCATCTCCAATCTTTCCTTTTTATCTAAACTAACTGAACGCATTGTTCTTGCCCAGATGAATGACTACCTTTCTTGTAACTCACTCCTCAACCCCCACCAATCTGGCTTTACTAAACACCACTCTACAGAAACTCTTCTTGTCTCTCTGTATAATAAACTGGTCTCTGCTGTAAGTCATCAACAAGTCTGTCTCTGTCTCCTCGACATCTCTGCCGCTTTTGACACCATAGATCACGAACTACTTCTCCTACGGCTGTCCTCTTGGTTTGGCGTCTCTGGCAATGCTCTACTTTGGTTCGAGTTTTACTTGTCTTCACGCTAGCTCCTTCTCTGTTAAAGCCTCCAGCCACTCATCACAAGCCCTTCCACTCTCTTGTGGTGTTTCTCAAGGCTCCGTCCTAGGTCCACTTCTCTTCATCCTCTACACTACACCCCTGAGCCATCTCACAAAATCCTCTTCTGTTGACCACCATCTGTATGCAGACGACACTCAACTCTTCATTTCCTTCTCCCCTAGCTCTTTCTCCACCTCCATTGCTCAACTACTCGATGTGGTCAACATAATCTCTAAATGGATGTCCTCCAACCTCCTCTGTCTCAACCCTGCCAAAACTGAATTTATTATCCTTGGCCTTCCAGATCAGATCAAGAAAATCCCCGACCTTTCCATAAACTTACCCACCAGCTCTTCATCTCTCACTTTCACCTCCGACTCACCTGTTCGCAATCTTGGCGTTACCTTTGATCCACATTAATCCTTCTCTAATCACATCTCCAACCTCTCGCGCACCTGCTTCATGCATATTCGTGACCTCCGCCGCATCCGACCCATGCTTGACTTTAAAACTGCATCCACTATCGCTACCTCCATTGTCCAGTCTAAGCTTGATTACTGCAATTCCATTTTTCTTAACCTTGAATCCACCCAAATTAAGCGTCTACAACTCATCCAAAATTCTCTCGCCACAGCCGTCACCAGGAAACCTATAAGCATCACCATATCACTCCTGTTCTTAAATCGCTCCACTGGCTGAAAATACCTGAGCGAATCCACTTCAAAGTCTTGTCGCTAACCTACAACACACTACAATGCTCCCAGACAAAATACCTTCGCGAACTCTTCACTATCCAGACACCCCGGTCTACCCGTTCATCCTTACATCTCACTCTCTCCCGTCCCCCAGTCACTATACTCGCCTCAAGTTCTCCAACCGATCTATATCCCACACTGCACCTCAACTCTGGAACGAACTTCCTCCCGAATTCCGCATTTTCTCAGTTCCTCCACCAATACCGCCACTCACTCATCGTCATCTATCTCAGGCTCCTCTACTCTTCACCCCACAGGCTTTCCACTCTAAATTGAAAACTCATCTCTTCAAGATTTCCTTTCCTAATCCATCTGATCCTCTGCCTTCCACGCTATCTCGTCCTCAACGAAACCCTCCGTAACAGCTGCTCTGCCTCTCTTTGGTCTTTCAGGCAACCGGACTCGGACCACCAACGGACATCGATTTCTGGACAACCCCTCGGATACGTCGCAACGCTCGTGAATAAGCTGGTGCTTTGCGCTCAGCTTTACAGTGGCGCTTTAGAAAATTGGAGATTACGATTACGATATAGAACCCTCGATATAAAGTTTTTATCATTTTTAGTTGGAAGGGAAAAATTGTGAGCCCGAGGGCGAAAAAGATAAGGAGTGGGTCGGCTCTCTGGGAAGTAAGGGCAAAGAACATGTTGTGGGTTGGACACTACCGGTACTGCATTAAATAATCGATCATCAGCCATACGAGCCAGATCATCTGCTTTCTGAATGGATAAAGGAAGGAAATCCCTTTTGCGCATACGTGTTAAGAGTCTATCGATTCTGTTCTTTTCACCTTTACTGAGATAACCCCACCATGAGGGGGGAGGCATACATAATACAGGATAATGTGGTTGCCCTTGCTATATTATGCAGAATTGGCGATGGAAAACCATGAGTTCGAAGAATTCTCAGAGCATAAAGAGATGAAGATGAGGCCGTTAGGACTGCATCTAGATGTGACCCCATCTTTAAATCAGAACATAATAGTAGGCCTAATTCCTAAGATTTTAATTGATGAAACTCCTTCAGCCCCTGGTATAATTTGTGGGATAAAAGGACCTGCCCGCCTCTTACTAAAAATAATCATCTCCTTTGTTTTCAAGGGGTTTAGGCGAAGGTTATTATTTACTGCCCAATCAGAGATATTTGTAAATTCTTCTCGAGCAGTGGAAATGTGAGAAGAACCAATCAGGAGCAGTGGCGGCGCCAGACATTTTTTGTAACCACTGACCAGGGCATAGCGAGGGCAGTCATACAAGTAACCAGTGCAGAGGGCGATTTATGGAGAGCGGGGCTGCACGAGCTTCGATGGTGACCATGATCGCACTACCGCGCTTGCCATAAATCGCCCCAGCACTATTATAGTTGTCTATTGTCGGGAGGTCAGATGGGCGAAGCCCCCCGGAAGCTGAGCGCTTTTTGACAAATATGCCCGAACAAATTCTGGACAGGATAAAAATTCTGGCAGGGCATCGACCAGGGCAAAGGCTTTTTTACCAGGGCATTTGCCCTGGCGCGCCCTGGTGTAGCGCCGCCTCTCAGTGGCGCAACTAGAGGGTGCTGGGGGGTGCTTGAGCACCCCTAGGGTTAAAAAGGTGACCCACACAATTTTTCCAAATCCGATGAGTTTTTTTCTGTTGGTGGGGGGGAGGGGATGCAAGAATTTCTACAAACCGTATACAGCGGCCAAGCCTGTTAGGTCCATGCCAAGTCCTACTTTATCCAGATTTCGCGAAAGATGAGACTCCAACACCCGCTGCAACCAACCCTCGAGACCCCGGCGCAGCTGTTTGATTTATGGTGCGTTTGACAGGACGGTCTTGTTGTCAAGACCTTAAACCTCAAGACCAAGACCAAGACCAAGATCTTGAACCCCAAGACCAAGACCAAGACCTTGAACCTCGAGACCAAGACCAAGACCAAGAATTTGAACCTCGAGATCAAGACCAAGACCTTGAACCTCAAGACCAAGACCAAGACCCAAAAAATCGAAATTAGGTCAAAACTTCTAAAAATTGTAAAGTCGGAATATTCGCTATTTTAATGAAAACATGAGTCTTTTATTTTATTCAAGCAAATTAACTTTAAATGATGCAAACTGCAGAGAAATCCGAATTTGTATTCAAAAGTTATTCATGCAAACTCTTATACCAAATGCCTTTTGTATTTTATAAAAACCAATTCGCTCAGAATTTTCTGACCAAGACGTGCCTGGTGGGCCTCATAAAAATTCCACCATGTGAAAAAATACGTTCTACAGGTGCTGAAGTCGCTGACGCACACAGAGTAGCTTTTCAAGCACTGGATGTAAATGTACAGATAGTGAGTCCTTTTGAAATCTTCCCACGGTTTATCATACCGTCTGATACAGAATATCTGTTGCTGCTGCAAATGGGTTTTCCTGACCAACATGACTTGTATCCATCCATAGATATTGGTCGTATGATGCAAGCAGGCTTGATACAGAATTCTTGAGTTCTGTTAAATGACTGTTCATGTTAACAGCCGGTCTTGGTCTTGGTCTTGCGAGACCAAGACCAAGACTTTGAACCTCAAGACCAAGACCAAGACCAAGACCTTGAACCTCAAGACCAAGACCAAGACCAAGACCTTGAACCTCAAGACCAAGACCAAGACCAAGACTTTTAAAAACGAACTCGAGTGCACTCGAGACCAAGACCTTGGTCTCGAGGACAACAAGACTGCGGTCGAGCGGGCAGGGTATACCCGTTCGTTGTATCGTGGTCTATCGCCTTTCTGGTTGTGAGTAGCCTAATGTGCGGTCATTTGCGCATGGGGTCTGTTTGCCCGCGGTTGATGATAGGGTTTATCTAGATTTCAATCAGAGGGTCATCTGTTGCGCATTTGGCTCAAGGAAGGGGGCGAAAAGACATGGTTGGAAGGGGCGTAAAGCAGAAGGCGTACATTCAGGCAGAGGTGAACGTATCTAAAAGACAGCGCCCTGAGATAGAATTACAGCTATGCGGGTTTCGAAGACATACAGACAGACTGACAACATGGAGAAAGAGCGCGAGACACTTGCTGGCTTGCATTATCGGAGAGGGGTTAAGCTATGCCGAAAGACACAGAATGCGAGATGCACACAGATGCAGACTTGACACCACGTGACTCAGAAGCGGACTGCTCACGAACTGAGACAGACGTTTGGGAATCAGAGTCGAAGAGAGAGGGAGACAGCAACTTTCTTAACGTTGATAATAGTTTTAATACATAATTTTCGTGTCTTGAATTGATTCCATCTTCATGGCAAATTTTTCGTCTTGTTCGCTCGATGGTAAAGCGGAAATCTTACGCAGTGGACCAAGGAAATTTCAAGGACCATTTCCCAAAAATGCTGACAATCGATCGTTTCAGAATTCTTGGTATGACAGATAAATAGTGGCTGGATTACAATGAAGAAAATGATGGGGCTCAGTGTTTTTTCTGCAAGCTGCTAAAGTCGTCTGTTGGCAAGAACGATGAATTCAAACTTGGAAAAGTTAATAGCTGGCATAAATTCTTAGAAAAAGCAAAAAACACGATATGTGTCAGCAGACCACATACGCTGCTACAATGATGCCAACAACATAATTGCTGCTAGTGAAAAATGCGAAGACGCAGTGAAAGAAAAACTAGTGAAATGCTGTGATGCAGAAAAAGAACGGAACAGAAAAGGTATAAAATTAATGTTTTCTGTTGTTCGATGGCTTGTAACACAGAATATATCGTTTCGTGGACACACAGAAGCTAATGGAAATTTTCAAAGTTTTTTGCACACGTTTAGAGAGTTTATGACAGATCTCGACAAATTTATGTCGGCATGTCCAAAAAATGCAACATACATGACTTGGAAAATTCAAAATGAATTCATACAAATGATTGATCAACTAGTCATCGACGAAATACTCCAACCCATAATCCGGAAGAACAAACCGTTTAGTGTAATAATGGATGAAACGATAGATTCTAGCACAAAAATGCAGGTTGCAATCAGTATTAGATACACAAATGACAAGAATGGAATTCCGGAAGAGAATTTAATTGCTATGATAGAATCACAGTCATCAACTGGAGAAGCACTCTCGGATATACTTCTGGATGTACTGCAGCAATTGGGTTTGGATCTAAACAATCTGGTTGGTCAAGGCTATGACGGTGGTTCAAATATGAGAGGGGATATTCAGGGCGTGCAAGGTCGAATCAGAGCAAGATGCCCAAAAGCATTGTATACCTGGTGTTGGTCGCACAATCTACAGCTTGTTATGAGTCATGCAGCTGAAGGTAGTTCTGCTGCAGTTGATTGTTTCAACAAAATCAAAGAATTGTACACTTGTGTTTCATCTTCGTCTCAACGAACTGGAATAACGGAACGCTATTTATTAAAACACGAGCTTCCTGTATGATATATATTATATATACCATGTATAATATATAAAATTATATATATATAAATGGATATTAACTTGCTGATTATACATTGCTGCAATTCTCACCTCGTATTAGAGCAACTGTATGACGAAAACACAGTATAGGCCCCTACACGTTTGCGACCGCGCGGATGTAAACTTTTACCCATTACTGTAACATTCGAAATGGATAGCCCTAAATTTCTCAGAATAAAACGAAAATTTTGCGAATCTATATAAATAAAGAGAAGACTCTGTCTGTCACAGCGATCTTTGACCGCGATGCATTTCTACAGCTTTGGACCTTTTCACTCCAAACCTTCACTACTGTCTCGGGGTGGGCATTACACACCCAGTGTGAGGCTTCGCGTCCTCTGTTTTCACCGCTACCATGGGCTCCCGGGCCAAAACCTACCCGGGCAATGCATTTTTAGCTGGTAAAAATAACTTACACTCAACCTATTTTCACTCGCCAGATGGCGCCGCCGGGTTAAGTAGCTACAGTACGGATTCGCTAGAGGGATTGAAACTTTCACTGAACTAAACCCGGCCAACGCCGGGTTAAGCAGTGTTTTGTTGCTTATTCGCTAGAGGGATTGAAACACCCAAAACGCCGGGTTAAGCAGCTTCGCGTCCCCGTTTTGACCGCTTCCATGGCAGTGCATATTTTAAGGAATTTTTACTACTGGGACAAAATACTACTGGGACAAATCTTAAAATTCTTCCAGCATTTGTCCCACTAGTTCTACTTTTTACATACATTGCCTGGGACAAATCAGCCTGACTACTGGGACAAATCCTGAGACTACTGGGACATTTGTCCCACTAGTTATACAGTTAAAATATGCCCTGTTCCATGGTGTCCCGGGCCAAAACCTCTCCCAAACCCCCACTTTTACCTGGTCCAAACAAATTCGAGTCGACCTATTTTCATTCGCCAGATGGCGCCGCCCGAGAAGATTCTGTGTGTTTGACCGCCAATTCTCTGTCACCGGCACGCATTTCTAAAGATTCGCCAGATGGCGCAGCCGTCGGGATTTCACTTCACATTAACTTCACTGAACTCCCCGGGCAACGCCGGGTAAACCAGCTAGTCTACAATAAACCTCTTTTGGACTACTCTCTGGAAAACCCCTTTGATTTGGCCTCCTCTAAACCTGACTCTTACCTCTTTTGGACTACTCTCTGAAGAACCCCTCTGATTTGATCTAACCTTCTGGAACCGAACTCGAGCCTCTTTTGGTCTACTCTCTGGAACCCCTCTCTGATTTGACGTAGCGCCCGTGATAGGCTGCAGGTGCCCTGCGCTTGGCCTTCGAGTTGCGCTTTAGAAGTTTGGAGATTACGATTACTGATGATGCGAAATCAGATTTTGGTAGCAATGAGACGAATTCTAGCACCAACAGCAGTGAATGCGAAAATGATGCTGCTGCCATTGCTATTTTTTATAATAGTTAACCAATCATGAAAAACATGAAAAATAAGAAATCTAGACTGAATTAAGGATATGCACAAGCAATCCTCAAGAACTCAAATCTGGGCTAAGACGTAGGCCTACAAAGAAGAACACTACAAAACACTGGCGAGAAAAGCAATCAAAGAGTAGGTTTCGTTTCATAGTTCCAACTTATATGAGCAAGGTTTTTCTGATCAACATAAAGAACAAAAAACGAAACAAACTGGTTAGAGAGAAAAATCTAGAAGCAAAAATCCCACTAAATGTTGCTAAGTTAAAGTAGAAACCACAAAGGACTCAACATGAACGTTTTCATTCATTGCTAAAAGTAACATTAGGCCTATTCACACACGATGATAGCGTGGTGTGTCGCCAAATTTGTTTGCAAGTATAGGTGTGTCGTGTGTCAAAAAAGGTTAAGAACCACTGGTGTAGACGCCTCTGGATCCAGTCTTGTTATCCTCGAGACCAAGGTCTTGGTCTCGAGTGCACTCGAGTTCGTTTTTAAAAGTCTTGGTCTTGGTACCAAAGGTCTTGGTCTTGAGGTTCAAGGTCTTGGTCTTGAGGTTCAAAGTCTTGGTCTTGGTTTTGCAAGACCAAGACCAAGACTTTTGTCAATATGAACAGTCATTAATTTTAACAAACGGCAAGAATTTTAAAAATTTATCCAATAATTACTCATAGGCCTACAGTAATTGCTTTAGTATTTACACGGTGTGAATGAGGCTTCACTGTTGTTTTGGACAATTATTTTGACTTCCGGTTATTTACCATGGAATGATTTCAAAACAGACTCATGATTAATCTGTACATTTACATTCGGTTCTTGAAAAGCTGCTTTCTGTGCTAGCGATTTCAGCACTCAATTGTAGACCGTGTTTTTTCACATGGCAGAATTTTTATGAGACTCCACAGGTCACGTCTTGGTCAGAAAATTCTGAGCAAATTGGTTTTTATAAAATTCAACAGGCATTTGGAATAATATTTCACATGAAGGACTTTCGTAAATACGAATTCGGAATTCTCTGCAGTCTCCATTTAGAGTTGTGTTGCTTGAATAACAGAAAAAACTCATGTTTTCATTAAAATAACGAGTAGTCCGACTGGACAATTTTTAGTAAGGAATGGAAGTCTGGATACGACTGTGATTTTTTGGGTCTTGGTCTCGGTCTTGATGTTCAAGGTCTTGGTCTTGAGGTTCAAGATCTTGGTCTTGGTCTTGAGGTTCAAGGTCTTGGTCTTGAGGTTCAAGGTATTGAGGTTTAAGGTCTTGACAACAAGACTGTCTGGATCTAGTTACAAAACCAGCTGTAGCAACACTGGCCGCCAATTCTCATTATGAATACGTCACTTGCGTTCTCGTGATAATTAACGTTCTCTGAAACGATTATGTCATATTTGGGCTGTTTATCTTACGTCATCTTTCAATAAACGTTGCCATGGTGGGATGATGGTGCCATATTTCTCAATCCGTGAAAACATTTGAAAACGGTTGACGACGCTTTAAAATATTATATTCGAGTGAGCAAGAATTTTAAGACAGTCGATGTTTGAAACTTCGAATAAAATTGGCAGACAGACGACGTTTGAAATCTTCGAAGGAACAAGAATGTCAAGAGATCTTGCTGAGGAACCAGACGAAATGAATGGACCTTCAGCAGCAGCAAATACAGCATCGTCACCAGAGGATCAATAGTTTAACTATTCATCTACAAGATGGCAGCACTGCTCTGAAACTGTGTTCTAGGTCAGTGGTTCCCAAGCTCTTTTGATGGAGGGCAAAGTCTTACTTTCAAAATATCATGGCGGGCCACAGAGATCTGAGGAGCCGTCCTCAGTTGCTTTCATTGTGGACGAATGCGTGCGCTGGAGCGCCAGCAAATAGTGGTCTCTGGGGAAGCGTCGTAAGTTTCCCCATGCGCAGCATTTGGTAACATCTGACATCGAATGGAACATGTTTTTGGCATATTGTCAGTGCCAATTTACAACAATGCAAGATAAAACACACGTTTTTCAGCGGAAGTATAATAAGATGCATACTGCTTGGTGCAAGGGTAACTCAGATACTTTCATATCAGATCAATGTTAAGGCAATAATTGAAGATATCGTTTGAACATTGTTAAATTTCAAAATGCAAAATTGTTAATATCGGTAAAATTGAAATCAAATCTCAAATTTGTGTTAATTAAATTTTAAATGCAGAAGTTCCAGCAATGCATTCATTTTAATTCTGAATATTTATTATTTTAATTTTTCAAAAGTATTTATTGAAGATGAATCAGTTTTAATGAGATTTATGTGACTGCAGATTAGAAGCTAGTTTATCAATGTCTGGTTGTAGGTTCGTAGTGGCAAGTATCATCAATACATTCAAATTTGAGTCCGTGAGGCGCGCTCGATTTTTGTTTTTTATAAGTTTCATCGCTGAAAATGATTGTTCACATCTGTACGTGCTCCCAAAACGGCATATGTAACGTTGAGCAAACGACCGCAAATGTTCAAATTCATTTGCTGGCAGTATACGGAAGTGTAAATACGCTGCATAGAGCTTGACGAAAAGTGAACTAAGATTAAAACAAAATAATAGAAAAAAGAACTTAACTTAACTTAAATTGAAAATTAAGAAAACAAGGTAATTTAATTTTTTTTCAAAATTTGTGAGTGACTGTCGCGGGCCACATTCAAAGGATTGGCGGGCCACTTTTGGCCCGCGGGCCACGGTTTGGGAATCACTGTTCTAGGTAGGGGGCTTTTAAGTATTTCGTCTTGTTTCTTTGCTTCTCATTTAACTTTTCCCTTCACACAACAGGTGCAGTTGCAGTGGCAATGATAGCAGATAGGCTAACACTTAGTCAAAAGGGTTTCAATCTTATTGGGAAATTGTAAGGGAATCTCTTAAGTTTTCAATTACTACCAAAAGATGATTAACTTTAAAATATCCCTAGGAATAGCTGCCAATATGCTAAACTTGATGAAGTGCATAATGTTAAGTTTGTATTAAATTTACATTTAAATTTACATTTGCCTTACCTTACCTGTTTGCAGATTAACTTGACTGTGTAATTATGCCCCTCAGCTGAACTGAGATTAGAAATTAACTGATCGGGTGACAGACTGATGTTGAATTGATCTTAAGTCGACCAGTGGCGTAGATAGGTTTTTGGGGGCCCTTGTGCAGAGCTTCGATGATGGGCCCCTTGAACCCCTTCGATTTGAAAAAACCGCTGTGCGAAAAACGCTTGGCGCTTTTGCGATATTTGCTTATTTCGCACCGTGAAAAATATGCATATATCACAAATCGCACCCCAATGAAATAATAATTAAATAATTACACTTCAATTATTTTATCCGATTTATTTTTATAAAAATTGTTATTTTTATTTCTCCAGGCTAGCATAAAAAAATTGAACTAGGCCTAGAGCATAATTAATCTGAAACATTGTTCCATCTGCCTTGACTGCTAAAATATGAATTATCCACTCTTCAATTCTGTCAAATTGTGAAACAGTTGGGTTGGTTGGTAAAAATAACGAAATCGTTTCCGCGCCTTCTCTTACACAAAAATATCTACCGCTTTTGAAGTGTCAAGCTTTCTGGCATGTTCATTTCTATTGACAAGATTGCCAAGTCGCTCAGCCCCTCTTCTGACATTGTACTTCGTATATAGTTTTTGATTAGCTTCAATTTTGAAAATAATCGTTCACATGGCGCAACAGTCACAGGCAAAGTCAACAGGAACACGTAGGCAGTGCAGACATCATCGCTGAATGGCAATGAATGTAGATGAGAGACAACGAGTAACAGTTTTGTAATTTCGAAGATGGTTGATCATTTGAGTGTTTATTACTGTGCACGTTGTTGCTAACTTGCTGTACATGTAGATTCACTTCTAGGCTAAAATTGATACTCGCTGCCAGAGGCCCTTCTGACCGCCGGGGGCCCTTGTGCTTTGCACAACCTGCACAACCCATTGCTACGCCCCTGAAGTCGACTGTCTAAATTTTGTAATGTCAATTTAAAATTGGTGAATTGATGGCATTTGGGATAGTATTATTGTGGTGTGAATTTGTTGATGGTAGGAGCCTGCACAGTTCAACTGCTTTAAAAAAGAAATTAGAGAAAGATAAAGTTAAGTGGTGAAATTGGAGAAAGACAAGTCATTGACCCAGAATTACAACTCTTGTGCAGTGTGTGATTTCCAAGAGCAACAGATCTATAATGGGCCCAGACTGGCACATAATGAACAACCAGTTCATATGGTGTTTCAAAGGATCCAAACATAATTCTAACAATAGATCTTACTTCAAAAGATCAACCAAACTCAAATTCAGCCAAAAGTCATGCTTCAAAGGATCAAGCTTCAAAGTATCCGACTGCAAGTACAACAAAAGAACCTTCCTCCAACAGACCAGCTCAAAGTTCAACCAAAATCTTCCCTCGGTCCAATCAATCGACTGACTCTTTAAGTCTCATTTCAAGCCCGGGAAAAAAAAATTTAAAAAAGGGATCTTTCAGGTCTCCATGCAACACAAAGCAGATGAACACAAAACCTCCGCTGCTGACAATCGCATAAAGGTTTCTGTAGAAAGTTCAGCCAAAAGTCATGCTTAAAAGATCGAGCCTCAAAGGATCCAACTGCAAGTACAACAAAAGATCCTTCCTCCAACAGCCGAGCTCAAAGTTCAACCAAAAAGCTTGCCTCAGACAGTACAATCAAACAGACTGATTCTTGAAGTCCCATTTCAAGTCCGGAGAATGAACTCCATGGAGGTAAACAGTTATCTTCTCCTCGTCGTTTGTTTAAGATATTCTTTTATTAAATTTTTAAGATCTTGGAATGTCACGGTCTTTTGATTTGGCCAGGCTGTGCGATAAGATGTGTTTAGAATTTTTAGATTCACAAGAATTTAAACCACTGGACGGACTGATGAAAAGCCAGAGTGTTAGTAATCATTGTAAATTTTGAACTGAACAGTGTTATTAATTTTTTTGTTTAATTACTGGTTTTTGGAGGTGCTTTTATGTGCCTATGTAACATACAATGAAAGCTTAGAAATAATTTTGACTGAGAAATACCAGTGATCATGTAACTTCTGCCATTTTTGTAGCATGAAGTTAAAACTAAGCATTTACAGTTCATGTAGAATAAACCACATTATGCTGTAACTATAACTTTCCATTTATCTCATATTTATGTTTACATGACAAATGTAAACAGCTAAAACTCCAGTGAACACATTTACTTCACTGCCCATCAACATCTCTTGCCATCTGGTAAAATAATTTAGAGTGAGAATATGACATTACATGCATTTCTATATGGGGCTCATATGTCCTATATAAAGGTTTTGATGTTCCATCGGTTGATGCCTTGTGCATTACATACCGCTTCGATAGAAGTTACTAATTAATAATAATAATAATAATAATAATAATAATAATAGTTGCCTATATTATTATTATTAATAATAATAATATAGGCCCTTATGAAACGATGCTACCGGGTATATAAATTTGCAATTATAATTATATCAGTACTTAACAGAATTGCTTGTATATATGTGTGCGTATTTATGTATGTATGTTTGTTTTCTTGTATCAAGCCACTTAATATAGCACCTTTTAAGTCGGCTACTTCACAAAGGTGCTGCATGAATGACTAACTCATCTAGATATTTAAATGCATTTTAATACATTTTGGAAATGTCTACTGAACAGAGCTAAACGCAACAGCACGTATGTAAAGCTGAAGACTGTTCGTAGCGGAAGATCCGAGTCATGATAAGATACAATGGGCTTGAGTTTATATACGGACGCGAGGCACTTGCATATATCCCCATGCAGATGAGCGCAACGATCGCAGACCTGGTCAACTTAAGACTATAACATAAAACTTCTTGATGTATGTCAGTGTGACGCGGACCAACAGGGCTCGCCCCAGAAAAAGACTTTAATTTTTTTTTCATTTCATGTTACTATTTTGTCATAACGTGTAATAATAATAACCTTCATTATTTTACTGTGTTTCGATAGGTGCCTTTGGATTTTCTGGCCACAAGTTTCCTGCTTGAGGAGGATGGGCGATGGGATGGTAGCTCTGTGGCTCCGTATTGTCGGGATTGTGTGTAGGGTGTGGTGTTCGATTTGTGTTTCTATTTAGTTTTTTTATTTGTCTTTAGTTTTTTTTAGTGTATTTGTATTTATTTTTTATAAGTATTTAGAGTTTTGTATTTGTGTTTAGTTTAGCGACAAAACAAGCAACAAAGCAAACAACAAACGACAAAGTAAACAACAAAGTAAACAACAAAACAGACACGAAAGCAAACAACAAACGACAAAGTAACAAAATAGACAACAAAAGAATCAAGACAAAATAATCAAAAACTACACCCCTGCTGAGCCTCTGGCGTGGCTTAATCTCCCGTAAGCTCGTTAAGGCAGGGGGGCCCCTGGCGTGGCTTAGAATCCCGTAAGCCCTTTGTGTAGTTTTTGTGTTTTTGTCTTGTTTGTTTTGTTGTTTATTTTGTTTATTTTGTCGTTTGTTGTTTACTCCCGCATTTGTTTTGTTCTTTATTTTGTTGTTTATTTTGTCCTTTGTTGTTTGCTTTGTTGTTTCTTTTGTCGCTAAACTAAATACAAATGCAAAATCTAAATGCTTTGTAGTGTTAGTTTGTTTTTATTTTGTCGTGTGTTTGTTTTTGTTTTGTGTGTGTCATGTGCTGTTTATTTTGTCGTGTCGTTTGTTATTTGTTTGTTGTTTATTTTGTCATGTGTTGTTTATTTTGTCGTGGGTTGTTTGTTTTGTTGTTTATTTTGTCGTGGGTTGTAACAAGCCGAGGGATTAGAAGGAGGGTCATAGAACAGTAGGTCAGACAGGAAGAGTGCGGAATCATATCCCAAATCATCAACGAACAGGCAGCCGCTAGTGCGCAATCGCTACTCAGAAACTAAATGAGACACAGACGCTGACACAGAAGTTCTTACAGTTTTGAAAATGCAGACTGAATTCTACTTCTTTGTCGAGACGTTGATGGAGGCTTTTAGTGCTGACGAAAACAGAATGACTGATATTCATCTGACAAAGATTCTGCATGAAATTTTACAAATGTTTTCATTCATTGGTGTACAACAAACAGAAACGAAAAACAGTTATTCATTTATTTGTCCACTTATTCCTCTATCCATCCAGTCATTAATCCATCTGTCTATTCCTTCCCTTCACTACATTCGTTCAATCATTCGTTCATTCTTTTAACTGTCGATTCGTCTTTCCTTTCTTCCGTCCATTCTTTAACTCGTTCATTCAAGAAACACCAAGAAACATTGGGAAACACCTAGAAACATTGAGGAGTATTGGGAAACTCCAAGAAATATTAAGGAGCATTGGGAAACACCCAGGGGCGTCTATTCCCCCCTGTCATTGGAGCAACTTCCCATTTCCCCTCTTCTTCCCCTCCCCTTCCCCCTAAAATGGTGGCACACACACTGACAGATCTCCCCCCTATTTCTTGGATGGAGCATTTGCTCCAAGGTTTCTATGGTGTAGACGTCCCTGCCAAGTTGTAGCAGATTTTTACAGACTTGAGCCTTCGAGAAGAGTCGAGAATTTTCCATCAGGTTGGCCACGACATACACAAGATATGCAGCTTGACAGGCCTACACCTCTGACGAAATGTTTCAACTTGCTGATTTTGTAAAATCAAGAGGTGTGCCACACCTGCTGTTTTAGCTATGCTGCTGTACAACGAGAACCTTTTCGAAACATTAGGGCCTACTTAATGTTTCTATCGCTCTGCGTATGTTCGTATCGTAATCCTAGCGCATTGTAATCGTAACTCTAAATTTCTAAAGTGCGACTCTAAAGCTAGGCGCTGGGCATCAGCTTATTTGTGACCACAGTCATTAATGATCTCCAACTGATAGTAAGATGCAACGTATTAAACTGCGAACTGCCTACCCACAAACGTCTAACTACGTTGGAACTTCTTAATATTGAGAGCATGGGCGTCCGCAGGAATTCTTTTGGGAAGGGGCAACATTTTTAAGAGGACGTTCTTGCATAGAAAAAATATTTTAATAGAAAATGATTTTTAAAAATAGAGATAATGATCAAGGACTTTACCTAAATAATAAGGTGTTTTTCGCATTGAAAATCGTGTTGGGACTGTTGTAATAATCATAATAATCAAAAGATTTTGTTTTTGTAAAATATCTGCAAAATCCAGGGGCAAATGCTCCCTTTCCTCCCCCTCCGGACGCCCATGCTTGAGAGTGATAATTATGCTTAACTTGATTTCTTTTCATGAAATGTACTTTCTTCCGCTGCTAAAAGTCGCAGGTGTTTCCGAGCAATGAAGAAAGAGATTCCAAATTTTGATTATAATTTTACGCTGTGTGTTTGTCTGTACTGTAACAAACATTTGAAACAACATTAGATAGTGCCAAAATGTAAAGCGTTAAAGTTGTGTTGTATGCATTGGCTACTAATTTCAGCAACACAGCATACAGCGTTGACCTTCTTTACTACACGTTGCTTGTCATGTCTTTACGGCATCCTCATCCTCATCATTCCATGTTCAGTATGTCAAGGGCCCCCTGCGTTTAAGTTATGGGGCCCCCGGAGTGGTTAAGCCGGCCCTGACTTCCCTGGTAGTACCTTTGGCTCACTTGAAGGCCAATCAATTTGAGGGCCAATATAGACAAATTTATATAGGTTTTACCCCCCCCCCCCCACGTTTCCGTACGCAAGCGTACGCAAACACAGGCATTTGTGTTACCCCCTCCCCCTCCATGAGTAGGTAATGGATGTATTAGTAGTATATGGATGGCCCCTAACTACTGTATGGCTTTTTTAGCAAGGTCTTTCAACAATGGTATACCCGTTTGAATTAATTTCTAAACTACATGTAGCAATCAGTGAATGCTGGACTTTTGCTCTAGAGCATAAAAAATTTGCAATAGGATATTGAATAGAATGGTCTTGAACCAGTGATGAAATAAAAGCACAGAAAGGTCATGTCACATAGTAGTGCACCTTAATTCTGTGATATACTGTCAGAAAAATCATTAGAGATGCACCCGATCAGATAATACAAGATTACAATCGAATAGAATGGTCTTCACGGCACTGAAAGGTCATATCACAGGTTGCATGGAAGCCAGTTAAGGAATGAGGGGCTAACCACGACAAAGTTTCCATGTTGCAATGCAGAAGTAAAGAACAGGACAACCCAGGGACAGATGCAAGGGGGCCAATCTGGCCATGGCCTTCCCATTTGAAATTTACACAAGACGTAGTTATTACTAAGTAGAAATTGTTTTAAAGGCATATACCTAATATTAAATTACACAAATTAGCACATGACTCTCTTACTAAATGCAAGAAATTATTTTTGCCCACTCCCAGAAACCTTCTGGATCCGTCGCTGGAACAACCAGATCACCCTGAATTGCAGTGTGAAGATATTACAGGCTTAACTGTAAAGTCAAAATCTATATTTTTAGTTTTAAAGTTTTGCAACCCTTTCAAGTTAATGATTAACATCCTTGAAGAAATGTATACCATATAATGTTGACTTGAAACAAGAAACCTTTATTTTTGTGAAAATCTATTTGGTTATACAAGTCTGTGAAGTATTTCAGTGGCCTAATTCTAATATGAATATGGTAGATACAGTATACTTCAAGCGCAACAGATGTAGCTCAAAGTACAGAACTGTACCTGGCATCCAAATGCTCATGAAAACATGTGCAGCAAAACATTTTATAGAGATGTATGGTTATAACTGTGCAACAAAAGAACGATTAGAATAGAAGTACTTGTATAGAAACAACATATTGATTGATCATTGTATTGATCTTCAAACGTCAAGTAAAACAAGTTGTTAAAACTAACAGCGGAGTTAACTTTACAAATGTGTAAGCTTATCGTTTGGAGTGCATTTTCAAGTAGTAAATCACAAACAGTTTTGAAAAGTAACACTGAAATCGGGGTGAAAAGACTCTGCTTATTATTAGAATGCATCTAACACGAATTCTTAGATCCTAGAACAGCTGTAAATAATAAATTACATGTACAAGCTAATATAGGAATTATTAATCGTTTGTACTCACTGGTTGCATCGAAGATTGTGTCAGATTCTGTAATTGACTGCTGACAGTTCCCAATTAGGTGTGTAGTATATAACATAAAGTAACTTGGAAGCAGCAAATCAACAAGGGTTCAACTTTTCTGAAAGATTGCATGGCTTGACAATGAATAGTCAGTCAATTTCATTTACTATTAGAATCCAGGACAGTAACCAAAGTAAACATATTAAAGAACAAGCAAACACGTTATGCAACTTAAAGGTTCAGAAGAATTCACAGTTTGCCATTTCACAGTAGGCACTGAAACAGGCTGTCGAGGGGAAAAGGCAACCTGTTAAAACACTGGTCATATACCCAACAGATATCAAACTAGATTACTCTTTATAGAGGCAAATCTGGGTTAATCAACTCACATTTTTAGATCCACCTTTAACTATTTACATTGTACATATCTGCCTTCATACAGCTGTTCTGTGCCAAGCACATAGATGACACCGGTAATCACACAGCTTATCGTTACATGTTAAACAGCTCAAAAGCAAATTCAAACGTTACAAGCACATGGATTGGGATCCCACATATACCAATGAAAGGATACACCAGTACCAAGTGGCTACCATGCATTAAGGTTACCGGTACTGCTAATTTATCAACTGACTCTTATCAACATCAACCTTGATGCAGCAAATCTCAGTTGACAAAGAATCTTTTACTGAAGCACAACAGAAACCGGAGCAATCCAACCGTACATACACGTACCATCTTACCCCAATAGAAGCATGGCTCAACGACAAATTGTCAAGTTAACATGATGCACTGAGATTCGAACTCTAGACGCAGAAGTTGAAGGAAAATTACCTAGTAAGCAGCTTAAATACAAGTGCAATGATTAATGATGAATACTGAACGCTGTACTCAGCATGGCATTTGAACCATGAACACTTGGTGAAACCTACAGAACTACTACTGGTACAATCTATTTGTATATATATCACACAACCACCCTTACTATCCAAATTTACTAAAACTTAACTTACAATATATTTATTGAACTATTAATTTATTATAAAATATACCAAAACTTTTACAAAAAACAGCTTATCTGCACAATGCTCATTAAGCATACCTTAATCGACTTCTAAATTCAAGAACAAAATTTCACAAACTAACAAGCCAAAGCGAGAGCTAAGGATGCTCTTAACAGAAGCTGTCGCTAAACAGGTAGCAAGAGCTCTAAATAGCTAGTAATGCCATCAGGTGAGTAAAGTTTGTTCTTGCAGGACTTGTATCAGTTAAGTAGATGTTCTGGACCATCAACACCACAATTCACGTCATGTACCTTGTGATAGCACGCAGACTGTATAACAGCTGAGCCTGGAGTCTCGCTTCCAGCAACATAAGGTTTATATGAACCTAGAATCAGATAAGACAATTTACCACTATGTAAACATACGTAAATTACAGTCAGGGTATATAATTTTTAGTCAAAACGTCATGGAGGAGCAAATCTGCCATACCTTGCCTCTCTAAGGTACCCCAATTAATAGTACTAGTAAAAAGCACAAACAAAATGTTAGTCATATAGTATCGTATTATAACAGCAAGTGAACAACAACAAAAAGCACAATTATTATTATTATTATTACGAACATTTTAAACGCACGCAAAGTCACACATAAATGTGAATCTGAGGCGTGGTTAGTCAGTCGCCAGATGAAGAGCAATTAGATATCTATATGTTTGAAGGCCAGTGAGAAGTAGTGAGTTTGAGCCGTTTCTCTTAAGAAAAGAACAGGTCGAGCAATGGATAAACATTGGTAGTTGGTTCCATTCCTTGGGGGCTGCAACACAAAATGCACGAAAGCCCATGGCAGTGCTACACCTAGGCTCAACCAAAAGACCCATAGCCGAAGACCGCAGACTGCGTGGCGGGATGTAAGGAGAGAGTAGTGGTTGAAGGTAGGTAGGAGTGCACATTGTGGGCGTTTTATAGGTCAAGCAGGCCAGTTTAAATCCAATTCTGAATTCTACAGGACACCAATGCAGCTGATGGAGCAGAGTTAATGAGTTAATCTATGTTGCATTCCCAAAATTTGATAACATTATATTGTCACACAAATCAAATCTGTTTTGGGTTGTAAAGCATGGCCAGGCCAAATTTCAAGAATGCATTTTCCGAATCTACCAGCTCTGCCAAGTCTTCGTTGTCATGTGAATTTTGGCTTAATACTTTGTTGTTTTACTGGACTGAACCACTGAAATTGAAGCTAATTATAAGCATCAGTGCTCTAAGGATTCATTTCTGCTACATTACTATAAATGGCTCTATCAAGGTTATATGACAAAGGGAAATTATTTCAACAGCAACTACAAAAACGTAAGTAGGAGACATTGCTTACTTTCTCTGAATGTTTCAAATCTGCCATGAACTGACTGTAGTCTTCCTGTGTCACTCTTTCCGGATGGAAAGCTACTGTGCGGATGTATGACTTAAGGTTTCTTTCCAGCAGTTGGTCCACAAGTTCATAGTCATAGTCATCATGTCTTATTCCATACAGACAGTGGATGTAGTTCCAGATGGCACGTCTAAATGACGACGTGTCAACATTGGCATTGTTTCCCATGCTGCAAATGAACAATCACAGCTTTTGACAGACTAGCAAAAGTGCTACATAAATAAATGCTCATGCTAGGAATCAAGCCACTACAGTTAACTGTGTAGTTAAATGTGTAAGTCTGAGACTTTCTGAGCAATAAATAATGCCAGCTATGCTGTGTTGTAACAGCACCCTGAATAACATATGTAAGACACACCTCAGTTAAAATATCAAGAAGTATCCTCACCAGGAAGCCAGTACACTGAGTACAGTGTGTCTTACATACAGTCTGAAGTACGGTATGTAAGAATTCTGGCAATTTAGCCACAAACCAAAGTGAAGCAGTTGAGAACTAACCGAAGATGTGCCCAGACCTCAGTTAGGCCTTTAACGAAAGTCATGGAGTATTTCAAGCTCATCATGAAGAATACCGGGTAGACAAGGATCACAGTCTCAAAGGATACATTTTCCATGTTACCCTAATCTGGAGTATAGCTATGGACACACTTACATGCTACCAGTTTGTCCATGATTCTGCACACTGTGAAGTGGCATCATGTCCCCAAAGCAATTAATCTGACATGTTTAGTTAGTTAAGACACAGTAAAAGAACTGCACTGTAGCACTAAATATCTAAATATAGGAAGTAGGTTAATTAAATTAAATTGTTTTTTCCTAGTCATTTTCATAAGACATATCACGCTTAGTTACACTACATATATTTAGATTTTTTAGGAAATTTTATTTCATGCAGGTAGCATTAAGCATCAGTGTTGAAACACTGTTCAGGAAAAAGTAGCTGGCACAGTTCAGTTACACAGTGGTGAAATGTAAGCTAGAGATCTTGGTACTGCAGATTCAATTCCACAAGGTTGGGTAAAATAGTAAACAAAACTATGCAAATCCGTTCAGAATGTAGTTTCTGAAGTTAGATTTTAGTCAAAATGGGTGTGCCAATATGTGGAGCCAGAAGAGCCCAAAGGGACAGGTCTAACTGCTGCTGCCATACACTAAATGCTACTACAAAGACAACTGATGCTTATGGAATGCATAAAAAGTTTAAACTTATGCGGAATGACCAATTCTGGAAAGAATAATAGAGCCAAAAACCAGAAACACAAGAACATATATATGAAAGAAATCTTCATCAGAACTTCATCTAGCTTTTCCAATGGATTATGCTTTTTCACTTGAAACAACCATCGACTGAGGTCTTGGGCATTATGATAATTCATTCATTCATTCTTATGGAGAATTTATATAGCGCCTCTTCCAGGTTATCTACTCACAATGGCACCATACAAGTCATCAGATTAGATTATACTAGATCAGAAGAATCATATAGTAGAATGAAAAACAATGCCCTACTGAGAGCAGTAAGGACAGCCAACTCAGCAAGTGTCAACCCAGGTTATAAGATTAAAGCCATCCATCCAAATTTCCTAAATTTGCTACGCCGTGCCCAGTGGTAGAAATTCAGTCTCCAATGGGTTGAGGAGGAGTTTAATGACTGCCATCCAAAACTGGATCTCTGCGATGGCGGCAAATGACCGCTGCATATATGAGTGACGTTACAAATTGTCAAATGAAATGTAGATTTGGTTATCATAAGCACAGAAATTATATCTCAGTGACTGGTTGTCGAGTAGTGTTTGTAGTGACTTGGTGTGGTGTATAATGTAAGCACAAGAGCACGAAGCATGGAAGCCTGCAGAACACCACATGTCAACAAAGCATTGGACGAATAATTACCATTTAAATCTATTGTTTGAGCACGTGAACTACTCTATGTAGCAAATGAATTCAATGTAGGACCAGAAACCCCAACCCAGTGCTAGGGATGATGTAAAAGAAGAGGTTAGTCCACAGTAGCAGCAGACAAGTCAAGAAGAACACAGCATATACAAAGAGCAAAACATGTCATAGTAAACAGTAAAAAGTGTGGATTCAGTTGAATGAAACTTATGATATACACAATGAAATTGAAAGATAAGCGAGATGGAAGATGGGTTAGTTTGCATACAATTAATAACTACCCATTTAAGAATTTCAGATATAAACTTCAAAGTTGAGACGGGTGACTTGAAAGGTGGGCACTGACTATTCACCTAAGTAGTCACCTTGTATTATATAAACTCTATGAACAACAAGCTTCTAGACATTCAGCTTCTCACTAATAAACCAAGAGTTTTATTCTTATCTTATCACCATGTTCTCTGCTCAAGGAGAGGTAAAGGAAGACAGACTAGAGGAAGTCTATTTCACAATGCTTATCTAAGACCTCCACAAATTCACTTTCTGCAGCAACTGCACTAAGCCAAACATCAGTAAATGTGATGCGATCTGACAAAACCAGGCTTATATCATGCAAAAATGAAATATGACTTTTTCATACCAAATTAATCAGAAGAGTTTCCCCTTTAAAATGAACCCTTATTTGGTCCAATATCTTAATATTTGACAGAGTTATGACTATTTTAAACTCAGAAACTGCGATATTAAAGTTTTCGGGAAACGCGATGCAAAGATGTGACATAAATTGTCCATAGCAACGGGCAGATACGTTTACTGCAATGATATGTATTTGATATCAGTTTAAATAGCAGACATTTATGTGACCCCGTTGAATAGCACATTGTGCCAGCTTTCCGACGATACCAAGTTCAATTGGGGTGGAACTTTTTTGAGAGACGGCAATGATTTGAAAATGCACTAAAAAGTCAGATTTTGACGCTTTGTAAACAACCAGTATTCACAAATAAAATTTAAAAAAAAAATTTCTTGACTGATTTTAGCTATAATACTTGGCGAATAAGTAGATTATACCATGTACTACACGAAAATGGAAAAAAATAAAAATCGACCTCTGACACCCCACCCCCTTTCACTAAAATCGACTATTATCTCGATAATGCAGTCTTCCGACATAATCCTGATTCTGTGAGATCGAATCACAAATACAAACCACTCAAGATTTTTCTCACTTTCTTATATACCTCTACGAAAATAATAAAACAAAATTTATCTCACCTATGATATGTGAGGTTCTGTGCTACATTCAATTTCTCGTCAAACAGCGTTCCTATCTCTGTGTACAGTCGGTTCGAGAGCGAGTAGCCATGATCCTCCCATGAATACTCCTGGACTCGAAATGTTGATCGTCGCATCCTCTGCTCACGTCTGCTCAGCTGCTCGAGTGGACAGAAGTCGCTGTCCTCAAAGACTCCAGGTGACTGTGTAGATGATGAAGATGACCATTTCAAACTGCCATTGTTGACAGCCATTACTAAAAACAGAAATATATTATTCTATGCAATTGTGGTGGAGTTCGTAAGGTCATTGGGATCATCGCCAACCCTTTCACGCCAGCTTGAAAGTTCTCTGTCCTCAAAATTGCTATAGCAAGCAGTGAATAAGATCTTGTACCGTACTTCGACAGATACAGCACACTGCTCTGCTCATCATCACACTCTTAGGTTTTGCTCACACAGGATCTCGGCTCTCAGACTATATCTACTCTCAATTTCATCTCCAAAATCCTGGAAAATGTAGTTGTGACTCACTTGAGTTGTGACCTTCATTTCATACTTTATCTCCTATTCCACTCTCCCTATTGTTATGCAAAATAACATAATCAGCCCCACGGACACAGAAAAGGTGACTGCTCTCATTTTACTTGATCTTTCTGCCACTTTTGATACCACTGAAAAGGTTACTGATGTCTTATGAAATACAACAATGTCACAGAAGTCACTAGATTTGATTAGTTATGCCTCATTCCTGTCTTAAATAATGTGTGGATTCAACGGACAGTATTCAGAGACTCTTCATCATGGAAGCCATTTCACATGGGTTTCAATGTACTCAGGTTAGCCGTTACCTGTATGAATATCGAGTCTGAAGAAGTAAGTACAAACCAGGGTCATCAGAATGGTACTGACTGCTGTGGACGGATGTTTGTCTCTCAGCTCAACAAACATCACTCTATAGTGAATGGTGCAAAATACAACTGCATTCTGTAAAATTATTTCTCTTAAATAAACATAAGCTTAATACTGATTATTTCCATTAACTTACATTCCAAGTTTTCTGTCTCAAACTTTTCAAAACTTTGCAGGAGCTCATCAGCTGTTACATTCTTCCGTGTCTCATCGCACATCAGTTGCACCATCCGCTCCATCAGCACCTTGATGAAGCTCTCAGTTTCCGTATTCGGTGACTAAAAACCAGTTAGATAATTATTTTTTTTAAATGCACTTGCATAAGGGCAAAATGATTACGACCACCAGTTAATGGGCTGAAGGCTCTTTCTAATAAGGCAAAAATATGAGCTCAGAAATCTTATCACCTGTCTCATGGGATGACAGATTTTTTTCAATATATCACTCATTGGAATTTATTAGCGCTACACATCAAACATCAATCAACCAGCAACAGCAAATTTATATTCCTACAACACTAGCACACTCACCCATTCCCTATCAAAAGCACTCTTAGGTCAATTACTTAGCTACAATAGTCCTACCAGTACTGACCTTGCCTCAGCAATTTTTTATATTCTCTTGACAATACTACAAAAATCACCAGTCCTTAGTATGTATACTATCCGACTAGACTACCTAGCAACAAAACATGAACTCCAGTGTTACACAGTAATTATTTTAGCAATCAGTTACACAGCCATGTATTCTGTGATTTTGAAAGGTTCAAATGCTTCTATACAAACATAAATCATAACACAGATATATAACGTACACGATGCACATGAATATATACTTATGTACATACAAAGCAACACTAAAACCTCTCAGCTAGACTACACCAACAGCACGCACTTACCAAATAACAACAGATATATTCAGCCACGGCCAAAAAAACTCACCTTATCTGTAACAATGACATGACCATTTGATTTATGCACTTCTTCACCATTTGGCAATTTAGCATCCTGTGCAGCTGCAGGGATGGACCCAAAGACATGTCCGTTTGGATGGTCTGCCTCTAGATTCACTCCACATCCATAGACAAAGCTGGAGAGGGAGTGGAAGTGGATGAGAAGCACAACTGCCTGCATCAACTCTGACATTGACCAGTTATCCTCACCTTTTGCCAGGTTCTGCACAAAAAGCCAACAACTACACTTGCTAACCCATGTGTATTTTTTTCTTAATGAACTTTAACACCATAATATTATAGTGTACCGAGCACCTCTGGCTAGTTTCTCTTGAAGAGATGCCTGGAACTCATAGCAAGAACTTGAAAATTCTATGGCACCACAAGCAAGGAACTGGCAGCAACCAGAATTAAAACTCAAGTACACACAGCTACTGCAAAGCTATAACTTCATTCTGCTAGCTGCTGTTACTCTGAGCCCATCACTGGCACTAGACTTACCTACATAGATCACAGAACTCAGGAATTCCATAAGCCAAGTTCCTAGAGAGTTGAAGAAAGTGATTTTGAAGACAATTGCAATTCTCAGACCTACAACAGAATTAGCCATCCCTGATGCCATCTGGACAATTTTTATCATCCTAAGCATCTATCAGAATGCTTAGCATTGCTACCCTGATAAAACATTTAAGAAAAACTAATTCACACTAATAGTATAAAATCATAACGGCAAATAAAAGTGCTACAGTTTACTTAGAAAGTACTCTGATGAGTGTTTTCCAACCTCGATGTGGTCTTTCGAAATTAGCCATGGCTGATGGCTAAGCACCTCATTGACCTCTCGAAGCTTAGAGAGTTTGGAGGGCACGTTGTCACGTCCACGGAGCCATCGTTCATCCCCACCCTGAAGAAGATATTCTGACGTGTGGATGTTAATCAAGTATGAACACTGGTGCTGTTCAGAAGCCTAACAACAACAACAACAACAACAACAACAACAACAACAACAACAACAACAACAAAAGACTGTACAGTGTAGCCGAGACTAAATTTACCCGTCAATTATGACTAATTTGAAGATTACTGTATTAGTAGCAAAAGCACACACACATACACACACACATAAATATATCCTGCTAATTATAGAGCACCTTTTGTGAACCTCACAACGCATCAAATATAAATAAAATAACTTAATGATGAGACACCTTGATATTTGCAAAACTAATATTATAATAACTCGAAGTGCAGCTGTTTGTTCTCTAAGGATAATGTTTAACTAATACTATTACTAATACTTGGGTAACTTTAACACTCATTGGAATTATACACCATTATAATTTATAACTGATTACACTTACCCTAACATATATAATTTTAACAAACCATGGTTTTCCACAACCTCTGCATGTTACCTAATTTGTAAATAAAATAATAACCCGAACAACAACCCAAAGCTTCAATGCCTCTGCTTTCCACAACGCTCTGCACCATGACATCTTTACAAGCTTTAGCTGTTCTGGACGGGTTTTCTTACGGTGAGAGCTTTTAAATCAGAATAATTATTGCAACTTTGGACTAAAACTAATAAAAAGCATATGCCTAGTATATTAGTTTTAGTCACCAGGATAATGAATGCAACCCATAATCCACTACAGACTTCCTATCTATTCCAGAAAATCTTGACGATTCTCATATGGCAAAAGCCATCTGCATTTTCAGGACCAGAACCCATTGGAAATAGCGTCCTAGATAATATTTTCATTGTGTTCAGGCATCACCTTTATAAACACTGAAATTAGAACTGGTACAATAATTATAACATTATTACAAATCAAATTTTAAAACAATACTACAATACAGTAATAATAATAACAAAAGAACAAACAAAAGAATGCAAAATTCTGGATATCCTTGAAATATACACGCACGCACGCACACGCACACACACATATATATATATGTGTGTGTATATATATATATATATATATATATATATATGCACAGATATATATATATATATATATATATATATATATATATATATATATATATATATATATATATATATATGCACAGATATACCTAATTATCCGTAAATTAATCTCAAAACTTCCACATGCAAACATGAACATATCCATTTACAAAGACACACACAGCCAGAGATCCTAAACACTGAACCACAACTAGCGACCATACACTTTGACCCTTGATCTAAACATATCCTATGTAATTAAGCTATCAATTTTAACCCACCAACCACATGCATATGGTTGCTGGTTTAAAACTGATAGCTCAACTGCAAAGCATACCTACACACACACACATACGCACACACACACACAAGCATTGCAAGTAAACTTCTCACAACCTGCATTCTCGCATCAGTTTCTACCCGCATCATGCACTCAGTAAAAATCAATAAATATCAACAACAATTGGGATATGGCTCAATACTATTCATTAGACCCCTGAAAATAGTTTCATAGATGCTTATTACCCATGTCAGTAATAAAATGCAATAGTAATAACAACAGAAATAGTAAAAACAATATAATCAGTCGAAAGCTGCAAGAATTGACCATTCCAGAACAATGCACTATAAACGAGTTTTCAAATCCATAGTGATCATTTCTACATAAACAATACTTAATAACAATAATCCTTTTCTCTTTATATACAGACATTTATATATAGGGGTTATGTTCTTATTGATAGGCGCATATGCAACTATTAGTGCCTCAATAATACAATGAGACATCCTTTAGATCCACTCCAGTTAGTATGTTCAGAAAAGGCAATGTAAAATGTTGGCTCCATTTGGGGAATAAAATTTGAACAAGCAAGATCCTGGGAATGAGGAAAGCCAAATGCAGCGATGGACAAGGGTGGATTGGGTAGAATCAGAGGTAGTTCAGAGCGATAGAGATGGATAGAGAAAGGAAGATATGGGAGGGACATTTGACCCCATTAGAAACTACATGCTCTGTGGGATAGGCTAGTCAATTTTGTTATTCTAACTTCATACATTGCAAAATTTTTTGCTAAATGAAAATGAAATAAGACAGATAGCAACTTAGGCAATTGCACTGACACTGTAAATATAAGGCATCAGACCATTTATTTAATCATCATAAATTTTAGATTATAGTACCAGATTAAAATATATCCATAAAGACAAGTACATGTAACTAGTAAAGCGCACCATAATCGCAATGTAGTGTCTGTACGTGAATGGCAGAGGTCCATCTCCCCGCATCAGGTACTGCTGAGTCCTAAGGAAGCACTCAAGGTACTGCGGGTGATAAGCCATCACCTGGAAAAGGTTCTCCAGTCGGTTGTTCTGCAGGAAAGCTGTCACCAGCAAATCGTACGTCCTCTGGAAAACGATCAATAACAAACACCGTGCTCTCTAATTTTGGATATATGTAAGTATGTAAGTATCCAAACATTTATTCAGTGCCTCTTAAGCATCTCTCAAAGCAATGTCTCATCTCAACCAACCCAAGACATACAAGTGATGTGTCCAGGGGCGCCCGCAGGCTTAAAAAAATTGGACGCACACCCCAAAGAAATTGGACGCACACCCTCCCGTTCCCTCCCATCCTACCCGTCCCCTGTCCGCCGCTCGTAGTGATACACTGAAAATGACTCAGTGTAATTCGTTAGAAAAAATCAATTCAGATAACATCTAATGCTTTAGCATGACATATTGTCGTTTACCAAAAATATCGAAGCGATGCCCATTCCTTGTGTGGATTGGATTTGGTGGGTGGACGCACGTGCGTCCAGTGCGTCCGCCTGCGGGCGCCCCTGGATGTGTCCATATACATCTGAAAGCTGCCTCGTGTATTAGGCTATCAATGATACTGGTGCCTGACTGATAATGTTCCTGCCTCTTCTGCAGATAAGGTTCAAATCCTGGTATATGGTTAAAGTGGTGATTCATTGTTGAATGAATCAGTACTCTGTATCTAAAGGTTGTCCTGTTGGATTTCTTCCATCATGTTAATGCTGTCAATCACTTAATTAATCTTTTATTTATCCCCTCCATATGGCTAACAGAGCCTTTCCCATGAGGTGATCCCAGACTTTCCAGCAAAGTTCGGCTGAAAAATACAAATACACTAAGTACTTTCCTCCTGTTCTCATCCCATGGCTCTTTGCCAGCCAGTTTCCATCCTGTGACCCTTCCTTCACTGCAGCCTGTAAATAAAGAACTGGAACATGGATTATGCTAGCAACTGTTGCACCTCTTGTTCTTACTCTGGTCACCTTCTCAGATAAGTGGTCTGTCAGAGGGATCCAACCTGAGGCACCACATATTGAAACTAGCCAGTTTCCTGTTCAGTGGTCACCCAGGAACAGCAACAATGGCAGAAACACACAGTTTGAGCTCCATGCTTCAGATGCTGTTACTGAAGGAGATCGTGTGGGACCTGGCCATTTTGAACCTTTAAGAATGTCATTACTTGCACCAAAGGCAATGGTTAAGATTTCAAGGCACATCAAGGAATCCACTTGAAAGTCTTGTTCAGACAGCCATGGGCAATACATCTCGAGTGTTGCCCATGGCTGTCTGAACAAGATGTCCTGGGCCACTTTCTCTGATAGTCTCAATCCTGCTTTCATCTGCTGATCCAAATCAATCATAATCAGTTTCATTATGTAAAATGTCTCTGGGAAGCAAACCCAGAAAGGGCTAAGGTTGTGCTGAGAAGGCCAAAAGGTTCTACAACCCAAGTTTCAAGAATACCATTTCATGCCTCTCAGGAATACTGCAAACACAGACATGTAACAAATAGACTCAGAAGTATCTATTTTATCACTGTTCACCATACAGTAACAGTACTAGAGAAGTCACAAAATGACGCATAAATCCATCATTTGCACTCACCGTATCCCGTTCATCGATTGTGACAGCCTACAAATCATGAAAAACGATTTAAGTAAATAAAAAAATACATAAAGTAGAGAATGCAACAGTGCATTGGCTATGTTTCATCAACTGCAAGAGGTTCTACATGAATGTCTAGAAACACACACAGATGATGATGATGATGATGACAATAATGACACAACAAATGACTGTAAAAATTCAAAATCAATATGACAACAGTCACACTATGTTGTAACACAGATCATTAGCATCTAGGATGATAAGAGGCATCAAATGATGTTTCAAGTCACGAGGTGCAATAGGTCATTCAGTGCCACAATTATTATTATTATTATTAAAGCAGTTTTATATAGCGCCCCTTCAAGATTGCCTACTCAGGAGCACTCCCAGCTCAACCACGATCGAACAACAGTTTTGAGGACAGTAAGAAACAGGGTGAAATGACCAAATGGTTTTTGGCGGAGCTTTGTAGGGAGTCCATTCCAGGTCATGGGGGCAGCCACAGAGAAGGCACGGTGCTGCCGTGTGGCTGTCCGCGCTCGGGGAACAATAAGTTCAGATTGGACAGCTGAGCAGAGAGAGCAATGGCACTGCGAGCATGAAGTGGGACAGCAGAGTTCCCGCAGGTATGGAGGGGCTAAGCCGTCAAAGCACCGCCAGACCAAGGCAGAGATTCAGTAAGTGATGCGCTGTGGGTAGGGGAGCCAGTGGAGGACATCCCTCATATAGGCAGACACTCTGCTAAACTTGGGGATGTGGCCTACAAAGCGAGTGGCAGAACGCAGGATTCTGTTCAGCGGCTCAATCCGGCAGTCCATCAACCATTAATACACTCACTGAGATTCACAGATATCAAGCGAAGACAGTGGCTATGAAGGCAACTAACCTCAGGAGAAGGAATAAAGGAACTGACACCAATATATCTTTTGTGTGGAATTTCTACACCTCGATTCTGAAACAATGCAGAAGCAAAATCAATTAATAACTTAAAATGAAGGATGGACAACACTAATCTAAAAACTTAAAGGTCATGAGGGCATCTATAGGTCTTCAAATGAAATGAATTTGTATCGTATCGTATCATATCTAGTAAAGTTATAAGGCACCTCTTGCAGTAAAAACTATTCAGGGGCACCCTCAGTGCAGGAGCCCCGTGGAAACAGAAACGTCTTGAGTGAGCGAGTAGATACCGGGGAGATTCCTGTCATGAGCTTAGCTCGTAGTGGAGGGGGAAGACCATTTATAAGGAGTCATACTGAAGACCATATATAAGGAGTCATCTCCTGTCACAAGGTGAACTGTCACATTACACAAAAATATATAGTATTCATATAACTGACACCTTTCCTTAAGCAGTAAATGGTTTAAGAGTGTCAAGTTTAAACGACATATCAGGATTCGTACTCCAGCTACAAAGTGAAAGTGCATAGTATCGTATCGTATCTAGTAATTTATAAGGCGCCTCTCGCAGTATAAACTATTCAGAGGCGCCCTCAGTGCATGAGCCCCGTGGAAACAGAAACGTCTTGAGCATAGTCTAAAAGAAATACAGCAATGTGGTCCCACAGTCATTGAGAAACCATACAATCTTTCAGTCCAGATCATCCTTGCTATCTTTTCATGAGTTCAAGCTAAAATTAACTGTGTGTGTGGTACATTTCAACAGTAGTTGGGCAATGTTTGCTCACATCTTCTGCATGTCTATTGTCTAGGGAAGGTGAACTGGTGTATTCTCTCGTACAGTTACGAGCAGATGGCCAGCAATAACAACTTGAAACTGTCTCACTGCAGGCAAAGTCTATAATACTGTTTTGGCATATGCAGTGCAGATCACAGAGCTCTTAGGATTTTCGGCAATACAATCTGGTACAGTCTGGTAACTAGGACTGTCAGTGACCCAATGCACAGATCTAAGTATCTTTTCCGGCCTGTAAAAAACACCCAAAATCCGGCCAAACAAGCATAAAAACTTGGGTGGCTAAATAGACAGTTGTTTGTCACCTACAGGTACAATCCAATGCCCACAGGAAGGGAGGCGTTGCACACTGCACAGGTGAAAGTTACCAATCAGTGAAGCATTCAGATTATGGAATTTCTTTGGTCTCTAAGAGTCACTACATATTAGTAGGCATTAGTATTGCATTTGCATTCATGGGCTGAAAGATGACCAACTTTGAATTAAGCCTAAAAGCATATAACAGTTCACATGAATGATGACCTTTGAGGACCTCCGTAACTTTCCACTCTAAAATTACGCACTAACCGACTTTCTTTGTGAGATTTTAACTACATCTTGTTCATTGCTGCCATTGGTGTTTCATTTGAATAAAAAACCTTTAACAAAATATCAGAATCCATTGTTTTGTGTAATTTCTGTTTAATCACATCAATCCAGGCAACAGTTTATCTTTTTGAATAATATTCAGTTTGAATAAATGAAAAAATAATAATACAATGGCTCAGGAACAACCTGCTTTCTTGTGTATTGGGTCATCCTTCTGGAAATTTCAACTCTTCCACCCCAAGCAGCTTGATTCAATATAAGAAACCCATTTTTAGAACTGTTAAATATTCATGCTACAATGTCTTAGTGCGGTTCTTAAAATGTTATTGGATCCATACATACATACATATAGTTCTCAACACATGCCAGCCACATTATTCTAGGTCTCTCCTTTCATCAGGCAACAATTTAACATGTTGTAGTAATCTAAGCAAATCCTTAGTTTGGTTATTGTTCAACAGTTCAAAGAAAATGTCTCATCCAGTAGTAAGGGCTTAATGGTGGCTCTTCTTCTAAACGTGAAAAAATGAAGTTCTGAACTTGGGCCACTATGTCGCAAGACTGGCTTTCTACTTCCCATCCCAGACCAACAGGAAATTTTACTGCTTGCTAACACAGGTAAGTCATCCATAGATAAGGCCTGGGGCCATCACACAGTGGTAACTTGGAATTTTAACTCAGTTCATATGTACTGACTTAAAGGAACAGATAAGGCCATGTTTGAGAATTCAGCCTGTATTTTACAGATGCATATTGCTATGATGCTATCACCATAAACTGCATTAAGTTGCCAGCAGTGGTTAACACAGTAAGCTGGTGAAGCAAAAGGATGCATCACATACAGTGATGATCTAGTGATCAATGCATGGTATATATGCGTTGGTTGAATGGTACAAACATGATCAGCATCTCTAGTGACCCGAAGAATGGCCATGACATAAAAATGTTAATTGGAAGACTGGTCAATGCAAACAATGTTATCCTGACAGGCGTTTTTAGCACATCAATAGGTTGAAGTGTCTGCTGAGGATAACCTTTGTCAAGGTCAATTAACTATAGGGCATAACAGATTTTTTTGCAGGTTCCCTATACCCGATAGTATAGGCCATTATTTGCGGATTCTGATTCCAGCCTAATTCCAAATTAGTCATCACTGGCTAATGGCTTGGTGTGCTAGAGGTGGTAAGCTGGAACAACAGCCAGTCAGTTGCCCCTTTCCTATACCTAGATATAGTTCTTCAATGATTGACATGTCTAATGGTCACCCCTGGCGGACTGTAGCAGTAGGTTTCGGGAATTGATTTAAGGGCCTGGTGCTACCCCTGGCAAAATTATAATTATATGCGAGTGGTCTATAAACTGCCCAGTTATTCAGAGGCTGTTCACAGCCCTAGTAAGTAGTACCAATCAAAATTATAATTATATATGAGTAGCCTATAAATTGCTATAGTCCATAGCGAAACCATCGCAAATAAGCTGTTATTAATCAACGGGTTAGACGTTCCGGATCCGAATAATTCCGGATAGTCCAAAAATCGGCAAAATCGGTTTACCGATCCGGATTTTGGTTATGCCCTAATTAACTGAAATATTTACTTGTTTTTATGTCAAAGAAATTCATCAGTGGTAGTCAAGGACCACGTCCTAAACAAAAAAGAACCGGAACGCTGGCATAAGGCGCTATGTTAATCTAGAAATGTTCCTGTGAATCCTGTCTAAAAAAATACCGGTCGTTAAAAAAAGAACCAGACCGCCATTCTGATGCATTCCCAACGCACTGTGCTACCACCAGGGATCGGTAGTGCTATTAAACAAACATTTAAAACAAGCAGTTGTGTATGATCTATAGTCCTGTTTAATATCATAATGCACAAAGCATAAAATGAAAGTCGCTTCACTTGAAGCGACCTTCATAGCAGAGAATCCGTGCGCAGAATATAAATGCTATCTGAAGCCGTGGGTGAACCCACACTCGAGAGTCAAAGGGCTAATGCAGTACTTAAGTAAATGGATATATTGTAGGATTCTGATAAAATCATAGAAAGTAATGTTCCAAAAATAGTAATCTTATAAATTAAACCAACAGCACTGCTCAATACGAAATGATTTTGTGGCTTTTCACATATCACAAGCTGCATTAAACAATCAATAAAAAATACACTACGAGAAATCTCAATCTGAAAATTGTCAGCAATTTTTTTACAACACCGCGCTGATTACAGAAACGGATGCATCATGCTGATTAGAAAAAATTTAATAGTTGGTTTGTGCAAGCTGCCCAGATCGAGATTAATGGAATAGATTGCTCAGCATATTTGCGTCCTAAATAGTAAAAAGTCAAGTCAATATATCCAGCCACAGCTTTTCAATTATCTTCAATTTGGTCAAGATTAATGGGATAGATTGCTCAGCATATTTGCGTACTAAATAATAACATGTCAAGTCACAATATCAAGCCACAGCCTTCAATTATCTTCAGTTTGGTATAAATTCAATCTCTCTAGGTGCTACAGAATCTGAGATACAACAGTTTGACAAATCGACACACTTTGATCAAATTTTGATAAACCACATCTCATACAGGCATTAACCCAAAAACCTAGAATGTTTAAGTTGAAAGTTCCTCATCAAGATGAATATTACTGCTCATTTCCAGCAAAATCAGACATGGTCATGTCAGGTACTGCATTGCTTTAACATGGAATGACCACAGGCCCTTAGCAGCCATGTGTCCACCCGTCCTTTGGACGGGTGAAAATTATTTTGGACTGGAATAAATTGTGCATGATTCTCCTCCAGCACCATCCAGTTTCTTCTCTAAAGCCACTGCCAGCATTCAGATGACAGTTCTGTAAGGAGTAGGGGTTGATACTAGGCTCCGTAAACAGCATAGGGGCACTGCAATCGGACTTGTACGGCAGGGGACTTGGGGCTGTTGCAACTTCGTACTTTCAAGGTGTGGGGCAGTCATGACTTCACTGCTTTTGGACGGGCAACTCTGCATTTCTGGCTAAGGGCCTGAACGACCACACTAAATAAAAAGTATTCAGTACTTGATATTTCAGAATGCATTTTCAGACATTTATCCTTCTAGAATTCCCACAGCAATTACAGATGAAAAAGCAATCGATAAACTAGCAGTAGAATAATAAGTAGAACAAAGCAAGTGAAATCCTACAGGAGCACTGCCTGAACCACCAACTAGATTTCAATTTAACACCATAATCTAAGCCTATTCTAAGGTCACTGACCAGTAGCACTGTCCTCAGCCTCCCAGGGTTTAGGTACACTACATACCCAGGAACTAAAAGGGTTAACACAGTCAACAATAACAAAATCTACAATTACAAAAGCCTATATATAAACTGTATAAATGGTCAACTCAATTAGCCTACATAAATTCAACCCTTAACAGTGAATACAATTGACCTTCTTGTGATGGCCTATCCCAGTATATTACATATCTGCATTAATGTACTTAATTACTTATACAGAATCTACCAGTTTATATATAATTACACTGGTAAATGATTTAACCGATATACGTATACTCGTATAGTCATTACTGTGTATGTTGACATACATATCTAGGCACAATATACAATAGATATACATCCATATACATTTCACAAGTCATTTATTTCTCATCAGTGAGAAAACAACTTAAGTTTGTTGAAACATTCTAAAGGGACAAAGTCTGCATCATCTGGTTGTGACAGAAGTCAATGAAACAAACAACTAAATAAAACCATGAAACTGGCTTAAAGGTGACCAATCAAACTCCACTTGATCCAGTTTCAGCGAACAACACAGTCACCCACTTGGCAGCTTGGCGAGACAGAAATTTGCTCACTTTCACCCTCAATGGCTGACTAATTTGTGTGACTCAATGAACAATATGCCAATACCACCCACTAAACAGAGACTAATTTATAAAGCCTTTTGAGACTTAAGGACCACTTATAAATTTTGCGTCTCAGTCGCGGACCACCAATAAAAATTGTGCCAAAAACAAATTTTTGCCATAAATCTGCGTAGTATTACTTTCATGCTGCCATCTAGCCGATTCTAGCAATTGAAATAAAACAAACATTTTAAAAATTGAAAAAATTTGTCTGTTTGCAGGTTTTTAATTGTAAAAAATATAAATAGTTGGCCTTGCTCACGGACCACCAGGCAGATGGCCACGTGGACCACAGGTTGAGAACTGCTGTTATAAAGCATGTCAAAACAAAAGGTTCTGCTGCGCTTTGCACACATAACCCTCAGTCTTTAACCTGCCTCCTTAAGTTAGAATGCTTTAAGTTTTGAGGCAAACAATAAGACTTGGCTATTCATTTTTGGGATTAGCAGAATCAAACATTGCTACAACTAGGGCATAGCCGGGTACTGACCCGGATAACCGGAAATTCCGGGTATTGAACACCCGGAAGACACCCGGACCCGGAGCTGAAAGGTCATCCGGGTCCGGGTGGGTAAATGTCAATTAGCAGTAAATAATGTAATGACATCAGGAACAGTAAGGTGCCTTGGCGACGGCCTTTGGCTGTCCATGATCTGCCGGCGTTTTCTTTTGATTATTCAGAGCTCCAGCAAGCCCCTCTCCCCTCCTCATTTCGCCTATGCCCCGACGATTTCCTTTGATGTTGAGAACTCTATCAAATCCCTCTCCCCTCCTACTTTCGCCTAGACACCACAATTTCCTTTGATGTTGAGAACTCCACCAAGTCCCTCTCCTCTCCTCCTTTCGCCTATGCCCCAACAATTTCCTTTGATGTTGAGAACTCAATCAAGTCCCTCTCCTCTCCTCCTTTCGCCTTTGACAATTTCCTTTGATTGTTAAGAACTCCATCAAGTCCCTCTCCCATCCTCCTTTCGCCTATGCACCGACAATTTCCTTTGATTTTATAGAGAGCTCCAGCAAGTTCCTCTCCCCTCCTCCTTTTACCTATACGCGGACAATTCTCTTTGATTATTGAGAACGCCAGCTAGTCCCGCTCTCCCACCCTTTTCGATCATTGCAGATGTTTTCCTTGTTTATTAAAATGTTCTGAAGTTGATTCGTAGAGGGTAGAGTGGAGTTATTTTTTCGCAACATTGTGTTCGGATTAGAGATTTGAGATTACTTTTAGTTCTAATACCCGGACCCGGACGGTTTATATTCAAACTACCCGGACAGGTTGAAAAACGCCACCGGTACTACAACCGGTACTCTTGCCTTAAGTGATAACAAATTATGACTTGCAATGTTATATATATAATCATTTATAATTATCAGACCGGTTGACACGTCGCAACCAGTTACAACAGAGAAAGTTGCATTACTGTTATAACCTACCATCTACACTAGCCAACAAAGTTACACCTGTGATTCACAAAATCACCCTAAATCAACCTGCCCATCGAAATAACACCTGTTATTCAGCAATCCAACTGAAGCAACCTACCCATATGCTGGAACTACATCTGTGATTCAATTTGTCCATTTGATCTAATGCAGTAATTTGGTCTGTTGTCAAATAGAGCTATGCCGAGTTGCCGACTCATTAAGTACTCAAGATATCTGCATACTCATTAAGAACTGCATCTGTGACTGACTGCAGACTGTATCATGAATTTTACATGACTACTTCACTTGACTCACAGATTCTTTTTAGTCAATTATAATCCTCATAACCCACTGAGGTTCAGCTCAGAGCACTTCTGAGTAGTTATCTTGGAGAGGAGCTACATAAATGCTCTGAATTGATATACAGATGAGTGAATCCTTAGTCTTCTAATGACCAATTCCACTTACAACATTCTATTACAAGACAAATAAACTACAGGAAATTTTCCAAAGACTGAGGCAAGAGCAACAGTCAGTTTGCAAAGTTTTGGCATAGAAGTAGAAAACCCAAAGGAGACATCTACATAAACAAGCCACAAATTGAAAACAATTCTCGAAGTGCTGAGCAAAGCATGTGAGACAATATTGCTACTGTGCTGGCCGACCATCTAGGCAAACAAATTCTCCTTAATGTCAGACACATCTTACTACATTGCTACGCAACTAAATGTTACCTGATTTAAAAAACTGTACCACTGATAAACACTGTAGTGCAAGAGACTTCTAAATGACGTTCATGTCACAGTTAAAAAAGTCAGCTACTGCAAGACCTTGTTTGAGTGTAATTAATTCTGCATCAAATTATCAGAGTTTCTGCAAAAAGGTTTCAATGCTGATAAATATATAGTAAAGCATACCATTTTATATGTATATATAGCAAAAGACGTGTAAACATAATAACAACATTCCTTTGAAAGAATTTCTATGATAGGAATCAGCATTTATTTTCCTGCACAATGGAAAGGATACGAAGACGGCCATTAAATGGTAAAGCAGTGGCAACTGCGGGAATATTTATTACGGATATTTCTATAGCGCCTCTCGAAGTCAACTACTACTCAGAGGCGCTCCCGACTACAGCATTTGATACTGTGCCGGAATTTTCACGCCGAAGCGCCACGAGCAACTGCGAGTGAAGGACTTGCCCAAGGTCCGTACGCAGCGGCTAGAGTGGGATTCGAACCTGCAACCCTCCGGTCACAAGGCCCCGAACTTACTACTGAGCCACTACGCTCCAAAAAAATATCTGAGAAGCACAGAAATGTTAGAGTAATACAGAGCACAGCACTCCAGAACTCAAATGCACTATTGTCGAAGAGACAATCTTCCTGAACACAGGAAAAATTATAGCTTAGTAGTCCAACATCATCAAGGAACACATTTGAAGTCTTGTATATGTGCAAGAGCAGACAACATCTTGCATCTACAGATTTACTTTCAAACTGTGTGAAGATTGCTATCAAACAGACAAACAATGATGAATAATATAATTAATGATAAATGTTAGACATTTTTCTAGACCATTTGGAAAGATGAATACTAGTTCGTGAATCGGTTAGACTTCTGGACTTCTAGAAAGTGCCTTCTAAGAACCTCCTGCAGGTGTTCCCTGTCAGTCTAAATGTTATCAATTTGATAAGAATGAAGAATGCAATGAAGGTCAAATAGCACGAGAGACTTCATCAGCAGGCTCTAATCTAATCTAATCTAATCTAATCTAATAAATTCTATAGCACCATTATCATCATGTCCAAGACACCATATTGAAGGTTTCTTCCAGTGAAATTGCAATCAAAACTCAGTCTTTTGGAGAAGCCAAGTTACAATGTAGCTAATATGAGAAACCAGAAGCCAGGCTATTGTGGGCAATCAATCAATCAATCAATCAATCAATCAATCAATCAATCAATCAATCAATCAATCAATCAATCAATCAATCAATCAATCAGTCAATCAGAAACAAGTTGAAAGAGATGAATTACATCAAAGAATTGACAGAATGAAGCAAATTGGGCAGTGAATTTGAAAGCTTTGGACCAGCCACTGAAAAAGCCCGAGAGCCCAACACTGTTCACACAAGCTGCACAGCAAGAGTCCTGTTTCTGTATCTATTGTTATGATCAGTAAGCATGGAAGAGATACGGTGGGCTGATTAAAAAGTAGTGCTGTCTGAACGGTAAGGCAGGTTTTGAAATGGATTCTTGTACCAAACGTGGAACCAAACCAATCACTAGTTCTAGATGCACGCATAATATGCAATGGCCATTCATCTTTGCTTCAGAATGAGAATTGCAGAACAATATGTGAAATTGACAACTCCATGAAGACCATACAGAATCAACAACTAACAGCAGGTCATCTACTTTGAACAGTCAAAACAGCCTTCATACACATGATCATGACTCTAAGGACAGTTACTGATAAAGAAACAAAACATTCAATATATCAATGATTATAATATTACATATATGTACCATGCATAGCTAAACAATAAATTATCAATTTTTAACTCTGTGCATGGACTCCTTAACTAGTTACGAACCTGCAAATCAGCCAGAATTTCACAGCATCTTTCACGAACATCTGCAAAAGGACAGTCTGTTGAAAATCGCAGAAGATCCGGTAACTGCTCCTTCACCAAGATCTGCGGATTGGCCGAGCAGACGCTGCCCGATTCACATGAGGCATCAGCCCCACTGCCACCTGGGGGACTGCCATAGCCATCAAGCCAGCGATCAAGGATTCTAGAGACGCTGCTCAGGGCCTGTGCTCGTGTTTCCTTGTCACTGCTACAGATGCCGTAAAAGAAGCGAAAGGAGTCAGCTGACCGATAAGGAACCACCACATCTTCCCAGCCATTCATGATATGTTACGCTTAACCTGTAAACAGATTTATATTTATTTGTAATTTTGATCATAATCACACATTTAAATACAGCCTCTTCAATAAACTACTTAGAGGTGCACTCACCTAAGACATAAGATCACGATCAAACAGAATGACCCGTCTTCATTTGATAGAGATATAGACAGGGCCAACGACAGAAATTTCGAGCCCCTAGGCAGAGCAGTCATGGGCCCATAAACTATCATTAGGCTTTATGAGAAAAGTTGACTGCGGGCCCGGCCCGGTCCAGGCCCATAAAAATCGCCGGAAAATCACCAGGCCCCTGGGTTTTTGCCCCCCTCGGCGGGCCTGGGTATAGACGCAGAGACAAGGCAACAAGTTCATTTCGCAGGTTGCATGGCAGTCTGTTCCAGAGTTAAGAGTCAACCTTAGTGATGCTACCATGTTGCACTGTTAAAGTACGAGGCAGAGAAACAATCAGAATACCTGAGCTGTAGAGTGAAGACGTTGTCAGTCAGGGACAGGTGACACTGAAATATATAATTCCCTAAAACACAATGCAGCATGACTGGTAAGGCAGCTATACATCAGCAAAAGGGTCTTAAATTCAATGTGTCTTTAAATGGGCAACCAGTACAGCACACACACCCCATATGTAACAAGATATTGTGAACTGTAGAACACCACCAAATAACCCAGCTGAAGCATTTGACAAAGACAGAAGTTGACTAATGTGAAAAAGAGAGAGGGCCACATAAATTATGGCACTGTCATATTTGACTCTAGAGCATCTGAATGCATGCATCAGAGCAGCCTTATGAGACAACAAGTGGCACACAGCACACAGATCTAGAGCAGAATGATAAAAGCATGTTCAACATGCAACATCCTCACATACTCAAAGAAAGTCAATTCCTGTTCTGCGGTCAAGCGTAGAAGTAGAAAAAGAGTGGCTTGGAGCTGCATGTGCTGCAAATTTATCTTTCGAAGCTGCCGACTGTTCCCAATCCAGATCAGTTGGATTTAGTAGGATTAAGCTGTAGGCAGTTAGACAATATCCATGCTGAAAGAGTCTCAGATGTCTCAAACATTTTCACACAAAAGCAGAATGCCTAAGTGAGAAAATGAATGTAAATAATTATATTCCTGAGCATCATTAGCATAATGGTCAGCAAGAACACCCAGATGGGATAGAACAAGGGTTAGGTCAGCAAAGGACCTAAAATGGAACTCTCTGGTAGCCCAAAGGGAGCCATAGCAATCCTGACATGGGTAACTAGAAGGTCAAGACAATCAGACAATCTGAGAGGACACAGCAAAGCAGCAAAATTATGCCGAAGAATCAGTAAGTACTGTGGAGCAAGACACAATTGAGACAGCACAAGTATAAGCATTTTGAATTGAATACAGGCAGAGAGATGGAGCCAATGGAGTTGTTCAACCATGAAACTGGAGATATGAGAAAAGAGGGAGATGGGCAATTAGTCTAGCAGCAGCAATGAGTACCAACTGGACAGGAGAAAGGCAGATGTTGGGGAGGCCAACACGGAGAGAACTGCAATTATAGTCAATTCAAGAGCAGACGAATGCATGAACAATTGAGGATAAGGTCGAGGACAGACAGACGGTAAAATACCCAGGAGACGCCTTAAGTAGAAGAGGAGTGGGTGAGATTGGAAATGTGCTCAGCAAAATTAAGAGAGCCATCCAGAGTGACACCTAAGATTTTAAAGTGTAACCTTACAAGAGCACGAAATCAAGCGTGGGAGGGGTGAAAACCCAGATGCTGGGGGTGCCAAACCAAATGAATTGGGTTTTAGTAGAGTTTAAAGAAAGAAGATTTGAAGACACCTCGTGATGAAGATCTTGGCAGAGAGCCTCAATGGAACCAGTTAGAAGAAGTGAGCAGATGGAGGAGGGGCATTTGTGGCGCCAGGTGTCTGTGAAGACTATCCATGCCAGAGATACACTCTCCCTCGAATAGAATAGTATTTTACACCCTCTAACACAACAATTAACATTATTATTAGAATAACTCATAATGAGCACTACACCAAAAACTCTACAATCAGATATATAATCATTCCCTTTAACACTTTAAAAGTTCTAATCAATAAAAACAAATAATTACACAAGACGAACAATCGGCAAAGCACTGTATCAGATCATCAGATGACTACAGTTGTTACAAATTTGCTCAGGACACAGTACTGTTATCAATTTCTTGTAGCATCTACGTGTCACACGTCAGACACTTGCGTATCAGTCAGTGACTGTTATGGTGATCTACAAGAAACGGTTGGCCATACATGTCCAGTCAGCGTCTAATATTTAGCATAGCACAACAATGATAAAGTCGCATATTATCGCTCACCGACAAAATCCTTTTCAAACATCAACAGAATATGTTCCACTCGTCCCACTACAAATCAGAATGCTCGTGTTACTAAAATTCAAATAAATCTCGCTTGTAAATGCACAATCTTTGACTAAGTAAGTCGACGAACAGCGTCGTTCTAACCGATCATCAACATCAGCTGACGGCTTTCGCAAAGGTTAATTTATACAGCGCTCAATATTTATATAGTTCGCAGGATCAGAAACTAATATATCTGACCGTATGATTTACAAATCATCAGAGACTATGGTGATTACAATGCCTCTATAAACTCAAGTTCCTGTAATTCGAATACATATTTCGCATCTCTTAATAAATTATAATACATCAGCAGATTGCGTATACCAGTATCCGAATTAAGCACAGGTCACGCATGCATTGACCTAGGCGCTTCAGCATAAAGTTCTCACCACATAAATTCTTCGGCTTAAGGATGATGACTACGCGCATAACCTTGGTGCTACGCGCCCACTTCTTCAGCCAATCACGTAGTAAGTTCAAAAGTCCTGTAGGTTAGCGGCTAAGCAAACTGAGCTTGTCGCTCCTCGGCTGCGGAATTGAAAGATATTCATTTTTGTTGAAGCGATCATTAAAACGTCGGGAAATTTGGGCCTGGTGTTTCGATGTTATACTTGTAAGTTGCCTCAATATGCCTTCGGCGGTCTTGCCTTGTTGATAACTGTTGAGGGGTGAAAGGATGGTGGAGTTGGACAACTCCACTGACTCGATAAAGTCTGAAGGGCTCGTGAATAATCTGGTGTTCTGCGCTAGCTTTTATGTGACGGTTGAGAAATTTGGAGTTTACGATGACGATGACGGATAAAATATACAGCATGTTGCTACAAGTCTAGCCCAGCTGTCCAAGTTTCTTACTTCTCCATTTCCAATGAGAATATTGCAATTCCACTCCACCGAAACCGCAAACTTCTCTCTGTCCACAGTATCCGCCATTCCAGCACTTCCATGGGCATTAAGTAGAACCCACTATAGACTCAGTATGTAGAATATTGGTCCTATAATTTTTGGGCTCCATCTAGGCATGCTGGCTCAATATGTAGGCCTATAATGCATGGTTAAGTAACTAGTGCAATTGCTCTTCTTGACTTGGGCTATCTGCTGCCTGCGACACAACCATGCTTATCTTGCTTCATCGCCTTGAGCACATGGTATTGTACGTGGCTGGTGCCGTATAGTAACTAAGTGGCCTAAGTGTTTTACTGAGTCAAAGCGTTGTGATACACCATATCTTTGCGCTTATGACACTCAACTCCACATTACCTTCAATAATTCCTCCTCATCCAGCACCCACTCTAGGCCTATTACAGGCCTACCCAATATCTTTAGAGGATTCGAATTGAGACTTGAATGGCAGAAAACGATCAAATTGCTCTTACACCCATCCAAAACAGAGTTTTTGCTTATTGCTATGGAATTTTAAGGCAACTGAAGAAATTTAAGCCCGCAATGTGGGCGTTGTATTTTACTCAAGCCTGCATTTAGCGAACATAGCTATACCTATAATTATATTGACCGCATACGCTGCTATGTAATTACTAAGTAGGTCTCCCTAATAGTCTACCATATCTCTGAAATGCGTAGGATTAGCCTACTGACGCCATATAGTGCACTTATCAGCCAGGATTTGTTCAGGTAGTGCCCTGATTTTCAATTCGCTTTTTACTTGCAATAAGCGTTAGCAAAACGGTAACGGCTCCGCGAATACTTCACTGAGTCACTGGCCCAGTTAACTAAATCGGTTGGAGAGTAGGCTGCGTCCCACACTCATCTGTGTAAGAGAGCATGCGGATCGCGGTTCGCTTCCAGAAGATGGCTTATTTCAGAGATTTAGATCCCATGCAGGTTAACAAGGTCCGTACACGGGGACCCTAAATAGCGTGGCGGTGGCGCCTATTCAAACAGTCAGCGGTGGTGATCGAAGGATCTCACCCAATCAATTCATAAAAAATGAGGAGATCGAGACCATAATATTATTATGGTCGCTATAGAAAATCGCGTACATTTACATTTACGTTTTCCCGCATCCTTAAAAACATTGAACTTTGCAGTCGACATGAATTGTTTCAAAGGACAGTACCGGTGCGTAAAGGAATTATGCCAAAGCGGACAAATGAGATTACGAGGCGAGCGATAGTCAGGGACATTTTTGCCAGCGGCCTCTCTGGAATGGACTGCCACCAGAATTACGACATATATCTGATCCACCCTATATGAACTCATCATTCACCAAAACCTCTTGCTATCTCTCCACAGGTCTTTCACCGAAAACTGAAATCACGGTTCTTTCACTAATGCTATCCTGATTCCTCCGCTCCCCCTTACCTCTCCCGCCGCTTCATTTCTAAGCACCATCCACATGGTCGAATTTAAGTTATTTAACTGTATGGCAGCCATGCAAGGCGCCCAGCTGTCCTACTGCTCATTTTACAAACGCCACCTAGCGAATGAAGGCTGATTCAATCTGAGTCAGCCAATATATGCGTCTGACTGTCTGCCTGCATGACCCTTTGGATCTTGACATGGAATGGCAAAGCATAAGGACCGAAATCAGGTCCATTCTTGACGTCATTTGAATGAAGAAATATGACATTGTCTTCGTCGTAATTAGCTCCACCGCCTGTCAAGGTTACACTCGATCTGGCAACGGCTAAGCACCCACCTATCCCCAAGCACCCACCTATCACCTTGCAAGCACAAACCTATCCCCAAGCAACCACCTATCCCCAAGCACACACCTATCCCCAAGCACACACCTATCCCCAAACACCCACCTACCCACTTCAAAAAGTTATTTGATAGTGCAGTCATGTAACAGGGAAAGACCCCAGATTGCATCTTTCCAGCTGCAACTTCACCCTAACCGCTTCAATCACCTTTCATTAACTCTACAATATTGTACTGAAGAAGAAGCTTAATTAGAGCAGTCCCTTAAGCTAGCTTAAGATCGAGGCATCCATGAGTATGAAGCATGAAGCCTTAGCGCCTTCATTCACTTAGCCTCGGTATTTAAGGGCGGATGGCCAGTCCTCTCCCTCGCCTTCTGATTTTCCAACAGAAAGTGTACCGTCAGTGTACTCATCAGTCTTGTTGTCAAGACCTTAAACCTCAAGACCAAGACCAAGACCAAGACCTTGAACCTCAAGACCAAGACCAAGACCAAGACCTTGAACCTCAAGACCAAGACCAAGACCAAGACCTTGAACCTCAAGACCAAGACCAAGACCAAGACCTTGAACCTCAAGACCAAGACCAAGACCAAGACCTTGAACCTCAAGACCAAGACCTTGAACCTCAAGACCAAGACCGAGACTAAGACCCAAAAAAATCACAGTCGTATCCAGACTTCTATTCCTTACTAAAAATTGTCCAGTCGGACTACTCGTTATTTTAATGAAAACAGGAGTTTTTTCTTTTATTCAAGCAAAACAACTCTAAATGGAGACTGCAGAGAATTCCGAATTCGTATTTACAAAAGTCCTTCATGCGAAATGTTAATCCAAAATTTTATAAAAACCAATTTGCTCAGAATTTTCTGACCAAGACGTGACCTGTGGGGCCTCATGAAAATTCTGCCATGCGCAAAAACACGGTCTACAAGTGCTGAAACCGCTTGCACACAAAGCAGCTTTTCGAGAACCGGATGTAAATGTAGAAATTATTCATGAGTCTGTTTTGAAATCATTCCATGGTAAATAACCGGAAGTCAAAATAATTGTCCAAAACAACAGTGACGCCTCATTCACACCGTGTAAATACTAAAGCAATAACTGTACGAGTAATTATTGGATAAATTTTTAAAATTCTTGCCGTTTGCTAAATTTAATGACTGTTCATATTGACAAAAGTCTTGGTCTTGGTCTTGCAAAACCAAGACCAAGACTTTGAACCTCAAGACCAAGACCAAGACCAAGACCTTGAACCTCAAGACCAAGACCAAGACCAAGACCTTGAACCTCAAGACCAAGACCAAGACCAAGACTTTTAAAAACGAACTCGAGTGCACTCGAGACCAAGACCTTGGTCTCGAGGACAACAAGACTGGTACTCATTGCAGTTAAGTTGGCTAGGGGCGCAGATGGAGCACAACTTTCGAAACATCTTTATTCTAGTAAACGTACCATTCTGGTTACACACACAGAGTAGTAAACATACATGTATGATGCACGTCCTTAATATAGGGTCTACCACGGACCAGCCTCATAATGACATATAGCAGCGGTTCTCAACCTGTGGTTCGCGGACCACTGGTGGTCCGCGGCCATCTGCCTGGTGGTCCGCGAGCAAGGCCTACAATTTATATTTTTACAATTTAAAACATGCAAACAGACAAATTTTTGTAAATTTTGTAAATTTTTGTTTTATTTCAATCGCCAGAATTGGCTAGATAGCAGCAGGAAACTAATAATAGGCCTACACGGATTTATGGCAAAAAATTTCTTTTGTATTAATTTGGTTTTTTGGCACAATTTTTAGTGGTGGTCCGCGACCGAGACACAACATTTTTAAGTGGTCCTTGAATCTCAAAAGGTTGAGAACTGCTGACATAGCGCCAACTAAAAATTTCCTAAACTATTTTAGATATACATTGTTGTATCCGGGGTGTAGTATTGAACTGGATGCATTCTTTGTATTATCGCGGAAACCCCTTTTGGGCGGTATTCCGTCTTCCTGTGAAGGAAAATCGTTAAGGCTTTTCCTCTGTGCTTGTACACCTTAATCCGGATACGGTCTTTGCCGAAACAATTACCAGGGTACCATCCGTGCCCGGATAAGGTACTATAGGAAGGCCGTTGCTATATTCCAAGTGGGTAAGGCCCCGACGGTCGGACAGGGACTTGATCTGGTTATCAGCGGAACTAAGATCTCGAGGAAAAAGAAGAAGTTCTCGACAAAGCCACGTTTTCAATCTTTACTGGTGAATATCCGTATTTATTAAACCAAACAGAAACGTACAACAACCTGTTCATAGGGTGATCGCAAATGATAATATATATCGCTTCACTAACTTTTCTTCCAAAGTTCCACAAATTAAAGATCAATCGCAATTGCGAATCAATATCCACAAGGTTTTCGATTACCTCTCGAATCGTCGAGTATTTATCCAATTCACACAGTTTCTTTTACAGTGTAAGTGCTGAACCAACTAACTGCTAAACGCGTAGCACTCAAACTGACTAAGCGTCGAACGTTTATACAAGTCTCTCTTTCTAATACGTCTCCCTTTCTCTCTCTCCTCTCATCTTTTCTCCTCTGAATTACGTCTCCCTAACGCACTGAACTTAAATAGGCTTTTCGTGAGCCTGTGTGGCTCTGGGGCTTGGAGGGCTCTGGAGCCTGGGAAGCTCAGAGCCTGTATGGCTCGGGAGCCTGGATGGCTCGGGAGCCTGTATGGCTCGGGAGCCTGTATGGCTCTTACATCAACCCGCACCGGGAGCGAAACTCCATTTTCGTGACACCATGTATTCTACGTCGTTGAGATATTTGACGGGAAATGTAAACCCGTTAGAAAGTGCGTAGGCCTACGTGTTTCATGATGTTGAAGTTAGGCTTGGTTTTGATGGTGGTCCACTGGTCCTGCGTGGCCTTTTGCTTTTACCAGACTATCGCGATCGAGTCTCGACTAGTCGAATTTTGTCTCTTGACGCTGTTTAGTTCTGAACCAGCTATGCTTACAGCCTTACACGTATCATTTCAAGAGGTTTTGGCCATGGTTCTTATAGCTGGTTCTTCGCCCATCTTTCCCGCTTCCTGCATAAACCGCCTCCACGCTATTCAGAATGCTCCCGCTCGTGCTGTCCCTAAAACCCCAAAAAACACCATATCACTCCTGACCTCATATCATTCTACTGGATTGAAATACCTGAACGAATATAATACAATTTCCCATCACATCTACAATACACTTCAATCCTCCCAGACCTACTATCTTTGTCAGTTATAATAATGAGTTATTCACAGTCCAATCACTCCGCTCAACCCGCCCCTCTTCCACCCCAACACTTTGCCCTTCCGTCCCGCTAAAATTTGCATATCGCTCAATAGCCATAGCAGCCTCTTTGGAATAAACTCCTAATAGAATTGCAACAATTTATATCAGATCCATCCTACGAGCTCACCAAACCTCACCTCTCGACATCTCTCGACAGGTCTTTCGCTCAAAACGGAAAACACAAATCCGATCCTGAGTCCACCTATTCCCTTTACTTCCCTCGCCGCTTAAATTCTAAATGCCATCCACCCTATAGCCGTATGACTGTCTCATCTGTCTGACCCCTGAGTCCAGACCCCTTGCCTTTCGATTTTGTTTTGACTGAGTGCTTGTGAATAAGCTGGTGCTAGCGACTTAGCTTTTTTGGGCGCTGAAGAAATCTATCTGAGATTACGATTTTCGCCATGTCATGAGGTTGTCTTCAGGTGTTCGTTTATGTGAGTTGATGTCTTGCTCGTCTATATCGCTTAGGGAATTAAACTTCCTAAGACGGTTATTTACTACATCGCACTACTAGACAACTTGTAACAATATAGGCCTATATGAAAGAAAAATGGAGCGCCTTTGTGAGGTCGGTCTACTTACAGCGATGTACTAATGTCTTGACAAACACAATAAACATAGGCCTACATATACACAGAATGCGCCCTTGTACATTTGCACCCCTATTATTTTGTGCCTAAATTTATTTAAGGGCCATATATAACGTGCACATTTTATTTTTCAGCTTTGCTCTTTTGATTGAGCCTGTTTGCTTTACATAACATAACATAACGAGGGTTTTAAGTGGTTCAGAAGACGTGTATAGTCTGTGTTAGAACCACTGCAAATTAACCTGGAACGCTTAATAGCCCAACTTTACTAGCTTTTTCTTAAAAGCTGTTATAGTGTCCACTGAGACAGTACTATCGTCCAAACCATTCCACAGGTCTACAACTCTTGCACTAAAGAATTTCTGCCCTAATGTTCTCTTGCGCCATGTTTTTATCACTGAACCAGGTTTGTAGAGCCCCTTTTAAGATTCTGGGGCCAGAAGGAGATAAATAAGCCCTATAGGTTTTGTCAAGGTTCCTATATATTTTATTATCTCAGGTTGGAACTTTTTTTCTCCATTTCCTCTTTCCTCTGCAAATGACAATAAATTCGAATCTCACTTAGGGTATCGATAAAAAAAAGTCCTTGTCAAATTCCTCGGTTTACCCATCTTTCTGAATTAGGTAGGATAGGCTGGGCTCTTTATAACAGGTTGAATTTCATAATTCAGCATTTCCGTTTCTGATTTAGAAGGAAGTTTGTAAGGATTGACATTGTTTTCTGATCAGGCCACATGTAGCAATTTCGTATTCCGGTTTATTAGGATTACCCACTTCATGTTGACACTGGCGTAAACTTGTCCAACAAATTGGGGGGGGGGGTGCACGGGGTCTGGACCAGAGGTGCAAAAAACAAAGTTTTTTAAAGATGAAAAGTTGTTTTTTGTTTTTTGTTTTTATGGTTTTTGTTTTTGTTGTTTTTAAGATTTTCGGATTTCGGATCATAAAAATCATGAAAAATGGCCCGAAGAAGAGCTCCAACTCAGTTTAATTCAGTTGCGATTTCCGATAATTAAAAATCAATGTCAGTAAAATAACCTAAAAAAATAAACAAAATTATTTAGAAAAAAACAAAAAAAACAACAAATTTTTGGTGGTTTTCTTCTTTTTTTATTTAAAACCAAAATCCGAAAAAAATTTCACCTCTGGTCTGGACAGTGTTACGTTAATGCATATGAAATGGGGCGTTTTGTTTACATGTAAATTTGTTTCATATTGAAGATTTTGAAGATAAAAATAAATCTGTGTTTTCATCATGGATTTCTGATAGTGTTTCAGTTGTGTCAACTTCTGTGTCTCTGTTGTTTTGTATCTGAAGAAATTTGTCTATATTGAAACATAATATCTTAAAATTTTAAGAAATTCTCCTCTCGATTTTTGAGGGGCCTTGCCCCGGCCATGGGCGGCGATCTAGGGGGACGGGGGACATGTCCCCCCACCTTCAAGAGTCAGTCTTGTTGTCCTCGAGACCAAGGTCTTGGTCTCGAGTGCACTCGAGTTCGTTTTTAAAAGTCTTGGTCTTGGTCTTGGTCTTGAGGTTCAAGGTCTTGGTCTTGGTCTTGGTCTTGAGGTTCAAGGTCTTGGTCTTGGTCTTGGTCTTGAGGTTCAAAGTCTTGGTCTTGGTCTCGCAAGACCAAGACCAAGACCGGCTGTTAATATGAACAGTCATTTAACAGAACTCAAGAATTTTGTATCAAGCCTGCTTGCATCATACGACCAATATCTATGGATGGATACAAGTCTTGTTGGTCAGGAAAACCGATTGGCAGCAGTAACAGTTATTCTGTATCAGATGGTATGATAAACCATGGGACGATTTCAAAAGGACTCACTATCTGTACATTTACATCCAGTGCTTGAAAAGCTACTGTGTGTTAGCTACTTCAGCACCTGTAGAACGTATTTTTTCACATGGCGGAATTTTTATGAGGCCCACCAGGCACGTCTTGGTCAGAAAATTCTGAGCAAATTGGTTTTTATAAAATACAAAAGGCATTTGGTATAAGAGTTTGCATGAAGGACTTTTGAATACAAAATCGGATTTCTCTGCAGTTTGCATTTAAAGTAAATTTGCTTGAATAAATTAAAAGACTCATGTTTTCATTAAAATAGCGAATATTCCGACTTGACAATTTTTAAAAGTCTTGACCTGATTTCGATTTTTTGGGTCTTGGTCTTGGTCTTGGTCTCGAGGTTCAAGGTCTTGGTCTTGGTCTTGGTCTCGAGGTTCAAAGTCTTGGTCTTGGTCTTGGTCTCGAGGTTCAAGGTCTTGGTCTTGGTCTTGGTCTTGAGGTTCAAGGTCTTGGTCTTGGGTTGGTCTTGAGGTTTAAGGTCTTGACAACAAGACTGTCAAGAGTGGGGGGACACTCCATGCATTTGTCCCCCCACATTTTGAAGAAACACCAAAAAAGGCGGAGAAATGTAATTGCGTGTGAGGGTTTTCGCAGCGTTTTTTGACCAGACGAGGGAAAAATAAATTTTTGTAGGAGAAGTGCCCCCCCCCAAAATTATGAGAAAGAAGAAGGAATTCGTCAAAAAGTAAAAATCTTTTAGACGAACTTTTAGACGAAGAAATGAGAAAAAGAAAAGTGTTATTGCTGGGAGATGGGAAAACGCCTATGCATGTTGAGTCTTCTGTTTGCGTGCTCATTTTCTTCTGTTTGAACTAATCTCTGATTTATTAAAATTGTGTAGGCCTATATCACGAATCTCATTTTTTACACTGGGTAAGTTTTCATTTATAAGGCTATAACATTTCTGGCAGTGTTTACGCAAGACTTAAACGATTCAAGACAAGACTAAGACTCGTGGTACGGTGGTACCAAGACTGAGACTGCAAGACACGTGGCTCAAGACTGAGGCTTTTCGGAATTTAGATATTTAGACTATATATTTTCTGAAATCTTATGACCTGTATTAACATTACGGGTTGCGCTCCATCTTATCTCAAAGAGATGTGTGTTTTGCTCTCATCCGTCCGCGACTGAGGAACATGGTTTTCTACTGAGGCAAACAAACGCCAAGGATCTCGTTACTCAGGTTGCTGACAAGGTAACTCAGTATGATGAGCCAACAGAATTATCAGCCGACGATGGCATTTATGCTAGGTGCGGTACCGGTACGTTTGCTTATCGGGCTTATTTTTCGGTTCTGCTGTGATTTTTGTACCACTGATGCATGGTTTCTTCTTTGCGTGGCGTTTAGGCCTACGTGACTGTACAATGAAGAATGGGCTTTCTCCGTAAAGTATGGGTTCTAAGTACCGTGTATGACGTCTACAAGACTACAACCGACATCTCAGCGGAGGAGAAGCGATACGGGGCTTTAGATTTACCTCGACCGTTAGTCATCGGTGGCGCTTCGATTTACCGACCAGCTGCCGACGAATTCCTGTTCTATGTACAGAGGCGCCCGCAGGCGGACGCACTGGACGCACGTGCGTCCACCCACCAGATCAAATCCACACAAGTATAAAGGAGAGCATGGATTTTTTTTATGAACGACAATACGGCATGTTAAAGATTTCGATGTTATCTAAATTGAATTGTGTCTAATGAGTCACTCTGAGTCATTTTCAGTGTATGACGGGTAGGATGGGAGGAGACTGGAGGAGTGTGCGTCCAATTTTTTTTGGGTGTGCGTCCAATTTTTTAAAGCCTGCGGGCGCCCCTGTCTATGTACACCCGGTGCACCTCAGGTGTACCTTTGATGAGGGCTTTCTCATTCGTCGTAGGCCTACAGCTAGTGATGTCTGCTCGCTTAACAGTGTCTGCTTCAATGCGACCACAGTTAATTGGAATTTCTCGTCTTAGTGTTGATTGAAGGAGAAAATGCGTCTTTTGTTTAGCAGTATGGCTTAAGTCGATGGTGAATTTCTGTCTAGATTGAAATTCTGGCATAAAATTAAGCAGAATGACTCGAACTTCATACAAAGAATCGCGAACTATATGAACTATAAAGTAAGGAAAGATACTAAAGTGTAAAGGTTCTCAGTGCCGTCTTAAGGCATTTGTACGCTGGGCAGTTGCCAGAGGACCCACGATCCTGAGGCCCCCCAATTAAAAAACAAAAACTGGTTTTCAAGCCAAATATAAATCAACTAGGTGATTGCCCGTCATATATGACGGGGGATGGCGAGGGAGGGGTAGGGCGGGAGGGAGGCGGAGACAGACTCACTTACCGCTCTTTGTCTATGCGTCAATCCGTATATCTGTCTGTCCGTCCGTCCCGGTGTGCGCCCGCACGTCCATCTGCCCAGCGCCGAGTGTCGGCGGGCCAATTTCGCTCGCCCGCTTGATATGCCGGCCATATATAGGGAGTCGTCGTAGCATCAATCACATTCCAGACACTCCACACATTCCTTTAGCGTTTATCGTATCACACACAGAACTGGGAAATTAATTGTATAGATTCTCTGACAAGAAATTTCGCAAACGTCTGTGTTGATAAATAATAAATAATTCATACGGTACCATCTCTGTCTGTGCAGTGTACCAATTAATTATCATTTATATGTTGAACAATTTGTTATAGGCCTAGTGTTTAAAAGTTTGCTTTGATTAATCTTCGCTTTACAGTATGTTTCTTTATGTTTAAACATTCCTTTTGTTGCAAAGTGAATGTTGAAAGTACCAACAAATCTATAGGTTTAATTGTATTGACAGTTTAAATTTTTATCCCCGTGGGTGGGCAGAGGCCCCAGTACATTACTTTGCCCAGGGCCTGCTGCTAAGACGGCACTAAAGGTACTACAGTAAAAGTACTAGAGTTCATTGTTAGCTGTTACACGCATTAAGCATCATGGCGATTGAATCATCATTCGGATGAACAAATTACTGGACAAACTCTCAATCGACAAACTTTTCACGGGCCGAGAAATACGGATTTTACGATTATAAAGGACGACAGATGCGATTATTCTGATCTTGCCTTATAGTATTTTATTGTATTGTATTCGGGCATTTATAAAGCGCTTCTAGCGGGAGAGCCATTCAGAAGCGCACCCAGAGCGAGAGACCTCGAGAGAAAAAAGCGTTTTAAGAAAGGTAAAAGAGGAAGTGAGGTTACCTGAGATTATCTTACTTTATCTTACCTAACCTTACTTTACCTTGTCCTTTATCTTACTTGATCTGACCCTTCCGTGGTCTTCCATACAATAACCTTACCTTACTTCTAGCGTGACTTAACCTGATTTGACTTTATACCTTACCTAACCTTAACCTAACCTAATGCGACCATACCTCGAAAAAATGGAAACACCTGCAGACCACCTTGTAACGAGCAGTACAAGGACCACTGGGCAAGAATTGTATCCAACAGCAGAACGATGACTCTGATAATTATCCTCAACTGTTGAACAACCACTCTTTAACAAATATACTCAACATTAGAATGGTCACTGTAGCAATTATCTTACAATAGGAGAACGGTCATTCTTTAACAGCAGTTAACTGCCACTCTTTAACAATCATCTCGCACAGTGAACGTGTACAACAGTTGAACGGCCATTCAATAACAATAGTGTCTCCAACAGAAGAACGACAACTCTTTAAGGAATTGTCTCCAACAGCAGAATGGACACTCTTCAACTCTTCAACAATTATTGTCTCTAAGAGCAGAACGGCCACGCTGTAGCAATTATCTCCAAACAAAGGTAGAAGGCCCACTCCTTAGCAACAGTAGAATGGCCATTCATTAATAGTTATCTCTTATTGGGGAGCGGTCGCTTTTTAACAAGTAAAACATCAGATGGGTAAACTACAGCCATTAAAACGAGTTCATGCTGAAGAAAAACGTCCAGTTCAATTGGTGCTCCTGGCCCAATTAAACATGTGAAAGGCAGCAAATCTTCTGGTCTTTCGTTCCAAAATTCCGGCATCTGTAGAGCCACTGCTCTGGGCTTCCTGCTTTCTGTGGTCCTCTACTTCTTTGGGCCAACGACCAGATGTCCTGAATCGCTTTTTGTGGAGGGATCGGCGTTTGACTAACAGAAAGCACCCAAGCAGAAAGAGCGAAGGCACCGAGTCCTCTTCATCGAGTTCATCCTGTTCCAACTGCTCCAACTCAGCTCGAAGGCGAAGCCAACTCACTGGAACGCTGTCAGTCAGTTCCGCTGCCCATTTGACTGTTTTCTGGACGTTCGAGCCCTGCAGCCCATAGCCCGCATCACCATGCCCTTCGATTGGCCCACTGCCCGAAAAGACCGCAGCGGAATCAGGGTTGACAGTTGACCTTTCTGCAGCAAGGGACAATTCTACTCGTAGATGATATCGTAGGTGATCTTCAGTGGGTGTAACGACACCCATGCGGCGTACATCACCCACTTTGGCGGAGTCATCCGCAAAAACTATGGATCCATTGTCCGCCTTTACGGAATCAACATGGCCACCGGGTCCATATACTGCCTCCTCAAAATCAACATTGCCTGCGAATGTATCAACCACCTTTGCGGAGTAATCATGGTCAACAGACCCAGCATCCGCTTTATCGGAACCAGCAAAGTCATTGGATTCAACTTGGGGTTGGCTCTCAATTACACACATGGACATGTCGCCAGCTGCAGCGCGACAGGCAGCTGCCGCATCAACGCTATTCAGAACGCTGATCTCCTGATGACAACCAACAGGTAAGCCTACCTGGATTGACGGCGAACAGTCATCCGGCTGGACCTCCGCTGGCACCGCCTCCAACACCTCGACCGTCGTCTCGACCACTTCAACGACAGTCCCCTCGTCGGTCGCATCCACACGCGGAGGCAGGCAGAACATATCGTGGAAGGCACGTCGCCACATCCTCTCGGAAATTCGCAGAGCAGACTTCAAATCTCTTGGAAAATCTCAATCGAAAAAACTATCGCTAATATATCAACAGCTGACCAGTCTAAGCGACACAATAACAATGACGTCAACGGCAAAAAGCACCAAGAAACTAAAAATAATGACGTGAACTTAATCATTATCAGGAAAATCTGTTAAATTTGTTATTTAATTACCTGTCACAGGTGCAACATTATAGTAGCGGTTGAGCCGGGTGCTCTATAAATGAGTTGAGGCATTTTATGTTGGCAGGTTCTTGTTGGGAGGCGGTAATGGACGCATTTGTTCTGCAAAATTTGCCAAGTAATCAGACTATAGACGGTGTGTAGCTTCAAGCAATCGCACTGAAGCGCTATAGATGGCAATTGGTAAGCGCTGATAGAGCCTAACAGTGATTATATTATTTCTTGTATGATGAAATATGATTGCTATAGAAAATACCAATGCTTATAACCTATGGACCAACCTTATAGCAACAGACCGATTTGCAAACACCTTCATATTGTAAAGGAAGCAGAGGCTTTTGCCTCACACCAGGCTACATCTGTAAACGAGTTTTATTCGTGGTAGGGCCTACGAGTTCACACTTGTCTTATTCTATTTCTCAATTATATCGTTTAGGCTAGAACCACTAGAATAATATAATATTATTATCAGCCTTATCGTAGTGGCAAAGACAGCACTGGGACTGTAATAGACTTTCCTAAAAACTCAAAACTCAAAACTCAAAATTAATGAGAAAATGCTTACATTTTTCTCGTTTCGTTATTCCACGGAGGGAAAGAAGGACAATAGACGCTAAGATGTTGTAAATGTTAGTCAGAAACTAGAAAGCACAACAGTTAGAAATACTCTATGGTCCATTTATGCTTGGAATATAATCAAATAAGATTTCAAATGTTCTCCCACATTATAATAATATGCACAGTACCGTACGCTTGCTGAAACTACAGTTTATGCAAATAATATTACAAAAAAGTTGTTAACGCTTTCAATTTAAAAAAAATGAAAATATATTCAATTCCATTATTGTCTCTACTGAACTAATCCTTGTGTATAAATAAGAAATCGATCAGACTGAGGCAGAGTTAGTCTCAGTTAGAATCACAGTGAAACACTGCTATGGACTGTAAGCTGTGTCAGAGAAACTCCTCAACGGCAAATGACCAGAGAGCCCATAGTTGCTTTTTAAGCTATATATAGGTCTACTTGGAAAAGCGATCGTAAGGTATTACCAACATTATTATTACACTTTTAGTGTCAGTTCTGAGGGGTAACTAAGCGTAGACACCACTTGTTGGATCGATTGTTGGATCGATCGTTGGATCAACTTTTGGATCCATTGTTGGACTTGTTGGATCAATTGTTTTCGCAAGCAGATGAAGACCATTCTATTCGATCATGGTCTTGTGTAGTCCGGTCGGCAGGACAAGTGATGCGTTTTCTGGTTCAGGTGCTACATAAATAAACAATTGCAATACAACAGGTGTACCTTTCTAACTGAATCATAAACAAAGAAATTTCTCTTACGTTACAGCTCTCTTTCTCTGCTATATTGCCTTCTGTTTGTTATGTCACTGCGCTAAATATCTCTCTTCACTGTCTTTCATTCAGTTTGTTACGTCAGCGCTCTTTATCTTTGTCACACGCTGTCACTTCCTCTGTCACTTCCACGGGTACCAGAGAGAGACAGCAGTGAAGCAACAAACGCCAGTAGAGACAGCGGAAGCCAAATAGAGAGCAAGCAGTGACGTAAGAAACAAAAGAAATATAGCGGGTACCAGAGACATTGAGAAAGAAAGCAGTGATGTAGTTGTAGCAAACATAATGGAACATAACATTGGGCACGAAAAACACAGATCAGTGACGGAACAGTAACTACAGTAAGGCGACAGTAGCTGTGGATCCCAGACATGCGCCTGACTGTAGCAGGGAACGGACTAGAAATGAACGAAAAAGGTACCTAAGGAAGAGATGAAAATATTGACGAGAAAGAAAGAGATTACCAAATAAAGATGGAATAGGCAGAAAGAGGCAGGAACTGGACAGGAACAGGAAGGAAGTAAAAAGGGGCGAAATCCGGACTCGGCGGGATTCAGTCTCAGACGGCGTCAGGATCGAGTCAAGGAACGTCATCGACGACGGCAGAGGAATTCGTCCTTGAGAAAGGACTGGAGCGACGACTGATCAAGACGGCCGAGCGAGACGATAGGGCTCTAAGGTCTCAGTGGCGGATTTAGCTATAGGCCCGGGGGGGCGGTTCGCCCCCCCGCGCCCCTCTTGGTTGTCTGACGGCGCCCTTCCAGACCAGACCCGGCTGTTATGGTGGGCTGCCAGAACGGGCCTGGCATGACCGAGGTTTAGTTAAAGCCATGTCCATAGTGATAGGCGTAATTTTTGCTATGGACTTGGTTATCGTACCCCACTTTCTTAACCCCAATAAACAACGCCCATGCATCGCTATTGAGTAGGCTAGGTCTAATTTCAACTGTGCTTCCCCAAGTATTGTTGTTCTGTCTATCTTTACGTATGTAGTAGGGAGGGTAGAGAGACATACAACATAGGCAGGACATGGAAGATTGGCATGACCCTGAATTGACCCTCACTCTCCATGTAAAGTGTCTCAGGATGTAGGCTAAGTTCCAAAGTGCAACAGAGTCCTACACAGCCCACAGGCAAGCAAAGTCATCCTCAATATGAGTCATACGATACTCTCCCCCAAATCGCCGGTGCCAAGCTTAAACTTATCCATCATTAAACTAGCACACATTCCGGCAGTTAAAGAGTGTAGTATATCAAATTTCTAGCGGCGTTTTGGATATTTATCATGGAAATTCTCTACAAGTCGCTTTCGGATTGGCAATCCGCGTGTTGGATTAAACTGCCATGAAACGAAGAATATATGGTAGGCTATTTATAATATCAATTCACGTTCCTTAAATAAATAACATTAGCTTTAAATTGTGATAAATTGGGTAGGCCTATAATTATAAATTATATCCTCATGGTTGACGTTAAATTACTAAACGCAAACCGGCAGAAAACTTAGCGAAGCAAATATATAAGCATAAAATTATGAAGCGAGCTATTCTTCAAGCAAATGCCAAACAATGTTTGAAACTTAGAGAGGAGGAAGTAGAAAGTGAGAGTTGAGCACATTGTAGGAGCTTAGAGGAACGGTCAAACCAGATGAGCTCGGATTTGGCAGGGTTAAGTTTGAGGCGCATAGACAGACTCCACAGCATGATGTTATCGATTAGGGCCTACATGTAGGCACTAAGTCTCTTTGTAGCATCTGCAACCTCATTTAGTCGCAGATGTAGGCTACATTTTACATTTGCTTGCAAAATTTTGGATTTCAAATGATCAAACTGTAATGCCTAATTTAATCAGGCAGGAACGATGCCAAGTGCAAAAGAACATAAGAAGAAGAAGAGTAGTCCCTTAAGCTAGCCCTGAGGCAGCCATGGGTATGAAGTGCTAGCGACTACATTTTCTTAGCCTCGATATATGAGGGTGGGTCCTCTCCCTCGCCGTCTCATCTTCCCACTGACGGTGTAGGCCTACATAGAATACATTTCTTCACTTTGAAACAGTTTAATATAGGATAGTATATACTATTGGTCTACTACAAATGGCATTACTTCAAATATACCTGTACTATCATTTAAAGTTGATTACAAATTTACCCTAGAACGTGGCGCCCCTCAGAAGAAACCCTTGCCCCCCCGCGCAAGAAATCCTGGATCCGCCACTGTAAGGTCTAGAAGTTAGATCGACATCTGAAAGTGTAGATATAATCAGAAAAGAAACTCTAATAGTCTCCTTATGTGAATATTTTATGATTAAACGTTGAACTATTATACTCAAGAGACGCGTGCGTTACTGGTTTGAATGGCTGTGAAACTTAATTATTAACAACAAAATTATCGAAATTTCAAAGCTTCCGGACGTGAATGATAAAGCACATGGATTTAGACAACAGTTAATGGGCTTCAAACTACACTAAAATGTACGTACGAGCGATTGAGATTTCAACAATTTTTCGTGGGCTATACCCCCTTCCCCAAGTACCCCCTTTCCCAAACCCCACTACACCTGCCATGGATGTCTCCAGGAGTTGCCTCCACTCGAATTTAAGACTGGCTACGCCACTGAAAATGATAATAATAAGAAACGTGCGAAATGATATTTATGAAACGAGATTTTTAACGAACTTGCTATACTTTATATCGTGACAAACCATACAACAAAATAGCCCATGATGCTGGTCACTCGTCTCATTAGTATCATGCGGCCTGGATACAAGCTCAAGACAGACAGACGAGCAGAATCGTAAGAACGGCAACGTTCCGAAGAGTGGTATATCGTTGATGACAATGACGATGATATCAATGTTGGCCCAATGTTTATCCAATATCACAAAAACTACAAAGACTGGTCCTAGTTTGACCCCATGTCGAATGCAATATTGCTGTAATGCAGAATACACGACGCATATTAGGCCTACTCGTATACTTTTCCTTATCAGTAGCACGTGTATACATTGGATTCCTTTACTCGGGGTACTCAGAATTAAACATATTATGTTGATAGGCCTACTTAAATATTATATGATTTTTGACATTTATGATGCATTATAATATTATCAAGTTACGTACATGAACCCAACGTTCGGCCAATGTCAGATCTCAACCACCAACATTGGGCCAATATTTATTCAATGACATAAATCACAAACGTTGATGTTCGCCCCATTTATTATACGTATACTAGGCCTATAATTATGTCGTTGTAATACACAGGGTGTACGACGGATCCGATATTCCACGGTATCTCTTCTTAGTAGGCCTACGTGGTGAGCACGTCATAACATTAGCAAAATGAGTTCGATAGCCGATCACTTCCCGCGTTGGCTCAAGATCAATGGTTCCATTGTGACGTTAGCTGAACATTCGTCTAATACTGTAAGCCTAACACATGTCCTTGACCTGGGAAGTGACCTTAGTCTACACTGATTCATGTAAGTAATGAACAACATCATAAAATTTAATATTATATATAGGGCCTAAGTGTTAACACAGGCTTATATAGAATTCCGATTCCCTGGGCAGAATTACTTAGACAAATGGAATTAAGGTAATTACACGCGCCATTAGTAAGAAAAACACAAGCCCTACATGTAATAATTATACGTCGTACACTTTGCATTAGGCCGACATATAGTAGGCCTATACAACAGAGAACAACACTGGTTCAACGTTGGTGGGTTTTGAGATTGAATGAACCCATAGGGCCTACGGAAGACAAACGAAACGTCTAGTTCTGAAATGGACTTTCAGGTAATACTGCTGCGAATGTTTTAACCATAGAATGTCTACACCAGATGAAGTCAGTGTTTAAACTAGAAACATCCTACGTGCGTTAAGGTTTGTGTAAACTAGAAACGACGGCGCTATAGAAAGATAGCTATTATCTGCGTATCTTGTGCATAGAATTATGCGTAAGCTAGATATCATAAAAATAAATAAATACTGGAGATTAGAGTGCCGTATTTCGTAGACAGTCGATGAAATCGAAGCAACGATTCAGAAGCACTTGGGTCGCTACGCAGTGGCTTGAGGTGGATTCGAACCTGCGACCCTGCGGTTACAAGGCGCAGGCACCGACCTACACCACTACACCACCGCGTCCCCGCAACTTGCTTCTATGTTGCAGCGCTGCATTCAGAGCTGCATTGCTGTTGAAAACACTTCGCATTGTGCATAGCACACAACGATATACATGTACGCGGCCAAAACATAAATAATAAATGTAGTCGATGCCGTGTATTACAGGCGTGTGCTTTCAAATGGAATCTCTGGTGCGTGGAATATGTTAATAGATTCAATGGTCTCTCTAGCTTCATAAATGCTATAGTGTCAGCTACATGCAGATGTATGCAACTGTGATTCCTATCTTCTTCAACGTTTGCTGTTAACAGCTCAATAGAACTATCGCTGCAGTGCATAATATTACCTTAGGCCTACCATATTGCCGACTGGTGTCGAGAAACGATAGACTACTGTGGCGTCAGAAGGATCGCATCTACTTCATATCCTGATCTATTAGGACCTCGTATAAAAGAGAGAAACTAAAGAAGAAGAACACACCAGTTGAATGCGACAGGTAAAGTAACAGAAACGACAAGAACAATAAAGTGAATCAAATGCCCTCACATGCATAATAATGATGTATGCATGCGTGTATTTATGTATTTAGTAAGACATTTATATAGCGCCTTTCGAGCACTCTCTAAAGCGCTGATCTAAACAAGGCGACTTAAGGTAAACAGAAAATGGGAATAGTGGGCCTAATATATTCAAAGGGAGATTATTCCAAGAGGAAGATCCGATGAATGGAATGATGTGCAGAAGCTAAGAATCTGCAAATTTCCACAGGCAGAAGAGTGCAATGCTCGATGACCAGGATGACTCAAAACTAGAAAGCAACGCTCTCTGACGTATTCCGGGGCAGTGCAAACGATTGCAGAACATCCAGTTGATCCGCGGCTGTAAATGACGGGATGGGGCTTTCCCCGCAGTCGAACGACCAAGGATGCTGGAGAACGTTGCCCACAGTCGTCGAGGGTTGTTAGAGTCTTGATCGATCAACTTATCCCAATAGCGCTTTTCCTTCTCTCTGAACATGGTGTGCATATATATCGCATGCGCTTGATCTATGAGTGGCACGGTCTTCTGTGCTGAGCCTTCGCCAGAAGCGTCGATCGCTCCAGTCGTCTGACCTCCCAACGAAGATCACTGTCCTGAGGGAGAGGAGATTGTCGATCAGGGCGCGCATTGAAGACTCAAACATGGAGAAGAGTTCTTCCGAGAACCGGCCTGCAATGAATGAACGACAGGTCTTAACAGAGCGGACCATTCAACAGGCCGGCTTTGAAGGCCTCACGGTCCAGGTTGAACCAATCTCGCATAGACTTGATCGCATAGGTCGGCTGCGCGTGCAGGTAATCGGAGTGGTGAGAAGCAGGAGGCCGTGAACAGAATTCAGAAAGATAAAGCTCCACCCTCATGTCTTGAATGAAGAAATCATCACGAGTGATGACGATGTCTAGCCAGCCTCCCAAGTCGTGTGTTGCCTCTGACACGTACTGAGCCAAGCCGAACTCCTTGATTTGGTCGTTGAAACATGCAGACTGTGTCTGGAGAACTCCGGTCCTCAAGATTGAGTCAAGATGGAGGTTTAAGTCGCCTGTGATAACTAGTTGACTGGTGGTATGTTGCGAAGACATCAAGCATGGAAGCAAACTCAGCGTGGAATGCAGATGACGGAGGGAAGGAACTAGGGCGGCAGATGGCAATCAACGTCTATTGACCACGGACAGTAGTGTACGTCAGGCACAGGGCTTCGAAGGTGTATGGCCGGATTGGTAAGGCAGTGACCTTAACCCTATGAGTGTCTTTGAAATAGCCAACGATACCTCCGTGGTTCTGAAGCGGTGCCTTGTGTTCCCCGTCTGTCGCACGCGACAGGTCGCAGAACGAATACCCCGGCGATGCCGCTCTTCGCGTAGGAACTTCAGATGAAGTGGAATGCCATGATTCGGTGACGAAGAGAATGTCAAGGTCATTGTGCAACAATTGTGTTAACGACGTCGAGGAACTTATTTCCGATTGATGGAATGTTACTAAACTGGGATCACGTATACACCGCAGCCAGAGGGCCACGACTGCGCGAATTCTGTTGAAGTAGTCGCTGAAGTAGTACGCCGGTGTCCAATAGCCTCGATAACGCAGATACCGCCGCCATATCTCGAGCCAGCCGGCCGGCACAGGTGCAGTCGGAAGAATGTCTTGCGCGTACATGTATCGCGGTACGACGAGCCCAGGGCGATCGTGTGTTCGTAACTGCGACGACTTGTATACGCAGGTGGGGCGTGTCCATAGACGACGTCTTGACCGGTAAACAAACTTTAAATATCCACAACTGTAATTTGTAAAGGATTCGAATGGTCATTTTTGTCTGACTTTGGGCTTTGAGCCACGACTAATGCTTATAATCTTGGTCGCATTGCGCTATTAATAGAGATCACACTTCTACTGCGTAAGTAGGCGGCCATACTTAAGGGGAATTTCGTCCCCTTCTGGGTGTGCTCTTGGCACCCATGTTACTGAACTTGTAGCATTGGTCATGCATCGTTATGAAGGTGATGATGACGATGACGACAATGATGATGAACGACATCAACATCTGACTGATCAGAGAACTGACAGAAACAATTAGTGGGTGAATTCAGAACCTTGGACCGGTAATCGACAAGTATAGTCCGGCTGCATTATCATGCAATTTTGAAACTTCCTTATAAAATCGCATATAAGAGTGAAGTATAAAATGTATGCAATCGATTACGCTAGCTAATCAGACATTGCAGCATATGGTCTATTTAGGCAGATTGTGTTCTGGCATGTAGCTATACGTCAAATGCTCTGCCGTCTTGCATTGTAGTCTTGCAACATCTACACAACGGCGCCATAGAAGTTCAAGTTTTCCTTTGAGCGAAGACGTACATCGATCATTGTCATAATGTACAGTAGATCAAATCTGTCGCACTTGGCGCTGGTGCTCATGGTCGTCGCCATGGTGATCCTGATAATTCAGCTCC